>ML777588.1:994518-1015259 GCA_009831015.1 Picea engelmannii | reverse complement strand
AGGCCTGACGACTCTATGGATGGGCGGTTCACCATCCCATCCCTCATCAAGCCATCCGCCTACCAGTCTGCGAGCCATTAATTTTCAGGGCCAGCGAGCCGCTTTTGGTTCTCCGAGCCAGTGGAGTCCAAATACGGTATTAAATTCTCGGTGGAAGTTAACGCCACCTTTTCAGGTGCCTTCCACCGCCATCGTGGTCTCTTTTTCTGCACATCCCCTGATCAGCAGTCCTGCAATAAATTCAGAATGTTATTCTCATTCATTGACCTCTTCCTCAAGGTCCATTTACATCACATATTCATATTTATGAGTCTGCCATAGTTCTTGGCCAGTCCAGTTATATTTACAAGTTGGGGGAAACAGGGTGTTACATCTTTATGGGTTGGCATTGTATTAGTTGTGTTTTGGTAATGTGATGTGAGAATATTTTAATGTATTCAAATTATTCTTACTTGAGGTTACTTCTTTTTTTTTTCATAAATTTCATAACAGTTATGACCCTTGGACCATCCATTTATTAAGTTCAATTAGATAAAAGGATGTAATGAAAGAGTTGTTGCAAATTTATAATCAAATTTATATTCCTAGTCTTTGCAATTAGCAACTTTCTCTCCTTTCTTAGGTCATTGGGAATCTGATAACACTTTTCACTCTCATATTGGGATTTTACTTGCTTCCTATTTGTCTTACATTGACTACCAACAGGTGAATGGAGTACTTCAAGTTTTATTATTTTCGTAATCCATCATTTCCTTCAATTAAAAAACTATCCCCTCAACTTTTCATTGGATAGATTTCCTATTTTCTCTTATTCCTCCAACCCTGTGGCACAAGTGATTACAAGCCAATGTGTCCTCTAGAGAGTCGTGACTGAGAATAGAACCTAGCCATTAGTTGTTACATATTATCTTCAACCATCCATTATTTCTCTTCATGTATGATGGAAGAAAATGATGTCAGGTATTAAATGCTACATTGTGATGCTTGTAATTAATGGTGTGGAATTGTGAGTGATAGAATGAGTGTTCCACACACACAAGAATAGCTTGTTATAATTTATTTGGTAGAGTAAACTGATAGCTCATTTTATATTTGGATGCTATGTTTATGTGTTAAATCTATAGCCATACATTGGATCCATTCTTGTATCACTTTGTAGTTTTGAAAACAATTTTTCCACTTGTTAATGCTCATATGCATAAAGGTATGAATGGGAAAGTGAAAAGGATTTGAATTTGAGAGAGAATTTTCACATACGGAGAGGGAGTGCGTGTCAATTAGTTGGAACTTGAACACATAACATTGCAAACTTGTAGGAATAAGGGCCTTATAGACATTCTAAAGACTGATGTCTTTATATAAGTCTAAGAACAAAGAACATAAATTCAATTCTACAAAGTATCCTTGTTGGTGAAGTGAGTGGGTTATAAACCCCTATTTTATAGATCATTAGGATTTTAGGTTAGCCTTTTGAGATTCCTATGATATGTAGGTAAGCACAGTAGACAATATGCCTAGTATAATCAAGATGAGTCTTTGAGGCTATAAATCCCAACTAAGGTTGAGGGGGCCAGAGTGCATGATACTAAAATTCTAGACAAATGGAAAGGTTTATACTTTCTAGTTGAGTTGTGATGTTGGACTTTCTATGCATGGGGATAATTTCTCAATTGGAGTTGAGGATGTATTTTTGGGCCAATGTTTCAATATTCTTGGGATATGTGAGTCAACATACCAAACCAGATGTTTGAGGGGGGAATATTACCATTCAAATGAGGCATAGGGTTAGAAAGGCCTATCTAGGTTGGGAGGGCCAAAGATCCCAGATGCCAATGGTTAGGGAGGTGGCTAGAGATAAACTGAAACTCCCTTGAAGTTGTGATGATTGACCCTCGATGCCTACTACATTTACACTGGTATAGGGTGTTAAGTTATACTATAGTAAATGGATCCATGCCATGGTGAGCGAGACCATTCACAAAGGGGCTAGGGGGAAGAACTTGGTGGTTGTGAAAGGTACGATTCAAAAGTGTGTGGAAGATAATAGAATGAATATAACTAGTGTGAAAGATAAAGGAAGGGAGTGTTTGACTTGAGTTGATAAATGATTGTATGTTCTTATTTCATATTAGCATTCAAGAATTCCAATTAAGATAATGTAGTTATATTAGCACACTATATTTGCGAATAGTGAAGGTGCGAGATTTACCCATAATTGTCACATGAGTAACTCTCTCACCCATACAATAGTACTAGTTATTTTAGGTGCATATTATGTGATGGTTGTGCTTATCATATAGTACCTTGTATAAGAACAAGTAAAATACAATGCAACTTCCAAACAAAGTTTCTTGAAGGGGGCTACCTAGATACATGCACATATATTATAAGGTGCATATTAAAATAATTAAGTTATTATAAAATAGGAAAACCAGTAATAGGTGCACTAACTAATTAAGCTTATTTAATTAAAAAAAAGGGGGTCTGGTGCATGCATCTTTGCATGGATGACAGGTGGAGTCATCCATGCAATTGGAAGAAAAATGTTTTAAGGTGACGAAGGGTGCTTGTAAGGGTATCTATTGTTGGGTTGTTTGTTAGTTGGAGGGGGTTGTGAGAGTTGAAGAATAATTATTCTAATTAGAAGGATATCCAAACTATTTGCTAATGGGTTTTAACCTATTTTTGGGATTATTGAGAGAAACGAAGGAAGGTTGGCATACTTTTATTGATTAATGGATTAAGGGATGTTAGTTTCAGACTAAGAGGTAGGTTGGGACAAGAATTTTCTTCCATTTCTTAGTTTCCCATTGCTATGGAGTTGTTGTTACTAGCTTGGAGTTGGTGGATTCTAATCTGCTATTAATATTGAGAGGGACAAAGGAAGGTTAGAATAATTTTATTGATTAATGGCTTAAGGGATGTTAGTTTCAGACTAAGAGGTAGGTTGGGACAAGAATTTTCCTCCACTTCTTAGTTTCCCATTGTTATGGAGTTGTTGTTGCTTGCTTGGAGTTGGTGGATTCTAATCTAATATTCTATAAGTTAAGTTTCCATTTTCTATTTCTAGGTACTAAGTCTCCCTAACTTTCTCCCTATTTCTAACATCTATAATGGTTTAAATTTACCTATAAATGATGTATTATTTGTTGGGATTTACTTTAATCAATGGTTATTGTTGTAAATATTTATGTTATGTGTTGTATTGTTGGTCCTTGTTAAATCCCTTGTAATGATTTCTCAAATTATTTTAATTTGTAGGCATCATAAGAAATGTACATGAAATGAAGATGATCTTAAACTAATATGATATAACCTATCTTAGGGAATCTAATAAGATTCTTAAAAAGTCATAGAACTCACAAAGATAAATGCAATCCATAAACAAGAATGAGTTCARTGAATAATTGACCACATGAATATTTAAACCACTAATTAGTAAATTGAGGTAAGTCTTGAATTAAACCAAAATGTACAACTCCATGTTCGTGTTATCAAAATAGGAAAACAAAAAACAAGAATATATACTAGTTATAAGAGGACTCTATAAAAAATAAATATCCATTTTCAAAACCTTCCAAAGCACCATGAAAAGCAAGAAAAGTCGATACCAATATCACAATAGGACTAGAAATGTATAGCACAATTTGGCCAACAATGGCTTCATAATTCACTATAAGAAAGTTTACAATGTGAAGGGAAAAATCCCCTTCTCTTTAGGGAAAATTAAATTTCTAGTCTTTTTTATTACTAACCTTACCTTTTCCCTTTACTAGGTGACAATGCAATTTTAATTCAAGAAGTTTTCTTTTTTCCTTAGAGTCTATAAATTCTATTTTAAAAAGATTCCAACTTTCTCTCACTTTTGAATACCTTCTTCTAGAGTCTTTACTAAAGTTTACTTTTCCAAATTTGTCTCATTTTATTAAGATATATTTATAATAATGATAAATTGCCTTCTTGTGAATAGATTTTGGCTTGGCTTAAAATCCTTTTATCTTGGACTTTTTGTTGTGTGTATATATAAGTTGCAGGGTTTCTCAATACGATATTTTTTTTTCTTCATCATGTGAACAAAATGTCTTTGAATTATTCGATGTCAAGAGTTTTAGTATATGACCTTTGAATCTTCTTGGGTCGTGATAGTTTTAAGTGACCTCTTTTAAGTGACCTTTTTTAAGTGCCCTCTTTTAAGTGACCTCTTTTTATTGTTGTTTGGAATTTTAAGTTATGGATGACCAGAATTTTAAACCCTGATGACTAAGTAGATCTAACCTCTTTTTGTTGTCATTTGAAATTTTAGTTACCATCTTTCTATTGGTATATAATTCATATTCAAATTCAAATTCAAAGATTAATAGAAATGTAAAGAAATCAATCAATGACCAAATAAAATACTTGAGTTTATTTAACAGGTAGATGTCCTCTTTTAAGTGACCTAGATAGCTACCTTCTTGTTATTGTTGTTTGGAATTTTATGCTCTCAATAACCCATATTTCTACAGTTATTTAGAATTTTAAGTTCTCCATGACCAAATAAAATGTTTTAGCTTACTTCCTCCATAGATACTCTCTTTCTACAGATCTGAAACAACTACCCTCTTTCTATCACTGTTTGAAATTTTAGCTACTTTCTTTCTATGGTACGTAGAATTTTAAACCCTAAATCCTTACTTAAAAAACCAAATATAAAAGTCATATTCAATTCAAATATCAAACCAAATATAAAGAAATCAATTAATAACCAAGTAAAAAGCTTAAATTTACTTTCCAGATAAATTCCCTCTTTCTAGAAGGAGGGAATAACTTCCCTCTCTATTGTTGTTTGGAATTTTAACTAGAATAACTACCCTCTTCGTTGTTGTTTGGAATTTTAACTTCCCTCTTTCTGTTGGTATCTTAAAAGGCCTCCATATCTCCTCTTTCTGTGGGTATCCTAAAATGCCACCATATCAATACACGATGATTGAAGGAGGAACTTGTCTTCAATATGACTTGAAACCTATGTGGGAACATTTCACGGATGGTACATAAAAAGGCTAAATGGCCATTTTCTATCAACACGTTTACAATGTCCAAGACAAAGTTTGACTACCATATGCTTTTGTGCCCCACAGAACCTGAACTCAAATCAATGCCTTACTTATTGAATGCATGGAAACATATGACGTTTAAGTTTTTTTTAACAACAAAATTAGTAGACTGCCAATTGTTATCAAGGAGATTCAACATATGAAGTTTAATTTTTTTTTAACAAAAGAATTAGTAGACTGTCAATTGTTATCGAGGAGATTCAGGGTTGAGTAGGATAAATTAAAGTTTGTGAGAGAAACCATAACACAAGATTACGCAACAAAAATAATATTCTTATTACTCATATTATACAAAATATTACATGTATATATAGTTGGAATCAGATCCAAATATCTCCAAACATAGAGATAGTTGTTGAGAGAATCTCTCAACAACCTCCTACAAATATTCAATAGATTCAAACCAAATCCAAATCAATCTATTGTAAGCATTATTCCAACACCCTCCTTTAATGCTTACATTCAAAAAACTTACAATACTAAAATCATGATTACAAAATCCGTCATATGTCTTTAATGCTACCACTTCACACAACACAGATAAAACTGCTTCCAACCATCTTTGACGTTCTTTGTACAACCGACGCTTCTAGACTTCCTGAAAGACAATCTCGATACTGAATTATCCTATGGATACACTACCATCTCTGAAATTCCCCCAAAGAGAAATTTTCACAGTTATATAGGACAATGATCTAATTACTAGCTATTTTCAGTAGTCAATCATACAACTGACCTTCTTTCAACAATACACAAAGTACAAACTGTAATTGTTGATCTTGAAGCACCAAAGTACAACAAGAATCTCCAGCTTTTAACGGACTTGTAAACATACTTCAAACTAGTAAACATGTTCTTACATGGCACCGAAATACGTCAAGAACTACTAGCTTAAGATATGTTAAGTTGTTCTTTGAGCGGTTCTTCATCATTTACAAACAATATAACATAAAAAAATAAATTAATGTAACACTAATAACCCACATACTCAGCCACTTCAAATGTGTCATATTCCTATGGTGCGATAATGAAAATGGACAAAGGAAGAAATATGATCATCTCCCCACAATTATGTGCATAATAACACAACCAAACCAATTGTTCAACATCATAACTCTTCCCTTCAAAGCCTCCAAGCACAAAGGGTGACCTCATTGGCTGCAATCTTGATGACTGTGCATTTGAACTCAACCCAGAAATAAATGAGATCAATGCGATTGCAATCGACAACAATTGCATTTAGATAGAGAAAATGAGGAAGGTTTATTTCATATTCAAAATCGTTGAGTATATCCTCCACTAAATTCTCGGCACTACGCTGGTTAATAATTATGAACTGGTTGGGTCCTCCACACAACGCCTTCTCCTTTAAGAAGACAATGATTCACGTTGGTCCAAAGCTCCACGTGAAAGTACTATCACACCTCTTTGGCAAAGCATTTGTTGGACACCAAATTGCTCCAAACGTATCAATACTTCCATGCAACGACTAACAATGATTCTTATAATAGATAAATACATACAACAACACTCTATGCACAAACAATTTACACAATCCACTCTCTTACAGAGAATTAAAAAAAAAAATCATGGCGACCCATCTTCTTGGGCACTCTCGTGAGGGATTAAGCCCAACCAAGCTCTGATACCAAATTAAAGTTTGTGAGAGCAGCCATAACACAAAATTACGCAACAAAAATGATATTCTTATTACTCATATTACAAAAAATATTACATGTATATATAGTTGGAATCAGATCCAACTATCTCCAAACATAGAGATAGTTGTTGAGAGAATCTCTCAACAACCTCGTACAAATCTTCAATAGATTCAAACCAAATCCAAACCAATCTATTGTAAGCATTATTCCAACAAGAGAGACTCTTCCTATAAATTTAGTGTAGGTATCCACAGACCATGCTAACCAAGTTTTTAGTTTGGATAACTCCTATAATGGAAAACAACAAAACAACATCTTCTGGAAGGAGATGCTATAATAAAAGACAACATCTTTATGTTTGTTCTTTCAAAAGACAATCCAAGCATGATGCTATAATAAAAGACAACATCTTTATGTTTGTTCTTTCAAAATACAATCCAAGCATGAGTTGTACACATGTCCAATTTATATTCTAAAATGATTCAACAAACTTCCATATTAGAACCTCAGGTCCTTGAGCATCATATAAAGCTGGGAATCTATCCATTCCTCCAAAGCTACCAAATCAGAACCCCTTTTAAATGTGCGAATAGATTGACCTTGTGATGTACTAGTGCATATTTAGCAATCTGAGCAAGAAAACCAATGATACATCCATTCTTGAGAATCCAAAATCTCATCTACCTATCTATTTCCCATTGATTGTTAGGGTCCTTACCCGCACACAGGTAGAAAAATATATTTGGATGTAATAAAGGTCAATATTAATAAGGCCTTTCAATAAAATAGAATAAGGCAGATGTAAGAAAACCTAATAGAAGCTTCCGCTTCTAGAAGGATCTTCCTCTAGATGCTTCTTTTTAGTATAAATAGGATTCGAGGGTATGAGAACCCTAGCATGGATATTATTGTAATAGAGCTCTGCTCAACTGGAGGTTGCCCCCTTGAAGAGGCCCGTGAACATTGCTTTCAGATTCAATGTGCTATTTCTGTTGTTATTCTTATATCATTTCAGTGTTATTGTGGTGAATGCTCTGGTTATATTGTTGTTATTCTGCCATTACTAGCATTTTATTTCTGTTCTGCATACATTTTATATTTGGTATATTACAAGTGGTATCAGAGCACTTTCCTCGGCAGAAAGTGTGTGTTAAATTTTTTTCAGGGTAGAGACGTATTCTGGCGTCTTTAAGCCACAAAGATCTGTGGTTACACACATAAACCCCCAATTGAGGGATTCATACACGCAAGAAATACAAGTGGTACTTAAGCGCACATCTGTTGGCCACCCTTGTAACCCCTGTTGGTACCCCTTCGAGTGGTAGTGCATCAGACAACACCTGTGTATAGATCAACCTAGATTACCTGAAGCCCTCTTTAGATAAACCGATCGGTCGCTTGACTGCTATAGTGTCACCGAGAACAAGACTCGAAAAGATACTCTTTAGTACCTGGGTAGTCGGGTAGTACGACTAAGGGTACGGTCTATCCTCCTTAGTTGGTGCCCTGAGATATTGGGCCGAGTATTACTGTTGGACTCTGCACATATATCAGAAAGCTATAGCACAGGGCAAACCCTTGTCTGTAGAACCCTTGAATACCTAACCCTTGGGGACAGAAACATAAACAAATTAAAACATACAAGATCTATTGTTGCGCAACTGTGTTCGGGTTTCCAAGTAAATACACATTTCTTTCTGGTTAAGCATTTGGGCATTTCCTCTCTGCAATATTCTTCAGGCCGGAGTATAACTCCGTAAAAAAATAAAAAAAATGGAAAAAATTTCACCATTATTTGAGACCCATTCCATTGGATTCATCTCTTCTCCCTTATCACATTCATCCATATCATTTTTCGGCAAAAGTTTTTACCCCACCCACCCCTTTTCAGTTTCCCCATCCTCATGACCCATACTCGTAGCCAAGACTTGAAAGCTCGCTTCAACACCTTTCAATCTAGTCTCATCGAGACCCAACAAAAAGTGAAACAACCCAGTGCCAATGTTGCCGCCATCAATACAACCATGAAGTCCTCAATGGGGGAAATCAAACAAGACCTCACCACCCAACTTGAATTAGTCTTTTCGGCACTCTGCACCAAATTGCATATCCCTACAGATAACCCTTCCTCTTACTCACCTCCACATACTGAATGTGACCATTCCTCTCATTCCCAAACCTTGTAGAACCATCACTTTCAACGTGACCTACGCCTTCCGTGGGTGGATGTGACCAAATCTGATGGCTCAGACCCCACTGGTTGGGTAACCCAAATGGAACATTACTTCTATTTATATGACATTACAAATGACTTGGCCAAACTTCGGTATGGTGTTCTCCATCTAGATCAAGAACGTTGGCAATGGTGGCAATGGATAAAAACTTCTCGTCAAGGGTATATTGCTTGGACACACTTTGTGGCAGAGCTTTATGAACGCTTTGACATTGACACCAACCATTTGGGTCGTTTGACAAAGCTGAAACAATTAGGAATAGTGGAAGACTTTATAGTTGCCTTTGAGCGCCTGGATTTTAGAACAGAGGGCATGTCTGATGCCTTTTTCCGAGAGTGTTTTATCAACGGCCTCAAGGATGAGATTCAGGCCCATGTCCTCATGGCTCGACCTTAGAATTGGATGGAGGCTACCAAAAGAGCTAAAGAAGCACAACATGTTGTATCTTCTCAAAACTGCAAACCCTCCTTTATCCCTCACCCTAAACCAGTAAATCCCACTACTTCCTCTGCTCCACTAAAGATCCAAAAATTGATCAGGGCTAAAATGGATGAATGCCAACTTAAAGGCCTTTGTTATAACTGTGATGACAAATATTTCTCGGGCCACAAGTGTAAAGAACAAAAGATTTTTATGGCCATCTTTGAGGAGATTTCAGAAGAAGATGAAGAAACTCCCTTTGTGTCCGAGTCACCTGAATCCACTGACATAACCCCTCCCTCAGACCCTCCCGAAGTAGAACCGGTCATTTCCCTCAATTCTCTCACTAGATTCTCTGCTCCCCAAACCCTCAAGCTAATCGGTTACATCAAGCATCAAAAGGTCATCATTCTGGTTGATAGTGGCAACACCCATAATTTTATTCATCGCTGCATTGCCCAAGAAACTCATTGCTACATCCATGCCGTCAATAATTTCCAAATCATGATTTCCAATGGTGGTTCCATGAAATGTGGAGGGCGTTGTGAAATTGTGCGTCTCCAAATTGGTGACTACCACCTGAAATCCCATATGTTTGCCATCGACATGGGAGGTTGTGACATTGTGTTGGGTGTAGATTGACTAAGGACTTTGGGTCCTATTCTCATGGATTTTAAAGACTTAACCATGCAATTCGACCAGGAGGGCCACCAATATAAGTTCCAAGGCATCACCGTCGGTTCACCTGAGATCATTAGTTCCCATCGCATGGAAAAATTGCTAAAAAATGGTCATTCTGGTGTTATTTCCCAACTCCATGCCATACAAGAAATAGAGACACCCTCGGTACCGCAAGACCTCCAAGCCATCCTTTCTAAACATCACTTGGTCTTTTCCACTCCCCAAGGACTCCCTCCTTCCTGTGGTGTTCATGATCATTCCATTCCCCTTGTACCCGGAAGCCTTCCTCCCAATATCCGTCTGTATCGTCACCCCTTTTCCCAAAAAAATGAAATTGAGAAAATGGTCTAGGAACTCCTTAATGCAGGCATTATCCACCCTAGTACGAGCCCCTAGTACGAGCCCCTACTCATCTCCTGTGGTCATGGTCCTGAAGAAAGAAGGTTCTTGGCGAATGTGTCCTGACTTTCGTGCCCTCAACAAAGTTACCATCAAAGACAAATTCCCCATTCCTATCATTGATGACCTCCTGGATGAATTGAGTGGCACCCAATTCTTCACTAAACTGGATCTTCGTTCGGGCTACCACCAGATACGTATGAAAGAGGCAGACATTCCCAAGACTGCCTTTAGAACTCATGAGGGCCACTATGATTTTTTTGGTCATGCCCCCTCCACCTTCCAAAGCCTCATGAATTATGTCTTCCGTCCTTTTCTCTGCCATTTTGTCTTAGTTTTCTTTGATGATATCCTCATCTATAGAAAAACCTGGACAGACCATCTTGCTCATGTGGATCGAGTTCTCCATCTACTCTCTCAGCACCAACGTTTCCCGAAAAAGTCTAAATGTGCTTTTGGCACCTCAGAAGTAGAATACTTGGGTCATCTGGTTGGCAAAGATAGCATCAGGGTGGATCCTAAAAATATTGAAGCTATGCAAGACTGGCCTCACCCAAAGACTCTTAAGAGCTTGTGTGGATTTCTAGGCTTAACAGGGTATTATCGCAAGTTTGTTAAAAATTATGGGAAGATTGCAGCACCTCTCACTGCTCTCATAAAAAAGAATTCTTTCACTTGGACTCCAGTCGCTGCTCAAGATTTTCAAACCTTGAAGATGGACATGTGCACCACTCCAGTCCTCGCCCTTCCCGATTTCACAAAGACCTTTGTGTTGGAATGTGATGCCTTAGGGAAAGGAATTGGTGCTGTCCTTATGCAAGAGGGTCAACCTATGGCCTTTACCAGGAAGCAACTATCTGAAAGAAATCTGGGAAAATCCATCTATGAAAAGGAAATGTTGGCTATTCTGCAAGTCATGGATCTGTGACGTCCTTATCTATTGGGGAAACATTTCCAAATTAAGACAGACCATCAAAGCCTCAAGTATTTTCTAGAACAACGCATTTCCTCCCTAGAACAAAAAAAATGGGTGACTAGACTCTTTGTATATGATTATGAGATCATTTACAAGAAAGGCAAAGACAATGTGGTTGTGGATGCACTTTCCCGAAAATATGAAGATGAAGGATCCCTTTTTTCTCTTCATTCATTGTACCAGATTGGCTCTAAGCCGTTCACCAGGAATGGCTACAAGATCCCAAAAGTTCACAGTTGATCCACCAATTGCAGTCCAATGCTCCAGCTTCCCCAGGGTACTCTTGGCTCCATGAGGAACTTCGATACAAAGGTCGTTTGTATTTAAGTAAACAATCAAAGCTTAAATCCATGATACTTTTTGAGCTTCATGCTACACCCACAACAGGGCACTCCGGGTTCACCAAAACCTATGACAGGGTCAAACGTTCCTTTTTCTGGGATGGTATGAAATGGGACATTCGTAATTTTGTAGCTGAATGTGATGTGTGTCAACACAACAAGGGAGAAACAGTCAAATCGTCGGGCACACTACAACCGCTTCCGATTCCACCTACTATTTGGAAGGATATCTCTATGGATTTTATTACTGGCTTACCCAAATCGGGAAATAAATCTGTCATCATGGTGGTTGTTGATTGCCTTTCCAAGTATGCTCATTTCTGCGCCCTTCAACACCTGTTTACAGCATCCAAAGTGGCTCAAATCTTCATGCATTAGGTCTTCAAGTTTCATGGCATGACACACTCTATTGTTTCTGATCGCGACCCACCTTTCACAAGCAATTTTTGGCAAGAACTGTTCAAGATACAAGGCACTGAATTGCATCTCAGTACAACTTATCATCCCCAGACTGATGGCCAAACGAAAGTTGTCAACAAGTGTTTGGAAACATATTTGAGTTGTTTTTCCTCAGAAAAAAAAAATTAGTGGGCTCAATGGTTACCCCTAGCTGAATGGTGGTACAACACTTCATACCATACAGCTACACGCATGACTCCTTTTGAAGCGGTATATGGACATAAGCCACCTTCAGTTCTCTCATACTTACTGGGTGCCTTAAAGGTCCAGGCGGTTGACCTAACACTTACAGCTCGAGAGGCTATTCTCCGTATCCTTAAAAGAGAATTTGGTCATGGCATAAAATCGCATGAAGCAACAAGTAGATCAAGGTCGCTCTAAACGTCAATTTGCAGAAGGGGATTAGGTGTTTCTTTGACTGCAACCTTACAAGCAAACTTCCCTCAAGGCCAAGTATTGTCAGAAGCTAGCGCCCAAATTTTATGGTCCTTATACCGTGCTCAAGCGCGTGGCACAAGTCACCTATCAGTTACCTTTGCTCAGCCATTCGAAGCTACATCATGTTTTTCATGTTTCATGCTTAAAGAAGGTGATTGGAGCTAAGTGCCAAATTCAAACCAACCTTCCAGAGTTAGCTGAAGAAGGATCCATTTGGCTACAGCCAGAAGCAGTTTTGGACCAACGTGAGTGTCGCCTACGTCAGAGAACCATCAAGGAAGTGCTAGTCCAGTGGAAAGATACAACTCCAACATATGCCACTTGGGAACCATCTACCATTCTGCAGCAATTTCCTCATCTCAATCCTTGAGGACAAGGTTGTTTTTAAGGGGGCGGAGATGTTAGGGTCCTAACTCGCACATAGGTAGAACAATATATTCGGATATAATAAAGGTGAATATTAATAAGGCCTTTCAATAAAATAGAATAAGGCAGATCATGTAAGAAGATCTAATAGAAGCTTCCGCTTCTAGAATGATCTTCCTCTAGATGCTTCTTTTTAGTATAAATAGGAGTCGAGGGTATGAGAACCCTAGCTTGGATATTATTGTAATAGAACTTTGCTCAACTGGAGGTTGCCCCCTCGAAGAGACCCGTGAACATTGCTTTCAGATTCAATGTGCTATTTCTGTTGTTATTCTTATATCATTTCAGTGTTATTGCGGTGAATGCTCTGGTTATATTGCTGTTATTCTGCCATTACTAACATTTTATTTCTGTTCTGCATACATTTTATATCTGGTATATTACATTGATCTTCTTAGTAGGATCAAATAAGTGATAGGTTTTGCACACTTTTGAAAAATACATTTTTGTTATGGATGGTGTAACTATGTAACCATAATACCACGCCTCCTAGTTACAAAGTCTGATTCACAGAATATTGTCCTGTATTTAGTTTCTCACGAATCTGATGGAACTTGTGTGTTTTTGTGACATATATTTGGAAACTCCTTATGTTGTACAATGTTTGAAAATAGGTCTGTTGTTCTTCCAAAGACACTGACAAGCATCTCCGTACACAAGAGGTGAAACCTTTTCCCAGACTTCTGAATGATAATTGTTTGACTATTCAATCTCTGCAGCTGACATCAAAGATAGATCGAGTAGCTTATTCTGGATATGAACAAATAATCTTTTCAAGTCCAAGATATGCGATGCCTCTAAATCGATGTCGAGTTTCCACTTTTCGTATCAACGGAGGTATCCAGACGAAGTATCTTCAGTACATAAATCGTAACAATGCTATAAGCCTTTCTATCTCCAATAACTGTAGTTTATCATGATGATGAGTGGGTTGATCGTTATTCAATCTGGGTTATTCTGAGTCTCTGACTCGTATAACTAACTGGAGGAATCTTTTACTTTACTTCGAGAGCACTTCTTTCCCCATTGACAACATAAAATCATATCAGCAAATGATTCATAATTCAAGATCAAGGCATGTTAAATAACGTTCAAATTCAGATAGAAAAATTCTACTGTCAAATTCGAAATTCAAATTCAGATTGAAATTTTTTACTTTTAACAGCAGGTGTGTTATCATCCTCTTCTTTTCTGGTAAACACAGTCTAAATTCATAATGTATTTACATTTTTTCTAATATTTCTCCACACCCACATATTCTTAATTCATTCAAATTTCTCCAAGCCTACCTCTTTGTTGGATTTAATGTATTTTTCCAATCTGAGCCTCCCATGTATTCTCGATTGGAATTAGAAGAACTCATTTAAACGGATCCACATAGCAGCTGATTGTATTGGAGGCTTGCCTTGATCTGAGCCAACCTTGGGTACTTTGTATTTCTATTTCAGCAAAAAATCCCCATGGGCAACACCATTTTTTAATACAGAATCATCCTCTGATCCAGGCCAGCCATTGTCTGGAACCAACAAATTTGGTCAGTCTTCATCATCGACTTATTACCAGCCAAATATCTTGGGCAACTTCTAATACTCCTAGCAGATCAACTATGGTGCGAGGGCTAAACACATCCTCCTAAATCTTCTTCTCCAACTTTGTGCATTCATGATCATATGCAATTTTTTCTGGCCCAGAGGTGCTTTTTAAAAATTCGACTGGCAATGGATTAGAACTATATTGATTTTCACCATGATTTGCAAACCCAAATGATTATACATCTATTGAAGGGTCATTGTGCTCCAGGAATATGTGCTTTAGCTTTTCTTTGATGAAGAGGTGAGATAAATCATAAAAGCTTGTAGGTGGTTGGCTCTCTTCCCTTTTTCTGGAGTTCATTTCATCAATTTTTACGAAATGTTGAATGCTTGTTGTTATTGGGGGATATAGAGCAGTTCAGGGGTGTGGAGATTTGATCTACAGATCCCGGAGAGGGAGCAAGCTGGAGGGATCTATCTGGTTTTTTGGTTAACGTTTAATACCCATGAAAAATCTCTAGTTCAATTCGATTTTTCCTGATCTTGCAGTCACATAAACAATCTGCATTATGGCTAAGAACATACAATCTGCATTATGGCTAAGAACTGTAGCAAGTCTATTATTTTTCCAGGTAACAACTTATCAGGATAAATCCTAGATTCTTCATTGATCAACAATAATAACACTCCATCTCACAACCACATAAATTAGACCCGAAAACAGAAGTGTGCAAGCAATATCAATTTTCTATGTCAAGTAATCAAACTAAAGAGAGTCATTATTTGAAGTCATTAGTCGATTTGTACCACTTGCATCACTGTAGATCTTCACTATATCGGTGATAGCATTCTCATCCTGGGATATTATTTTGCACAGAAACCCATTGCCGGTCTATCCAAATACTTAAACAGGTTCTCCCTAAAAAACTGTTTCTGTATTTATTTTCTCAATTCCTATTGGTTTCTGGAGGAGAGTTAGCATTGAAATGACTCTAGTGGTGACTGCCTGATGCCCCCTAATGAATTGATTCCTCATCATTCTTTGCACATATATATTAGGCACGCAATGCAATTTTTGGTCATCTGATATGTGCTCCCTTATACCGTAATCATTATCACCGTGTTGCATCTCATCAAATAGTGAAATCAACAGAAGCCTCACAACTAGCAGATCGAGTTCTGGGGGCAAATGCAATAATGCCAGATTCAGATCCTCTAGGGACATAAGCGTAGATGATAGAAGCGTGAACAGTTTGCAACCTCAATGAACTAGTAGCTAAGATAGTTGTTAAATATAATGTAACCTCAACAGGCTGACTGTACACTGCCAGCTGTACTTTCTATTCTTGTTTTGCTTGAGCCTATTTAGCTCAGCTATTTCCTTTTGCATATTATCTTCTTCATGAACTTCTTCATAATCCTCTTCATGTACTCGCTTTGTACTCTTCTTCTTATATTCTAATATACTGTTTTTTGTTCTATTCTTTCTCTCTGCATTTCTTGCTTCACAATTTATCATGGTATCAGAGCTTCAGAAGTAAGCCTCTTCACATAGGTTGGAGAGCAACACGATCCTCAAATAGTGCAGAGCTTACACGGATCTTGAGAGCACGCGACACAAGCTTTTCACAAGGATTGGAGAGCTGTTTGTGATACTCTTGAAAGATCCTCGCAGGAAACTTCCACGAGGAAGCAGACTGTCATACACTCAAAAGATCAGCGTAAGAAGCTCACGCGAGGTCACAGAGCGTACTACGCTCGAAAGTTTCAAGGAGCAGAAACACGAGAAGGAAGTAGAGACTGAGAAAGAAGAAATAGTAAAGATTCTTGTTCAATTTTCAAAGAATCATAAAAGATTCACGAAGAAGAGCTGTAGGAGGCGGGAACTCTTGAAGAATTCAAAGCATTTGTTCAAATTCGTGAATGATAGTTGCAGAAAGAAGAAGCGTTTAAAGCATTTCGGAAATCGCTCAAATCTGTCAAAGATTGCAGCAGAGAACAAAGAACTTATGAAATTCTTTCAAATCTTTGAAAGATTCATGAATTTTTCTTCCGCAGAAGAAAATCCTTGCAAAGGCAGTAAAGAACGCATCTCAGGTTCAGAGAACAACCATCGCGGCCGTAAGATTTTTCCTACGGACAGATCCGAGGCGGAAATCCATTTTAGAAGGGACGAAGAGAGCGCGGAAAAGGCAAAATAATTTCATCCATTAGATCTTGCGCAGAGGACCGATAGCCATTGGATCAGCGAGAAAGTGCACGAGGTTTAGTCCTCTGGAGTGCACAGGAGAAAATTCAACTTGTGAAGTCATGAAATCATCTGGACCGTCCATCAAGAGACACATGGCGAGATCTCGACATTTCGCTGACATGCAAGGTGTAAAGGTCAGAAGACTGCCGTGAGAATTCGCGGATCGCGAAATCACGAGTTATTTTGGAGCATTGGATCGAGATAGATCGTGAGCCGTCGATCTGATCCGATCGCAATATCAGGAATCGAGAGTTGGACGAGCAAAGGTGATTGCACTCCAAAACCCCGATACGCAAAATCGCGAAATCCCGACATCACATATCGCGAAATCCCTAGAGGATTGTGAGTCGTCCATCTTAGAGCACAGGTGGCAGCAGATCCAAGTGCCATCATTTCGGCATTTCAGAGTTCGGGATATCGGAGGTCTTGTTGACGAAGGTCACAACACTCCACAGCGAAAGTCCCGAAATCCCAAAAAGATCACAGTCGTCCATTCATTCAGACACGTGGCGAACATCGAGGAAACCGTCGGCATTTCGACTATCGAGGTTTCAAGTTGACAGAGGATTTGGAGTCGCAAGTCATGAAATCGCGAAACGACGAGGACCGTCCATCTTTCGGGGACGCGTGGCATCAATCCAGGATCTCGGGAAATTTTTCGAAAAAGCGATTTCCGCAAAATCAACAATTCGGACTTCGTGTTTTGGAAGCACAGTGTGACGAGGAATCACGGGTCACGAAATACCGATTCGCAAAATTCCGATAGGATCTGGACCGTCAGATCATCAACAGATCTGGACCATTGAAATTGTCCAAAGGCGAAATTTCGGCATTTCGCATACCCGGAGTCCGAAGGACCCAGGATCGTCGCAGCAAAACTACCGAAGTCCTGAAATGCGAAATCCTGAAAAGGCATTTGAATAAGCGCCAGGATACTTTGGATTTCGACGATTTGAGGGACAGAGAACTGGCAAAGGCATCTCTATTCTTCGATTCACGAAAAACTACCAGCGCTCTAACCTTTAGGCATGTGGTCACATTGTTCGGAGACAAAGGGCCAATCTAAGGCCGTCAAGCCCTCTTCGACGTTTCGGCGATCGGAGGTTGGAGTGACAAGATATCGGAGGACTCGTATAACGAAGTCCCGAAGACAGAATCGCGAAACCAAAACTCGCGAAGTCGAAACTCGCGAAATTTTGAATCGCAGAGTTTCGAAGTCACTGCAAATTACACGCAAGAAATAGGTAAATACAAATTTTCTTTCTGTTTTTTGCTAAATTTTTAAAAAATATGGTGTCGTCTAGCAATTTAGGACCAACTYAGGGTCCGATTCTTCTTGGAAAGAACTATGAGTTCTGGTTTCTTCGGATGRGATCCTTCTTGCAAGCACAAGAGTGCTGGGATCTAGTGGATCATGGATATGTGGAACCAAATCTAGCAGACCTGTCCACCATGACTAATCARCAGAAAATTGCTCATGCAATGCAGAGAAACAGAGAAAATAAAGCTAAATTTTGGATTCAAAATTCTGTGGATGACTCGATTTTCTCAAAAATCATAGGCGCTGGTACTTCAAAACAGGCCTGGGACATCCTTAAATCTTCCTACCAAGGAAATGACAGGGTCAAAACAGTTAAACTACAGACCTTGAGAATGCAATTCGAGACTCTAAGGATGACAAAGTCCGAAAATGTGGATCAGTTCATGACTAGAGTCATGGGCATTGTGAACCAGATCAGACTGACGGGTGAAACCATCACTGATCAAGGAATTGTTGAGAAAATTCTCAGAAGTTTACCAAAGAAATTTGAAATGGTTGTAACAACAATCCTTGAATCCAAGGATCTGTCATGTTTTTCAACAGATGAACTAATTGGTTCTCTGGTGACACAGGAGACCAGACTGCATCTCATAGATGAGTCAATCGCCAATGCTTTCAAAAAAAAATTCTCCTTTAGCAGAGGGAGAGGCAGAGGGCGAAGCAGAGATCACCAAGGAAGAGGGAGCAGTCACAGAAATCCTCATTCCAGTGGAGGACACAAACAACTACAATCGAATCAACACTTCCAAGCACATAGACAACAAAATCAGAATCAGAGTTTTCAGCCTCAAAGAGGCAGAGGGAGAAGATCAAATGAGAAATCAAGCATACAATGCTATTACTGCAAAAAGTATGGGCACTATGAATCTGAATGCAGGAAGAAGCAAGCAGATCAGCTCTCAGACAGAGCACATGTGTCAAATCACACGGGAGAAAACTCAGCAGGTATGTTTCTTTCATGCAACAAGACTGGACAACAACCTAAAGATATCTGGTTGTTGGACATTGGATGCAGCAATCATATGAAAGGTAACAAAGATTTACTTTCATACATTGATTCTTCATTCTCATCTGATATTACACTTGGAAATGATTCTTTAGTCAAAGTTCAAGGAAAAGGAACTGTTCCTATTCTTACTAAACAAAATGTAAAGAAAGACATAAACAATGTCTATCATGTTCCAGATCTGAAACATAATTTGCTAAGTGTAGGACAACTCATTGAACATGGCTATAAGGTACTTTTTGAGGGAGCATCATGCAAAATATATGACAAAAACCCCAGCAGAAAATTGATTTATGAAATCCATATGACTCTGAATAGGATGTTTCCCCTTACCCTCAGAACTGCAAATCTGAGTCAACCATATGCACAGAGTGCATCTACCCTAAATGAAACAATGGTTTGGCATACAAGATTTGGACATCTACCATTTCAGAGTCTAAGTCTTCTTCAGAATAACTCCATGGTCAAAGGTCTTCCTATCTTTAAAGAGCAAATTCCCCCATGTGAGTCTTGTATACTTAGAAAACATAAGAGGACCAGTTTTCCACTGTCTTCCAATCAAGCCAAACGACATCTTGAACTTGTTCACACTGACCTATGTGGACCAATGCAAATAGATTCCATAGGTGGTAGATTTTATTTTCTAACGTTTATTGATGATTTTAGCAGAAAAATCTGGATCTATTTTCTCAGACATAAGTCTGAAACTTTTGAAAAATTCAAAGAATTCAAAGCAGAAGCTGAAAAACAGTGGCAAATATATCAAAGCACTCAGGTCAGATGGAAGAGGAGAATACAACTCCAGAGAATTTGCAAATTTCTGCAAATCACAAGGCTTTATCATGCAAACAACAACCAGATATACTCCACAACAGAATGGAGTGGTTGAAAGGAAAAATCAGACAATAATGAATATGGCAAGAACACTTCTTAAAGAGAAAAGTTTGTCAAATATTTTTTGGGCTGAAGTAGTAACATGCTCAGTTTATCTCCTAAATAGATCTCCGACCACAAGTCTAAAGATGAAAGTCCCTCAGGAAGCATGGAGTGGGACAAAGCTCAATGTTGTGCATCTAAGGACATTCAGATGCATACCATACGCTCACATACCTTCCGAATTAAGGAATAAACTTGATGACAGAAGTGAGAAATGTATTTTCACTAGATATAGTGAAACATCTAAAGCTTACAAGCTTTACAATCCAATCTCCAAGAAACTAATTCTCAGCAAAGATGTAAAATTTCTGGAAAATAAATTCTAGAATGATTCAGAAAATCAGCAAATGGACAGTCAAAATCCATTGCTGCCAAGTTCTGACAATGTAGAAAATTTAGGACAACAAGTACCTCAAACTATTCTTCCAAGATTGCAAGTACAAAGACTACTTGAAAATTCTCAGGATAACTCCACTTCCAGCAGAGAATCATTCTCTGAATGACAAAATCAGAGAACTCGAAGTTTGAGAGAAATCCATTAGCAGTTGGATGACTTTGAACAACACA
>ML777588.1:983172-993699 GCA_009831015.1 Picea engelmannii | reverse complement strand
ACAATACTTCAGCAATTGCTCTATCCAAAAATCATGTGTTTCACAAGAAAAGCAAACACATTGACACTCATTTTCATTTCATACGCGAGCTAGTCAATAATGGTGATATTGTACTACAATTCTGTGGTTCTCGAGATCAACTTGCTGATATCTTTACAAAGCCACTGGGAAAATTGGTTTTTGATTTTCAAAGACAACACTTAGGCATAATCAGTGCTGATATTTGTAACTGTTGAGTTTAAGAGGGAGTGTTAAATATAATGTAACCTCAACAGGCTGACTGTACACTGCCAGTTGTCCTGGCCAGCTGTACTTTCTATTCTTGTTTTTCTTGAGCCTATTTAGCTCAGCTATTTCCCTTTGCATAGTATCTTCTTCATGAACTTCTTCATAATCCTCTTCATGTACTCGCTTTGTACTCTTCTTCTTATATTCTAATATACTGTTTTCTGTTCTATTATTTCTCTCTGCATTTCTTGCTTCACAATTTATCAATAGTTGCAGAGTCCACTCGCATTGATATTGGCACTTTTATGGAGAAATGTCATTCAAAAATCTTTGGAAACATGCCGAAAGGCTTTCGAGGGTAAGGCTTTCACTCGTTTTTTTCAAAAGAAGTATTCCAAAAGTACCCGACATTTTTTTGGGAAGATACCAAAATTCAGAAGTGCAAATTAGCGCAACCATTTCATGAGTATTCCAAAGAAATGAATTCGAAAAGTGCCAGACAGTTTCAGGGGTTTCTCAAAAATGTGTTTGTTGAAACCTCCCTAAATATGTGTTTGTTGAAAACTCCCGATAGCTTTTGCGGTTTTCTTAAAAGAGTCATTCAAATGAAAGTTTGAACAGTTCCCAAAGGCATTTAAAGACTTCTTAAAAGTGTTTTTCAAATGAAAGGTTGAACTCTTCCCTCAGGCTCAAGGGTTTTGCAATATATGTTGCCAGGAAATGATAATAAAAAGAAAAAGTCAACTTTAAAATAATCGTTATGCATAATCTTGCAAATATATTTGGTGAAAAATTAAGGAATCACACTATCCTTTAAACTGAAAAAGATAAAGCAAAATTTATAATTTTAATGGGGACTTTTTATTGAAAAAGGTTAAAATCAAATTTAAAGAAAAAGATGGTGAGGGAGCGCTGTTACTTGAATTCGAAGCACCATAACTCACATGTATAACCTTGAATTTCCAAACAATGTTTTGCAAAGTGTATAGGACATGAAGGGCTTTGCATCCAATGGAGACACCACTCGGTTCAACTTTAATTTCATCACATACATAATTAATTAAATTCAAATTTCCTTCTAGCGTTGAAATTTATTTTAAGTGTGCATCAGAATCTATTAGCTCTGTTGAGTTAGCAATCCCAAAAAACCTAATCGGTGCCTTCCAAAGCTTAAAATACAATTTTTGCTACAAAAACTTGTGTGCAAATTTATTTTTTAATTGAAAAGACAAAAAATTATGTGCAAATGTATTTTTTAATTGAAACTCTATATCTAGTTAAGAGTTAAGACAATGTTTATCTAGTTAATTGCTTGAATAGATCTGAATAAATATGCAAATATACTTAAGAAATAATCAAGAATAAACTAAATCATTCACCAATAATGAACATATAAATGTAGACAAAACCCTTGAGGTAGAGTAACACCATATATTAATCTTTATGGAAGGATAACACTCATCAAACAATCCTTGCTTGTTACAATCACTATATATTTCACTATGCTTCAATACATTGTTTACACTTTTTTATATAACATTGTCTGTCTCTTGGGAACCTTCTAGAAAACCTTCTAACATTTATTATATCTAACTATCATAATGAGTCTTATTATTAAATACAGTGGACCTAGTCCATCTTATATTGAATGACTTCCACTAATAATACATAACCACATTCCCATTGTCCCTAGGTATACTACATTTGATCCCCCTTCACATTTTTCGTTTTCGAAACATGTGAAGAAACCATACAATATGACCAACTAAGCAATGTAGCCAACTGGTACCAAGTATGACCATCCATCCATCCTAATAGAAGTCGAACATGAAGTCCAACTGTTCCTTTCCACCTTGATCTTGCTCCGGATCATGTCAGGGTTTTCATGAGATTGTTTCTCTATCATGATGTCTTCCTGCACTGCTAGTAGTCCTCCATGCATATCTTAATCAACTTCCTTTCTGGTTTCCTGCTGGTGCATAAATGTGTTGATTCTCACACCCTTTCCTTGATGATTGTTGTGTCTCTATATGATGTGGATGGAAATATACAACAATTGTAGGAATCTGTTCTTTTTTCTTCCAATCTGTAACACATTTTTCCT
This sequence comes from Picea engelmannii, assembly GCA_009831015.1. Taxonomy (NCBI): domain Eukaryota; kingdom Viridiplantae; phylum Streptophyta; class Pinopsida; order Pinales; family Pinaceae; genus Picea; species Picea engelmannii. The sequence continues at coordinate 991,367 of ML777588.1, read as the reverse complement.
TTGGGTCAATGACCTCCTTAGCTTCATTATTATGTCCTTTTGTGGTTTTTATTCATCTCCTTCCATAGACTCTGCCTTTGATTCAACTTCAGACTCGGAAATAACTTCTTTGTTGGCCTCTGTGGGCCCATCTTTCTTACTAAGAGACACAACCTACAATCTGATTTTCTTTTTCATGTACCATAACTTTAAAAACTTCTTTTGCACATTAATATTAATGATACCCACTTATTCTATCCAAGGATATCCCAAAACAATATCCACTTCATCCATATCCATAACATACAAATCAGAGTGCAACACATAGTTGTCCATTGTGATTTTCAAATATTTAAAAATTTGAATATTTTCACCCTCAACCTGTGTGCTTTGAACATTTTTTGTAGGAAATTGCAATCTATGAACCAATTGAACATTATTAAAATTATGCAATCAACTAGGGATAATAGAAACATTGATATTTTCTTTATGAATACAACCATGAACTTGTAATATAGAGTTGTCACATGGCAACAAACCATTGGTACTTTTTGTATCCATTTTTTCCAACATGAGACCACCTATCTAAAAATATCTTTTCAAATTCTTTATCGAAGAATGTTATTATCAGGTTATAGTCAAACAATTTCCACATGGCCGCATCACCTTGTAAGTGTAAATTTACCAAACCTCTCCAATTCTCTTTCCACCACAACTTCTCTTATTTTATAAATTCCTCAATACTAGGGCCATCAAATTTCCTTGTAAAATACATCTTGCTATGAAAAACCCCAAAAATAAAACTATGGTTTGTAAAAAAAAAATCATGCATTTTTTTCTGGAAAAAACCCTGAAAAAATTGCCAAATTTAAAACATTGATAACTTCACTTCTTGGATTCCATTTCCACCGATTTGTTTTTTGAAATTGGGTATTTTTCTGAGAGGAATTCAAATATCCAATTTGTTTATGCCAATTCTGATTAGAAAGTTTTGTATCGGAACCTGAAGTGCACCTCCCCCTTTTTTCCTTTAAAAACAATCTGCAAAAATAACCAAAAAATTCTTCCCTTCTTTGGCCAAGGAATGTGCTCTGATACCACTTGTTAAGTACCTGAATAAATCTGAATATATATGCTAATATACTTAAGAAATAACCAAGAATAAACCAAACCATTCACCAATAATGAACATATGAATGTAGACAAAACACTTGAGATAGGGTAACACCATATATTAATCCTTATGGAAGGATAACACTCCTCAAGCAATCCTTGCTTGTAACAATCACAATATATTTCACTATGATTCAATACATTGGTTACACTTATTTATATAACACTCTATATCTGTTGGGAACCTTCTAGAAAACCTTCTCATATTTATTATACCTAACTACCATAATGGGTCTTATTATTAAATATAGTGGACCTAGTCCACCTTACATTGAATGGCTTCCACTAATAATACATAGCCACATTCCCATTTGGTACCTCCCTAGATACCCCATATTTCCTCCCTAGGTATACTACATTGTTTTCTCACATTTATTATATCTAACTACCATAATGGGTCTTATTATTAAATATAGTGGACCTAGTACACCTAGCATTGAATGACTTCCACTAATAATACATAACCACATTCCCATTGGGTACCTCCCTAGGTATACTACATATCTAGAATCAAGTTCTTTCTACTCATCTTAGATCATTTCTATACAATAGTTTAATGCACTCACTAACATTGTCAAGATTCATAAGAATTTAATTGATTTTAATCTTGGGAAAAGCTCTGCTAGTTTGAAATGCACCTCATACTCAATGCTTAGCATAATTGTTGATTCTACTTGAAAGTTAGTCATGAGCTAGTGAAATATGTAGAACAAATTTAATGACCCCAAACAAATATGCATAACACTTTCAAGTAGATAAGAGCCATTGAAATTCATAAGGTGCAACAACGAATACTACGGTCCATTTGATGTGACATATGAAAAATCTTGTGAAAAAAAATATTTTGATGATGCAATTGATGTAAGCTACCATTATTTCCTTAGAAAACAAGAAGTCAAAGCAAGAATCTATTCAATGTAAGTCCAATTAGAAATATATAGTTATCATTAAGCATAAAAAGAACAAATCCAATGGAAAAAAGTCGAGTCAAGGAGGCTTGTTTAAAAATTTAAAAGTGGGTCCCCAAGTTGGTCGACTTCGGAAGATGTACAGGCCTCAACAAGGTGTAATATCAGTGAATCATAGTGACATTGAAAATTGACATCCCCCCATTCCTCAACATTGCATGAACTCTTTTGGGTCATCAATCAATTTTAGAGGGATGATCTTGACCATTCTTGGCAATGTAGGAAACATTTCATTGCTCCTCCCTTGACCGCTCATGAATAGATGTAGGTCAACAATCATCTCGAGAAGGGATGATATTGATTGTGCATAACAACATATGGGTTATAAGTAATGTTAATGTTTAATGTGTATACTAATTACCACTATAGATATATCTCCATCCCAACCATCAATCTAATTTTAGTCTTAAAACTGGCCACCCTTTACATGAGACCTCCAAAAATTTCTTTTCTATTAGAATTTTGCAAGAATTAATTGGGCTCTTAAGGTGAACTTCCATACAAATGGGATCTTGAAATCCTAAAGTGCCAAGGTGGCTCTTTTTATAGGTGACATGAGTGAGGAACACAAATTTATGGTGGAAACATAGGGTTTTCAAGGTTTGAATGAGGAAAACATCCCTAGGTATTTATTTGTAGATTTAGGAGGGGGCCCTAAAGGAATTTTTTTTTGAGGTGGGTGTCCTTGTTGTACCTTGAGTCATTATTTCTCTCACATGGAAAAATGTCGAGGCATAATTTGTGGGAACATTCCTATGCCACTCTAGACCTTTGAGTTAGTTTCCGGGTCCCGGGGGCGTATCTTCAAGTTATCCTTAGGATATGTTCTATTAATCTTAGACCTTTTTTTTATTGTAGATTGGTTCATCATGATTACTTTAAAAAATAGAATAAAATATGTTATGTATATTGATTTATAGTGACCAAGGTGAGTTACTAAATGCTATTAAACATAAAATCAACTAGTTCATTTTAGAAGGGTGCCTTAATCATGATTTAATCCTTAGAAGACAATATGATAAAAACAATGAACATGAAATTAAAAATATGTTCTCATGTTTATCAGAAAAAATTATAAATGTGCATGCAATCAAACATAAATCCATTAATTTATTCAACAAAAGATGAGATAGGAAAAGGAAACAATGTAAATTGCTTGATATTTATCTATTCATCAATAATAAAATGCCTTGGTGCTTATTATAGAAAATAACTCAACAATTCATTTGAATATAACAATGGCACTAGAGGCACTATAAAATATCACTATTGAGACTTATTAACTCCCTTTCACAATTTGTAAAAAAATCTCTTTCTTACAAAAGCAATGGGTATACAAGAAGGAAAAGAGATGGGACCATTGTGATAGATACCATAAAGGAAAAGCAAGACAAAACTGTTTCAACGTGGGTCTCCTTCTCTCAAAATTTCAGATGCATAATAATATACAAACTCTTGATCCTTTATTCTATTGTAGTATCCTCTTTTTATAGGATTTGTCTACCTCAAAATGAATGATATCTAAATATTGAATTCTTAGAGGATTAGTTGGGCTATCAAACTACTTCTTTAACTAATGAAACAAAATTAGTGAATCCATGATGTGAGGCAACCGAAAATAATTAGCTTCAATAGGGCAATAACTAAGGCATCACCCTTAGGGTATGTATTTAGGTATTCTTTGTCTCTACAATGGATCTCTTTTTAATTCACTTGATTCTATGTCACTCATCTTGTACAAGGGTTTCTTTCCCTTGATCACCCATATACCTTGATCTATTTGGAATGAGGTACAAAAGGTAGAACCAAGAGAGTTAGTGATAGGGCCTTAAAGTGAGTATGAATTCATCCTCTCATAGAAAATACTTCTTTCCCTTTTTAGATCTAGATCCACTTCAGTTTTAGTGCTAGGTAGATATTGAGTGTGGGAGCTTGGAAGCCATGATGAGATTTCCTACTCAAGTGGGACTTGTGTCAAGGTAGTTATGATCTATGGTACTTCCTATTGAAGGTGTTGATGCAAGGAATGAAAAAATCTTTACTCATACATTTTCGAATCTCCTCAGGCTAGGTGAGATAGGAGAGATTATAACCCTAGGTTTATATCCTACCAAAAATATCGATCAGACCTCAAGAAATATGGTTCTCGGATATGATGCTATTTTATAAATATGTAATTTTTATGTATTTTGTTCAAATTAATCTGAAGTAAAGTAAATGAATGTTCTTGTAAAGTAAATAAATTTATGAAAATAGGTAGATAAGAAAAATATAAAATAAACAAAGAAAAAATATATGAAAATCAATATATAAAAAGTCCCATAAGTGAGAAGAAATCATCAAATGTTTTTGTTAATATAAATCTGAGTTACAATTGAGAATATCTCTTCAATCCCTTGCGAGGACTTGGACTGGTGTAATTCTTGGAAGTCCAAGATGTAAGTTGACACATACATTGACATCTAATATAAAAGATAAAGACCAAGACAAAAACCAGACTAGATCAATCCAAGTTACATGTGCATGAATGTTTTGAATTATGAAAAACTAGCATTAATTAGCACTGAATGACTTCATAACTTCTAACTAAAACTAAATAGATATTAAAGAAAATGAATGACCTTGGTGCATATTTCCAGTCAATGCTTCCTAGTCTTCTTTTTTTCCACCTTAAGAATAACCATGCTTTCAACAAGATAATTAAGATCTAATGAAAAATCAATATGGAATGAACAGACAATAATATCACTTAAGGCTAACACATACCTTATCATAAGTTTTACTTCTTTATTTTCTCATTCCTTTCTTTGTCTTTCTCTCTTTCTTTTATATATTCGTGAAGTAGTTGGGTAGTTCAACTACCTTTTGTTTTGAAAGTTAATTAACTTTATTTAAGAGAAGACAACTTTATTTATTATAAGGGTAATATATATTTAAATAATAGACGGGGTCCCACTAAGTCTTCATTCCTTTATTTCCCAAATATTTCCTTGTAACTCCCAAAATGATTTGACAAAATATATATATATCAACAACATGAAATATATCAAAATAAAACACCGATCCAAAATATTCCAAATTAGCAAACACTTGTGTCTCCCAAAATACCAAAATTATATGATATTTAAAGCTTCCAAAAATAATATCATATGCTTGATGTGTGTCCCAAATAATGTATCAAGTGTCTAAAATAGAAATGTCATGATACAAATTAAAAAAGGTGAGGGTATTGATTTTTGAAAAATTCTTCTCTTTATGTTCTACCTTCTGACACATCTGGTCTAAGATTGGGAAAATATTTATAATAATATTTTTTCTCATCCAACTTAATTATTTCAGAGTGCATGTCACTGAAGGTAATTTCTATTTCACCAATTTATTCTTTTGTTGATTATTGTTTAGAATGTACAGAAGATGATTGGGATGCCTTAGTGCTAGTATAGGTAACATGTTTCTTTCCTTTGTCTATCTGGAGGTCATGGGGAGGCACTCTGTAAATTTGTAATCTTTAGGAGGAGAATGGGCCATGGAGGAAGTTGGTGCAACAAGTGGTGTTGTATGAAGAGGAGGAGGATTATCAATTCATTGAGCAACACCCGAATGAGCGTTTACCAGGTTATTATCCCAACCATCATTAACTGGATAGATAGGGGGCTCAAGAAAGTACATAATGTCGGGGTGTGGCTACAAAGGTGTTGGAAGGTTTACAGTTAGGAGTAAGATTGTCATTGATGGCAAGAACAGTGATGGCAAATATTAGCATGATCAACAGTGCAGTGATAATGGAAGAGTAAACTTCATTTTAGAATTTCGGATACCGAGAGTTGAAGTGTCGAAAGACTTCACCACCGAAGTGGAGAAATTGCGAAGTGACGAAATCGCAAGGTGGACAAAATCGCGAAGGTGGGCGAAATCGCAAAGAAGCGAAATCGTGAAGTGGCAAAATCGCAAGAAGATCTAGGCCGTAGGATCTGGGGTATCTATGAAGGCTCAATAGCTATTAGATATGGTGAAGATGGAAGGCGGATAAGTCCAAGAGTCATCCAACTCCCCAAAACTGTGAAGGAATCCTGGCTGTCCATCGGGGACATTCGTGGACCATTGATCAAGAGGACGCATGGTGGAAGATCATCAAGTCGCTAACTGGAAAGTCAAAGGAACGAAGTTCCCTAACTTCTCAAATTCATGATATGAAAAATCATGAAATAATGTCAACTGTTAGATCGAGGCAAAATATGGACCGTTGATCAGGCACAAGGAAGGCTCGTGGAGTTGTGAAGTCCCGATAAAATATTGATCGCTGATCCAAGAGGGACGCGTGGCAGAAGATTAGAGAATGTCAAAGATCCATTTCGGAGTTTCGTGTATCATGACTTGGAGTGACGAGAACCTCCATCACAGGAATTGCGAGATGCGAACTCACGATAATATCTGGACCGTCAGATCACCAAGGGTTCTGGACAGTTGATCTAAGCTCAATCTCGGAGCTTCGCCTATCGCGACTTGGAGTGACAAGAACCTCCATCTAAGGAACCGCGAGATGCAAATTCACGATAAGATCTGGACCGTCAATCCACCAAGAACGTGGACCGTCGATCTGAGCTCCATCTCATAGTTTTGCCTATCGCAACTTGGAGTGACGAGAACCTCCATCTAAGGAACAACGAGATGCGAGATCGTGATAAGATCTAGACCGTTGGATCTATGGAGATTTCAATCATCGATCAGACTCGATGAAGTTTATAAACTCAAGAAATATGAAGCGCCTTTTGGCACAGCCTGTGGTCACGAGAAGGGAAGGAGTAAGTTCAGATAAGCTCCATTTCAGAGTTTTGGGGATCGCGACTTGGAGAGTCGAGATGCCTCATCTCCAGATTCACGAAATGCAAAATAATGAAAGCACTTTATGCATAAGCGCGTGGTCTCAGCCGGTGGTCACACCATCGAAGAGTTAAAGAGAAGAGTACGTGCAGACAAGCTTCCTTTCAGCGTTTCGAGGATCGCGACTTGGAAAGTCGAGAAACTTCACAACGGAATTAACAAAAAGGCGAAATGCGAAATTGTGAAAAGCACGTTATGAACAAGCGCTTGGTCATAGCCATGGTCATATAAAGGAAGGAGACAACGCATAAAAGCTTCGTTTCAGAGTTTCGGAACTCTTGACATGGAGACTCAAGATGTCTCATCGCAGAATCTTCAAATTGCGAAAGTGTGAAATGAGTAAATAACGCAAGAACTCATCAGAGTTAATCCAACGATGGAGGTAAACATGAGCATGATCGGAGGGCTAATGTTGATCCTCATAGTGTAACTACTAGAAACCATTGATGGTTTCTACCAGAGGATGCGAAGAGACTTCGGTGTGATTTCCAAAGGAGCTGAAGAGTTACATGGAATCTACCAGTGGAATGAAGACGATTCGTGGAGGAAATTGATAGCTGGATGAGGGTTGGAGCTCGTAACTGAAACAGAAAGGATGAGCTTGACTGTAACAGAGAAGATGAAGAGGCTCAACTGCCAGAGAGAAAAAGGAATCTCGGCATAACACCTAGTGATGATAGACACAGGGGTTGAACTGCTAGAGAAGCTGAAGAGTCACGATGATGATCACTTAGAGCACTTGATATGTGGAGGAGATTGGCATGGTATGAGCATGCAGAGGAATTGCGTGCATTGCATGGACAAGTACCACAAAATCTATAAGTACACGATAGAGAGAAGAGATGGGGTTGTTGTGGTTGACGTTGTTGAAGGTGATTCATGTGTGAAGAAGGAGGAGAGTGCAGCAGCTGAATTGAACAGAAGAGGATGTGTGCAGGAAGGCAGTGAGGTGGACAGAGCAACGAAATGCATCAGAACAGTGATGAGTTTGGTAAGCCATTGTTGAAAATTATATCACTGTAATAAGTTTTAGTAGCAAAGGTTTATAAAACAGGGTGGTTGGGAGGTGCTAGGGAGGACTAGTGTCCTCAGAGGTTCAAGTGGGTGCTTGAACACAGGGAGTTGGTGCTTCCTTCTAGTTGGTGCTAGAGAAACCAGGGAGTTGGTGCTTCCTTCTAGTTGGTGCTAGAGAAA
>ML777588.1:918609-963691 GCA_009831015.1 Picea engelmannii | reverse complement strand
GGGAAATATCTGTCTCTATGTTTCTCATATATGTGACTGATGTTGAATGTGCCATTGTTTATTTCCCTGCATTATTGTGATCATCATTGAGTGCCTTGTAAAGATTTTAAAAGAAGCATAATTGTTTAAGCACGGTAACAACTCATTCACCCCCCCTCTCAGTTGTCCAACAAAAGGTGCACTAAGAGGAGTTGGGGAATGAGGCAAAGCAGGCTGTCCACCAAGGTTCAACTAACTAGTTTGTACTAGTTGATTAAATTCCTATGAATCAATATCAAAGTCAATAGAAAATATTTTTCTCTTGTGCTTTCCTTGTTGCCAAAATACATTTGGCATTCTACCTCTTTTCCCTCTATTTCCTCTATTTCCTCCCCTGTTTCTCCCTCTACTAAAAAAATATAATCTAATTTCCTTTATCATTTCAATTAGTGCAAAATCCTTAAAGTAAAATACAAGACACAACATAATAAACATCCATTACAACTTTGTTAAATATGATTTAGTTAAGGATATGAGTATAGCACAATAATTCAAGCATAAAAGGGAGAAATGGAACATGAATAATGTATGATAGGGAATAAAATCCAAAAATCAACGAACAACCATCTTTTCATTTCAAATTTCAAAATATGAACTGTATATTTCTTGAAAAAATCTCTGTGTATGAACATTCTACATCTCTTTTAAACATATGAACAAGGAAATGCATTTAAATGAAAAATATATGATTGGGAAAAATGATAAAGGGGTGTATTTTGCGAAAAGTGACATATAATGAAAGGAATGAATGAAAGTTCATGTCTAACATTTAAATTCAATTAACATTCATGTACATATATTTTATAATTTTATACTTTTCCATTACAAAACTGATATATATTTGTTTCAATCAACATGGAAGTCTTTTGAGAAAATTTCCAAACCATTTATGTCAATCAATATGTTCTCAAACTATTATCTTCACCATTTATCACACACCAAAAATTGTATATGAATAGAGTTTACAACAATACCAATTAACATGCCCACTCAAAAAATGCCAAGTTTTCTGAGTAAATCATACACTATCAAGAGATCTGTGAGGAGTATGAAGGCCATAACAATGGTTTTGCAACACTATTGTCTTAATCTTTAATAGATCCTCTTAAAAATGCTTCTTTGTATACTTCTTTGTGTATGAGAAATTCAATATATATTTTAATTACATAAACAAGGGAAACTGATAATGGAAATGAAAATATAAATGATTGGCATAAAAGGGAATAAATGTATGAAAAACGATATAAATTATGAGGGAAAATGTAAAGTTTATGTAATAAAACCACAATTTTAACTTAGCTGGAAAGTCCTTTAAACTTGTTTCCATTGCCAAGCCAATTATCATTTATCTTTGATTGGAGTCAACTCAAACCTCCACAAAACATTCAAAACATTGTATGAATAGAAACAAACAACTGCCATACAAACTCAACCATACCAATTCCTTTGGTATACCCATTTCACATAATCATGACCATTCGTGACAGAGGAAGTCTAGGTATGTGAGCAAGGAGAGAAAAAATGGAAAGGGGGTAAATTCTTTTGACAAACAAAAATATTTTTTTTTTGGTAAATTCAATGTTGAGCTCGTAGTGTGATCTTTCCATGAAAAAAAAAAACAAATGATACCCACTACTCTAATATGTAGATCATGGGTTTAAAACATAGTTAGAACTGGATGTGAGATCCAAAATGAACACAAGTTGTATCAAAGAATAATCCCAATTGCATGGAAACTTTTAGGGGCTAAATTTCTCACATGGGCTAATTTTCCATGATTTTTTCCAAAAAAAGATTCACCATTCTAAAAATTATTCTCCCAAATTCTAAGGACAAAATTATTTTACCTTAAAAATCGCCAAAATTTTACAAAAACTATATAAATCCTTAGAAATTTGAATATTTTAACAAAATATCGCCAAACATTTATGGTTGAGATATAAAGGACCAGTAAGATCCACCAAGGTTTCTACATTTCAAAATAAATTTCCATCCTTAAAATTATCCCTGCCCAATTGAGACAACCAAGAAAGGAACTAGACAACATGTGACCAATAATATCATTCACACAAGGTAGAACCATTTAAACATAGAGTAAGACAAGTGCAGGGTGTAGAATACATTCTTTCCACCAACAAATAGAAAGTTAACATCAATTTACTTTAAAAAAAAAGTTTAGGTTCGAACCCACATCAAGACTTTGTATGTGTTGACAATATTGGTGATGGGTTCAACCCATTTTTATTGTAACCCCCTTTTGCAGTAAAAAGTATTCCGTGAATACACACAAAATGGAAAATGATAATAGGAACCAGAGGGTAAGAAGAAGCATACAAAAAGACATAACTGTTGTTGTAAATTAAAAACCCACAAATTTCTTTTTACAATAACGAACCTTAAACAATTGCTTCAACCTTTCACGTTACAAATGATTTATTATGAGTGAAAGACGGAGAGATAAATTTTTTTACACTCATTACCAGCTAACTAGAGCCAAAACTAAGTCATTTAGCAACAAATTTACTTGTAGAAGATGTTCTAGAGGCATGCAAGAAATTACCTTGTCTGAGTGGTTGATTTATACCATCTCTCAAGGCTTGAGATGGTTGTAGAAACGAACAGGAGAGTCGATTTCTCAAGTTGAAGCACAAATCCCTCTACACATTCAAAACTGTAACATACAACTCTTATGCGCACCTGATGTGACTTATTCTTTGAGGACACTTGTGTGCAAGTGATCTGGTTCATTATATGTTTGTCTGCTTCGCTTATGGATTATGATCATGAGATTGTGGATTATAATGTTATGTTATGTTATTTATGTATAGACAGGTTCTATTGACTGGTTTCTCCTGAGTGTGTAGGACTCTTGACATATTGAGGATGTCGATGGCATCGATGGACCTCCTTGGACTCCAGAACGAGTGAGGGAGTGGATTGTATATGGTTTGGGTATTTTTGTTATTGCATATGTGACATATGACTGGGTACATTATGATGTTGTTTATGGATCGTTGACATATTTCATTGATGGATGCATGATGATGATTTATTGCTAATCTGACTCACATTAGGAGTAAAGGGGTCATGCACAACAATCAAATATATTGAGGGAGAGTTGTGGCAGTAGACCTGCAACAACCTACTAGCACTCCCGCTATGGCTCAAACTATAGGTTAATGATTACCTAGTTCAAGAGATCCACGATGTCGTGAGGGAAGACTGAGACAATTGTTCATGAATATTATAAGGGGCGCGCAATAAGGAAGGGTCCTTATTCCTTAGAGGCCCTTAGTCTCCCACAAGGTCACCTGATGGAGTATTGACTCCAAGGGTTGGACGTCTACCAAAATCAGTCAAAAGGTGAGTGACACCCTTGGAGCACATAGTGCGTCTTGAAGGGCACATCATGATGTTTAATCATAGGAGAGTCAATGAACCTAGGTGCCTAGAAAAAAATATATTACTTTGACAAGGTCAGCCTTAAAATAATTATGTATGAGTAAAGTTTATTAATTATAAATTTTTCCCTTAAAAAAAAAATTGCTAAGCCTAGTTGAAATTAAAGCCTTGGTCTAAGTAGGATATGAGGACTAAAATTTAATTAAGAAATTAATAAAGGGGGAGTGGAGAAAAATCAAATTTAGAATTTAAGGAGAAATACATTTTCTAAACATTAATTGTTGTTTATGTGCAAAACTTGCTAAATTAGAACTTAGACAAAAAGGGGAAATTAAATGCAAAAGGAATGTGGAACATAGAAAGGAATCTAGTCTAGCGAACTTTCCTAATTAGAACTCAACTAAGATTTAAGAAAGGGGTCAATCATTAAAGGAAATTGAGGGAATAAAGGGATAGAAAGGAACATTTTTAGGAACGCCTTTAGGTGGGTGAGTGAAATTGTCAATTAAATTAATTAAATAAAGGAATTTTTGGTGCAACTAAGGTATCAGGTGACAAGTGTACGGGGGATGATATTTCCTAATAAAAAATTAATAAAATGAATTTAACGTGAATTTGGCAAGGGCCACTAAGGAGAACTCTATAACAGTAATGGGGGAGATGAGGAAAGGATCACCACTGGTATGTGTAAGGCTATGCTGCTGGATTTTTCTTGACTGATTTTTCTTGTGGGAGTTGGGATATCCAGTTTGAATGGAAAGTGGTAGCTCGACCTTGCAATGCGAGCTAGCAGCTAGCTTTTCTCTGGTTTGTGTGCATGGCCCTTTTGCGGCTCGAGGGGCTCAGGGGGAAGAAGAGTACCCCTAGCATTGGTTGGGAGGTACCGGCGAGGTCTCAGTGATTAGCAAGTGGGAGCGAGGAGGATCTCTAGCAGTCGAAGAAAATCAACAAGCCATCATCTGGTTATGGTACTCTTATTCATATTTGTAAATGTAAACTCAATTTTAGAATTGTTGTAATTTGTGTTATAACTCTGATATCGAATGTACACACTATTGATGGATTAATATGTAATCTACAAATGAATTATACAATGTGTTGCCATGTCACTTTTTAACTATGTATATGGAGTTTCATGGTTAATGGTCCTTTCATTTCCTATCTTTTGATATTAACTTGTTTGTTGTTGTTCGGGTTACCTCTAGATGCTAGAAGTCTGATTCGCTGCTAGATGGTTAGAGATCAGATCATTGATTGTTTTATATGTATATGGAGTTTAGATATTGGATTTAATTGACTGCTGAAGATCATTATTTAACCAAACACAAAATTCTTATTTATCACCGCCTAGTGTCTTTTTTTTTTTTAATTTTTAGAGACTCGTATTATTTCTCATCGATCTATTTACTAGATTTTGGGGTGCCTTTAAAGGAATTCCATGAACTTACGAAGGGATCCTTACCCCAGCTTTTTCTCAACACTGCCAGCTATCAGTCATCTCTCCCTCGCTTATTCTTGACCACTGCCTCATCAACAATTGTGGATCTTGATTGATGATCTCTGTTGATTTCCTAAAATTATTTGACCGCAACGATCTAGGTGATCACCTCGGGTTAATATTACCAAGTAGATATAGGACGCCTTCTTGCAAGGAGTTTGACCAGCGTCGAAATAAAAACCCAGAATTTCATTCTGCTTGTATTTTCGTTGGGAAACCCTTGCTTGTCTTTTCGTTTGGACCCTTTCTTGTATTTTCGTTTGGAAATGAACTTGAAGGCCTCGAAAACTAGAATATTCATAGGTTCTCCTTCTTTCGCTCTGCTCTCAGATTCCTATTATCCTGTAGGTGTTCTATTTTCCTACCCAACTCGCTGGTTGAAGCTTATACCTTTACCTCTACAATTATTTTGTCCCCAGCCATTCTTGTTTTACCTTAGCAAAATTTCGAGGGAGATCTCTGCATTTTGATCGATTATGCCTAAACATTCCTTTACCTCTACATTTATTTACAAGTGCCCATCCATTCGCGTTTTTACTCAGAAAATTTTTGGGGGTGATCTCTGCGTTCTGATCAGTTCTGTCTAACATTCCTTTACTTCTGCATTTATTTACAACTGCTTAGCCATTCACGGTTTTCCTCAACAAAATTTAGAGGGTGATCTCTTCATTCTAATTGGTTCTATCTAACATTCCTTTACCTCTGTATTTATTTACAAGACCCCAACCATCCACGTTTTTCCTCAACAAAATTTTGAGGGTGATCTCTGCGTTCTGATCAGTTCTGTCTAACATTCCTTTACCTCTTCATTTATTTACAGGTTCCCATCCATGCACATTTTTCCTCAAAAAAACTTTCGAGAGTGTTCTCTGCATTTGGATCGGTTCTATCTAACTTTCCTTTACCTCTGCGTGTTGGGTTAAATGCGTCCAAAATCTTCGTTCTTCCCTGCGAAGTTCTGGGGATTCCACCCAATGTTAGAGTTAATTCTTACTCTTAGTTCTGGGGAAGAAACAGAGCTCTGACCTTCCTTCCTCTCCCTAGATTGGTGCTTGGGGTGCTAGATTTATTTCGGTACTTGTCACCTCTGCGCACGTCTTGGTGGTGTTAGATYCCTGAGCATYCATCCTTACCGTATTAACTTCTGCGAGGGTGGGAATCTACCCCCTCTACGTAGATCCAACTAGTGGTTTGGAATGTTGAACATCTATTCTTGAGTGGAGGGGAACATACTGTTGTCTATTTTTTTTTATCAAGAGTTATTTTATAATAAAAGTTTTATTCCTAACCCATAATGTTATTCCATTTAGGGTTCCTTCCTTCTTAATTGTTATTTCCATTAAAGAGGTTCCCTGCCTTCCCTTAATGACGCTTCCATTTTTGTTTATTGTTAATTTATAATTGATCTTAGAACTTTGTCTCTTGTAGAAAAAGGGTCGTGCACTTCTCCTTCACCTTTTAATTATCTTAGATTTTAAATACACTCATGAATAGGATGGTAACATGGTTTCCATTATGAATTGGTTATTAATTAAACTTCATGATTACTTCATGGGCCATCGCTTGTAACCTTAATGTCAGTTAGATGCAGCACCTTTATATGCTCGATGATTATGCAATGGATTTTAATGATTAAGTTCTTAGGTACTTGCACCATGAAAGTCTTAACTTGTTGGACAATTGATTACCTCATATGCGCCTTAATCTAATTGATGTTTATTTGTGACTAGATTTTATAGCCATGTGTGATGGATTGGGGTGTCGTTACTATTGATGCCATAAATATTTATGGAATTTGTCTTGCGCCTTGCTTTTGTTATTGTCTAGATGGATTTCTTGCATTGGGGAATTAGGATGTGTGTGAAATGTTTTAGCTTGATGTCTTGTGCACATTTCTTAGGTGGTGATGCATGACGAGTCTAGTGATATAATTTACTTGCACACCTTATTTTAAGTGGGTGTGTGATTGCTTCGTCATTTATTTGCACCTCGGAATTAATGATGATTGTGATTGATTTTATGTGATTGACTTCCCTGCACAATGAAAATAACTAATGATAAATATTGTGCCATTAATGGAGGTGATGTATGTTTTAATGCAACATTAATAGATTCTTGTGCGCCTTGATTGTGGTGTTGAAGTATGAATTAATTGATAAATAAATGACTGTTGAGCCATGAAAATGAAGTTGAGGTTAAGTCTTGCATCATTGAATTAATGCTGACATGATGAGTTATGTGGTTGTTTTACACTCGTGCACAACTATTATAATGTAATAATGATTGTTTAGACTACTTTCACTCATGGATTTTATGTAATAAATGACGTCCTTAGACATTAGTCATCTAACGTGTAATGAAAATTTTACTATGATGGATGGCCGTATTTGTGACTGGGCCTTCCACCTCGAAAATAATTGACAATGCTTTTTTCCTTGGTCTATTGTGTGTTATGAAAATGATTACTCATGTGCATTGATTAATTGATGTTCAGGATGGATGGATTGATAAGATCAATGATCGTAGACTCTGTGTTTAGCTAGATGCTCAGATTGATTGTGTTGGTGGGGGATGTAGACACCTCCTTGTTCCTCAGAACAGTCGCCAACCCTGAGACCTTAAATGGTTAAAATCAATTGGAACCTGGGCTTGAGCGTTGCTTATGTTTCCTGGAGGTCCTAACCTTGCAGGGTAGGTTGGGAAGGTAGTATATTATGTGAATCTTGTGATTATTTTTATGATCCTTATGATTTGTTATGTTATCTTATGTTTTCTTGGTGTTATCTGATGATGGTCCTTATGAGAATTGTTGAACGTTCAAGGTTTTTACTATTATGAGTCAATATTAATTGTAGAATGAAATGATGTTGGGTTGTTGTTAATTATTGTGTTAATACATCTTTATGCATGTAGTGGTTCACAGTGATGATGTGTCGGCATTGTGTCATACTTGATTATAAATGCATTATTATTTTTCGTTAATATATGTGATTGATGTGTCAATGGTGTTTCTATTTATTATGATGTTTTAATTTCCTAATGCAACATTAAAAGAAAAAAAAAATTTACTTGTTGTATGTCACTTTCGTTGTCGTAATAGCGGGGGCTGTTACATATGGTATCAGAGCGGGTTAAACCCTGCGAATGTGGATAGTCACACCTTCCACTGAATTAAATCCTTGATTAATAACTTAGCGCTAATTAAAATTTAACTTGTCCATGCAGTAATCGTGGTTAGAGGACGCCACAAAGATTCACAACGTGGGGTGGGGGAAGGAGGTGCGACGCCTTCATAAGATTTCGTACCGTAGGAATCTAACCCCCAAGGGAAAGAAAAATTCCTTGGGCAGGAGTCGATTGTTGTAAGGGATGTGGATTTTATGACAAGGTCCTTCCAGGGAAACGTCAGAGGCCTTGAATAACCATATGTACTGAGTTGAGTCCAGGGAACTTGTACCCTTAAGGGTCCACAACGCGCCCCAGCCAGAACTGATAGCATTCACAGATAACTCGAGAAGGTTAAGTTCCTGAGTGTTAACGCTCTATAAATTTCCTAGAGGTTGTCAAAAAGAAGAAATCTACGGGAGGTAACTTTATCCAACCACTTCGAAACTGGGATCTAGCCCTACCAAATTCAGAGAGGGATCTCTCTATAAGATTTAGATATGTTTCAAATTTAAAATATTAGGCTAGGTAAATAAAATATGTTGGTTTTGTTTGTTGTAGTTTTTGTTGGGTTGGATAAGAGAGATTTACACATCCATTGGGATATGGGGTCTGTATCATGAAATAAAATCTAAACCAGAAAGCAAAGAAACTTTTCACAAGGCGAGATAATGTAATCGTTGGATTATTTTAGCAGCATAAATGAGGAATAGAAGAAAAGGTGAGAATGTCAATTACAACAAAGAAGCAGTTAAGAATTTCTTTATCGTAAAATCAGAAGATAAAACATTAAAATCTTTAAAGTCAGAAACAGGGTATACAAAGATAAATCATGCAACGTTCGTTACTTTCAAAGATTAGATTTAGAAAATAGTGTGATAACCAAGAGAAGATAACATTTAATTTAGAAAGGAAACCATCAATAGTGAATACACGCAAGAATCCTGTGAAAATGCCTCTTTGTATTAATGGAAGATCTCTTGAAAAATGTTATAGTCTGATAGATCTCAGGGCGTAAAGATCAACCCTCAATACTTCAAAAAGTGAAGTATTTATAATCCAAAATTACAAACGATCCTGTCATTAAAGATCAGGACGTGGTAAATCTATTTTTAGCTTAACTAACTTAACAAATTACAAAAAACTAGGAAATTGTTTGATGATGTGTCGCAACTTCATGCTGTTTTCTGGGTGAACTGTTGGTGAGGCCTCTACACGACCTCATCTGACTGGGCTAGGACAACTCATCTACCACTTGATCAGGTCACACATCTCTTCCCATTGAAGATGACTGGGAACACTGACTTTGAGTAACCTTCGATAGACTTGATCCATTTCTGTGTACTTGGCGAAAGTAGGCTTGATGATGAAGATGTACCGGATCTCATGTTGTATGATGATATCCAACTGAAGTGCATCTAGGAATGCCTTGCCAGTGATGCTGCCTTGAATTCCTGAAAATTTCGAACTATCCTTAGCCACATCGGCTAGTCTCTTTTTGTAATCTGGGAGCATCATCAATTTGTCATTTATCACCTTCAAACGAGGAAGGCCTTTCTTCTGTAGAGCCTCAATCTTGCTGAAAAACCTTTGTACCCCTAGGTCCATGGCCTAAACCTTTTCTTCCAGCTGTAGCATCAGTCCTATCTTGGTCAAGAATCTTTTGACCTCAAGGATGGTCTCTGTTCTATCCTCAATTCTCAGCTCTTCCAACTCCTCTTTGGTTTTAGAATTCAAGAATTTGATGATTTCATTAGCATGTGTGGGCATATATCCTAGCTCTGATCTAATATTCTCAATGGATTGTTTACTTCTTTGCACCAATTCATTTTTCTCAAACATAATCTATATCATTGGTCATATTTCCTTCATAGACTTGGTGATGTCTGTCCAGACACTTTCTTTGACTTCGGCCAATGTTTTTCCTGCCACTGTTTGCTTCCGAAGATGTTGTAACTCTTGTTTGAGCTGGTCTGATACTTGTTTTTCCTTGGAGTAGCCGGTTTGATAAGAATATTTGAGTTCTTGAAGGTTCTCAATCTCCTTTTTGAGCCTGCTAATCTCTGTCTCCTGCAAATTCATCTCTTCCATAGATTTGGCCAATTCAACCGTCTTTTCCAGAGATGTTAGTGGATTCACCGATGGAACTTCTACTAGTGATGTTGTGCTCACTCCTGAGAGTGGAACTACACTCAATGGAATGAATTCCATGGGTTTCAACTGTTCTTTCTCTTTCACTAGCTTCTCCATCTTAGCTTCCATTTCCTTCAATTGTGCATTCTGCTCCATGATTAACTTAAGCATCTCATCTTTTTCTCCTTCTGTCTCTGCTATTTCCTTTTCCTATGAGTCTACTGTTGGTGGCAGCTTCAATTGTTTCCTCAAAGATGCTATGTCGAAATTTTTCTTTTTGATCATCTCCTCAACTGCTTTCACATTCGAGGGATCGTACCCGATCTTGAGGACCAGTTCCTCCAACATCTTGATTCTGTTATCCTTCGCAAAGGATGATATTTTATCCAACTTCAACTGTGTCTGGACGTTGTTCAGAGACACTTGTAACCTAGAGGCAGTAGTGGAAGCATGTGCCAACATGGAGAAAACCATTTCTCCAGTTTGCCTGTGCAGATCCATTTGATCAGCTGGATGCACGTCCTTGGTCTTGAATTCAAAAGTCACCCTTTTGTAATCGGTGATTACCTTTGGGTCTGGTACCTATGCTTGGAGGAATGCCATGTGCATTCTTCCCTTCTTAGTGTCAAATTCCGATAGCATCCTATGTTGTGTAGTCGACCTCTGCTTCCAGAATTGGGCATATGTGCTTCTAGTCAGAGTCTGATTCTTTTTCTTGATCAGATCATATTTCTCAAAAATACTCAGCTTCGGTCCTGTCTTGCATGGCTGGTTGATTGGTGGAGTATCTGTAGGCTTCTTTGGTAACACCATGGTTATAATCTGCTTGTCTCTTGCACTGAGGAGTGACCGATCAACCTCTGTCACTATAGTGGATGGAATTTCCTTTTCTCCAGACGGGTGAGGAGCCAGACTGGTTTTTGGCCTCTTAGTATGCAGTCAAAATTCTTCTAATGATACTTCAGTGATAGGAGGTGACAGACCCTGCCTAGGCCTTTTCTCCTTTGGATGCTGTGGGGTGGTCGCTTGTGATACAGTGACCAGGAGGTCCCGTTGTTCTGTTTTGACCAAAGTATTTGGCTCCCATTCCGTTTGGTTGGAAAATGTTTCTACCTTAGGCCTTGATATGTGAACATACGGGATATTCTTGATTTTTATCCTCATCTCATAAATAATCCCACACGGATCATAGTGCCATGTGAAACTCGCAAAGAATTTCATTTCCTTTAGCGGCCTATCTGCTTCCTCCCTAGTGCATCGACTGTTGCAGATGAAAGACCCAATCTACCCTTTGATTCTGAGTTGTTGCTTCTTCTTTAAAGACACAAAATGAATATCATCTAAGTTTATCATCTGCCTTATGTATTCCAGGGAAAAATTCTGATAGGTAAGTATTTGGGCAGTTTATATGGGGCCAATTTGCAACCATAGACTTTGATCTCAGTGTGATTTTGGTACAGGTACCAATCACCAGTCTTTGTATGGTCCGAGAGATGTAGGATCCTATGAACTTCATCATTAATTCTGGGTTCAGGTCTGCCACTGAGCATACTCACCACTGGATGGTAGAACTGATCGATGAACTGTTTGAAACTAAATTATGTGGAGTTATGTCTGAGCAAGGAAGTCCATGTGGTTACTGCCTGGGGTTTTCCATCTCTGTCCATCTTCTGCATAGAAAAATAAAATTTGTCCACTTGGAAGAAGATGAATAGGTATGCCAGTATTGAATAATAACGGAACATGCCTTCTGTGGAAAAATTGATGAATTGCTCGTGAATGTTGTCTGCCAGGAACGTACTGAAGTCAAATTGTGTTGTGGGTTTCTCATCAGTGGAGAAAATAGACAAAAATTCTAGAATGGGTTCATCTACCCATTGATCTAAATAATAACCCAACAAGGTGCATAGCGATGTGATAACCTGGTTTCCTTTTGTTGAGAACATGGAGGAAGGATAAGGGGGATTTGTAGTGGGGAGCGAAGCAGACTGTGGAAGAAAAAGCTCAAATATTTGAGCTCTTTGAGGAAACAACAGCTTCTGATATAGCTCTGTAATGATTTCAATGTTAAAAGGTGAGGCGGAGTCGGCTCGAGATATTTGCATCATTTGGTTGATGGTTTCTGGTGTGATGAGGAAAATAATTTCCTCGGATGAGGATACGATGGCTCTTTGCTTGGGGATATAGTGGGCTTGGCACTTGAGGGTGAACTATGGGAAATGGTGAATCTAGGGGAAGAGATACAAGGGTAGGTTGGACTCCCAGAGTCCAATTTCGTCACTTTGGTCCAGGAAGACTTCTTTAAGCCATGACTGGAGGTATACAAAGTCAAAATCGCACTTAGTATCTATGATCAAGTAGTCTTTTTCAGCCAGAGGAATTTTGTCGAGGTCGACAGGAGGTGGGAGAAATGGATTCTCCTCGCCTTCTGTTCATTTTGAATTTGGCGCCATTACTGTAATAATACCTGCAAATAAAACAACGTTAGCAGGGACGAATGTAGATGGGGGAAACTGACTGTAACGGAGAGGAAAACGGGGTAAATTATTTGGTATGATGAATGGGTAAATGGTGAAATAATGAAGAGTGAGGGTAATTTTGAGTAAACGGGTATCTGTTGGGTGCGGGGGACAGGTCAAATGGTTAACAGATAAGTTATCCAGTAATAAATGGCCAATAGGTCATTTAGAATGTGAGATGGCAAGTGACAACGACTGAGGGATATGGATGAGTGATGTGGCGATTATCGATTGGGGAAAAAAATCATGGTGAGGGGACTTGCCACGGGTGAACGAGGGAGAAGGACTGACAGAGTTATGAGAAAGGTGGATAATGATGTCATGAGGTGATGAGGTATTTTAGACAGTAATAGGCGGTGGGCCTCGGGACCAATAGATTCATGCCATGCATAGATAGGGGGCCCGCTAGAGTGAGATTCCATTCCGGACCCCCCCCCCCAGTTAAAAATAAATCAGTCGGGGGGGTCCGAAAACTACCTCGAGCCGTCAATATGCGCGCTTTCCTTTCGACCGCAGATCTGCACATGATCCTTAACACCCATTCCAGACCCCCCCCTCCATTAAAGGTAGAACGGACGGGGGGGTCCAGAATTCAATATGGACCGTAGATCTAAGCACCGAAACTTGGGCCGTCCAAATGCACGCATACATTATCAGCGATTCCGGACCCTGCCCCCCTCTGTTAAAGGTAGAACGGTCGAGGGGTCCTGAAATATTTGTCCACCGTAGATCTGGGCGCGATCATCTGAGTCGTTGATACATGAGCGGTGCATAAATGCGAGTGAGAAAACATTTGCGCCCAGAGAAACTTAGGATAAGTGCATATCCTGGTTTTTTCCCAAGCTTTCATATGTTTATATCACCAAGGGGTTAGGCAAACAACTTTTTAAGCATCCAAGATAAGGTCCAACATTGATCATCGAGCTGGTTTTATTGAAATAAAGCAACTACCCTATGTTCTAATCTAATTTCCTATGACAATTAGCCCAGATTAAACTGTTGAGCTAAGAACTTACTCCATCCTAGGGCTATCTAACCAAGATTAGGCAGTCTGGCCAGATTTATTCACTAACTAACCTAGATCACTTGGCTAAGATTTAACAGTTTAGCCAAGCTTATTCACTATTCCTATCAACATCAATTTAAAAGAACTTGGCCATGCTTGAAAGGTATGGACCAAGTCACTGTTATTGCATGGGGCTCTATTGAAATTCTTTTATGCCCTCTTTTATTCTTTTTCTTTTCTTTAATTATTTGCAGAATGAAAAATCATTTGACAAGCAAAAACACTAAAGAGAAAACATTTCAGTCACCAGTTGATCTTATAAATTATAGGGTGATAACAATGAGTTCACGAGTGCCACGAATGGCTCGTACACCGAGGCATGGCTGGAGAAAAAACCGAGGTGCTTCGCACTTTGCAGTTACGACCTCCAACACGAAGGTCCACATGGCGGTCTTCAATTAAAAGGGGAGCGCTCTTCTATGGTGGAAGACACTCCTACCTCAACTAAACATGGTCGTAGAATCTGTGTTATGGGATTGGTTCGAGGAATGGTTCCGGGAGAAGTAATTGTCATAAGAACTCATTGAGTGCTAGATCGATGAGTTCAGCTCCTTACGATAGGGTGGTCATATGGTGTTGGATTATGAGACCATATTTATGGAGCTACTTCGGTGTGCCCCACATCTGAACATAATGAAGATAGAGGATAGTAAGTTCGTGTTCGGCCTTAACTCTAGTTTTCTTATGAAGGTGAGGATCTAAATTCCTCAGACGTTGTATGATCCAGTCCAGGGGGGCTCATAGTTGAGGAAGAATTGACCGCGAGAGTCAGGGAAAGGCTCCTGCAAGACCGTATGGAATGACAACATCTGGTGCACAGTAGCATCAGACGCCAACCAATCAATACATCTTGGTATCAAGATACGTCTATAGAACCCTTGTTCATGACACCACGATGATGGGTTCCTCAACAGAAGACCCCCCTACAGGGTACCATTGACAACAATCGCAGTTAGGATTGTCAGTAGAACAAACCAGGATCTTAGGCTGGTAGGTTGACAACTTCTACTTCAGGGCTAGGAGTACTGTACCGAAGATGAGTGTTGGGCATGTGGAGAGCCACCTTACCGGCAAGACTATCTGGTTGAAAATACCTGAGCGGCCAGGACAACAGGATAGACTATCATTGTGGAGTTGGGAAAATCCCATAGGATTCATGATTGCAGTAATTATCCACTAGGCCAAGCACCAGTCTACTATGCTAGAGATGACAAGTACCATCACTGAACAAACCTTTAGTATTTGGATAGATCCTAGTGCTACAAAGAGATTTATTCAGGTAAAACACCAAGGAGAAATAAGGTAAAGGTAGTCAACCAGGATGAGTTTAGTTGCGTAGAAATGGCTTTGGGAGCCAAGTAGAAGGTTGGAGGAAAGGTTATGGATTGTAGCCTTAACCTGGGATATTTTTTCATTAAGGCCAACCTGTCCGTCACGATGTTAGGATCTTATGACATCCTAATCAATATGGACTAGTTGGAATCACATGAGGCGATACTCAACGACATGAAAAAACAATTGAGTTTGATTGATGACGAGGGAAAGAGACAAGTGATTGTAGGAAGAAACCAGGGAGTTTCCCTAAGGTTCATCTCTTCCCTACAGTTGTGGAAGAGCATGCACAATGGATGGAAGCTATATGCGATCCTTGCATTAAATGAAAATGGTGTGGTGGAAGGACTAGAATGCCTTCTAGTGGTACAAGAATTTGCGGATGTATTCCCAAAGGAGTTTCCAAGTTTTCCGCCTGAGAGGGAAATTGCAATTTACCATCGACCTAAAACCTGGAACTGGAATGATAACAAGAGAGCCTTATCAGATGTTGATTCCTGAGTTACAGGAGTTGAAAATGCAGTTGAAGGAGTCATTGAACCTAGGACTTATACGTTCAAGTGTGTCTCCTTAGGGTGCTCCTGTTATTTTCATACGTAATAAGGATGGGTCGTGAGGAATCTTCTTGACTACCATCAAGTATTCATTGATGATATTTTTATATATTCTCGGATGATGGAATAACATGATGAACATTTGCACTTGGTACTACAGTGTCTACGAAAGAACAAATTGTTTGGGAAACTGTCGAAATGCTCTTTTTATCAATCAAAGATTCATTACTTAGGGCATGTTATCTCCAAGGAAGGTATCGTTGTAAATCCAATGAAGGTTGAGGCTATTATGGAATATCCTGCACTGATGAATGTCTTATAAGTACATAGCTTCATGGTTTTAGCGGGATATTATCGACGGTTCGTTGAAGGTTTTTCAAAGATAGCAAACCCGAGCATGAAAATGAAAAAGAAAAACCAGAAGTTGTATGGACCGAGAGTGCGCAGAATCATATCAAAGGCTCAAGGAGCGGTTGACGACAACGTCGATACTAAAAATCCCTGATGAGGAAAAGATTTCTTGGTATGCACAGATGCATCCAAGGAAGGCTTAGGCTGAGTCTTGATGCAGTCAGTCGAGTGTCTGCTTACGTCTTGAGGAATTTGAGAAGGCATGTGGAGAGATATGAAATTCATATTGGGAAGAGGTTGGGTGTTATGTATGCTTGGAAGGTGTGGAGACACTATCTGATTAGACAAAAATTTTGAAGAAAAAAAAAACAAATCACTGTGGAATCGAGCAGTTGTTCGCAAATGACTTGAATGCATAATGAAAGAATTTGTCTTTATTGCTTAGCCATTACGATTTGAGATTAAGTACATAAATTGATTGGTGAACAGAGGGAATATGCGTTGAGGAGACCTCGCATGTTTTAGGTGATACCTCTTTAGACGAATCTTTGAGAAAATATTCTAACTATACAACGCGGCGATGACTGGTATATGGAGGTTAAAGGAACATTTCAGGAAAGACACCATGTTGGTACCAAAAATTGAAGGATATACTTTAGAAAATGATGATGTGTAATAACCAGATTTACGTTTCGCCTAACGACAAATTGTGAATTTTGATCTTAAGCGAATCTCGTAGAGCGGTGTACATGGCTCATCTAGGAGTCACGAAGATGAGAGAAGACATTTAGCCCTTATTCTTCTAGAAAGGAATGAAGGCAGACATCTTTATCTACATGGTGAGGTGTCTAGGATGTCAGCGAGTGAAGGATGAACATAGACATATGGAAGGATTACTACAACCACACGTTATTGCAGAATCGAAATGGGAGGTCATTTCGATGGACTTTAATGTTGGATTGTTGCAGGCGGCAAGGAGGCATGACTCGATTTTCATGGTAGTTGACACTCTGATGAAGAGTGCACATTTTATCCCTGTATGTATGACGTATCAGGTGCCTGGCATAGATAAAGTATTTATCAACAAGATAGTGAGATTGCATGGTGTGCCTAAGAGCAACATATCTGATAAAGGAATCAGTGGTTTCTAGACAATTTGAACTAGTTCCCAAGAAGCCTTGGAACACCACTGAACTTTAGTACAACATGTCACCCTGAGATAGACAGGATGAACGAAGGAATAAACCAAATTTTGGAATATTATGTTACGTATGTATGTGTTGTACCAATAGAAACGTTAGGAATAGTTATTTCCGCTTGCTGAGTTTGTGTGCAACAACAACCATCAAGATATCGTTAAGATGGCACCATTGAGTTTCTCTATGGGTGACCGTGTTAGATGCCTTTGAGCTAGGATCGACTCAAGGATGGGGTCCTGGTAGGACCAGAGGTGATCCAAGAATTGGAAGAGCAGATACAAATGATATGAAAAAGGGATGGAAGAAGCGCAAGATTGATAGAAGGGTTCCCTAATGCACATCGCATTGACCATAATTATGAAGTAGGCCTATCGGCTAGTCGTCCCTAATTCTTTGAGGAATTGCACGTTATTTTCTTGTATCTATTGCAACATTATGTCAGTGATCCTACACATGTGATTGACTTGAGTTATTTGCGGGTGTCGAACGAGGGTGCGCTCACAGCGGATTCAATCTGCATTCTGGACCATCACATTTGACAGCTACAACATCGAGCAGTAGATCAGTTCAAGGTCTAGTGGGACAATTATAATCCACACGCACCTATCTGGGAGGACACATATGATATGCGTCAACAGTTTCCATATCTGTTTGATAGCTAGACATTTAGATATTGTGAGATATGTTATTTTTTTCACTTGTATACTGTGAAACTTCAGGACAAAGTTTAAAACAAGAGGGGGTGTATGTAACATCCCGCTCTTGAACACACATCATGTGACTTATTCTTTGAGGACAATTGCGTGCAAGTGATATGGTTCATTATATGATTGTGTTCTTCTCTTATGGATTCTGATGATGAGATTGTGGATTATGATGTTATGTTATGTTATTTATGTATAAACAAGTTCTATTGACTGGTTTCTCCTGAGTGTGCAGGATTCTTGACAAATTGAGGATGTTTATGGCATCTATGGATCTCCTTGGACTCCATATCGAGTCAAGGAGTGGACTGTATATGGTTTGGGTATTTTTTTTATTGCATATGGGACATATGACTGGGTATATTATGATGTTGTTTATGGATCGTTGACATGTTTCATTTATGGATGCAGGCTGACGATTGATTGCTAATAAGACTCAAAATAGGAGTGAATGGGCCATGCATAGCAACCAAAGATATTAAGGGAGAAGTGTGGAAGCAACCCTGCCACAACCTACTAGCATTCTTGTCATGGCTCGAACTGTAGGTTAACGATTACCCGGTTCTAGAGATCCACGATGTCGTGAGTGAAGACTGATACATTCGCTCATGAAGGTTCTAAGGGGTGCACAATAAGGCAGGGTCCTTATTCCTTAGAGGCCCTTAGTATCCCACAAGGTCGTCTGATGGAGTATTGACTCCAAGAGTTGGACATTTACCAAAATCAGTGAAAAGGCGAGTGGCACCCTTGGAGCACGTAGTGCGTCTTGAATGGTATGTCGCATAAATGAAACATGAATAAAGGAGAGTGGAACCCTTGGATCATGTAGTGTGTATTGAAGGGAACGCCACGATTTTTAAATGCAGGAGAGTCAATGAACCTAGGTTCCTAGAAAACAATATCTTACTTTGACAAGGTTAGCCTTAAAATAATTATGTATGAGTAAAGTTTATTATTTATAATTTAAAAAAAATAAAAATTTGCTAAGCCTAGTTGAAATTAAAGCCTAGGTCTAAGTAGGATACGAGGACTAAAATTTAATTAAGAAATTAATAAAGGGGAGTGGAGAAAAATCAAATTTAGATTTTAAGGAGAAATAAATTATCTAAACATTAATTGTTGTTTATGTGCAAAACTTGCTAAATTAGAACTTAGACATAAATGGGAAATTAAATGCAAAATGAATGTGGAACATAGAAAGGAATCTAGTCTAGAGAACTTTCCTAATTAGAACTCAACTAAGCTTGAAGAAATGCATCAGTCATTAAAGGAAATTGATGGAATAAAGGGATAACAAGGAGCGTTTTTAGGAACTCCTTTAGGTGGGTGAGGGAAATTGTCAATTAAATTAATTAAATAAAGGAATTTCTGGTGCAACTAAGGGATCGGGTGACATGTGTACGAGGGATGATATTTCCTAATAAAAATTTAATAAAATGAATTTAACTTGCATTTGGAAAGGGTCACTAAGAAGAACTATATAAAATGAATGGGGGAGATGAGAAAATGATCACGAATCCTATGCGTAAGGTTATGTTGCTAAATTTTTCTTGATTAAGTTTTCTTGTGGGAGTTGGGATACCCATCTCGAATGGAGAGTGGTAGCTTGACCTTGCAAGGCAAGCTAGGAGATATATTTTCTATGGTTTATGTGCGTGGCCCTTTTATAGCTCGGGGGGCTTAGGGGGAAGAAGAGTACTTCTAGCATTGGTTGGGAGGTAGCAGTGAGGTCTCAACGATTAGAAAGCCAGAGTGATTAGGATCTCCTGCAGCCTAAGAACATCAACAAGCCATCAGTCAGTTAGGCTACTCTTATTCAGATTTGTAAATGTAAAATCAATTTTAGAATTGTCGTAATTTATGCCATAACTCTAATATTGAATGTACACGCTATTGATGGATTACTATGTAATCTAGAAATGAATTATACAATGTGCTGCCATGTCAATTTTTAACTGTGTATATGGAGTTTCATGGTTAATGGTCCTTTCATTTCCTATCTTTTGATCTTAACTTGTTTGTTGTTGTCTGGGTTACCTCTATATGCTAGAAATCTGATTCGCTGCTAGATGGTTAGAGATCGGATCGTTGATTGTTTTCTCTGTATATGGAGTTTATATATTGGATATAATTGATCACTGAAGATCATTATTTAACCGAACACAAAATTATTATTTATCGCCGCCTTGGGTCGTCTTTTTAAAAAACATTTAGATACTAGTATTGTTTCTCATTGATCTATTTACCAGTTGTTCGGGTTCCTTTAAAGGAATTCCATGAACTTACAAAGGGATCCTTACCCCAAGTTTTGATCAACACTTCCAGCTACCATTCAAATCTCCCTTGGTTGTTCTTGACCACTCCCACATCAGAAATCATGGATCTCGATTGATGATCTCTGTTTATTTCTTGGAATCCTTTGACTGCAACGATCTGGGTGATCACCTTAGCTTAATATTACCAAGTAGAGACAGGACACCTTCTTGTAAGGAGTTTGACCAACGTCGAAATAAAAACCCAGAATTTCATTATGCTTGTATTTTCGTTGGGAAACCCTTTCTTGTATTTTCGTTTGGACCCTTGCTTGTATTTTCATTTGGAAATGACCTTGAAGGCCTCGACAAACATACTCTTCATAGGTTCTCCTTCAATCGCTCTGCACTCAGATTCCTGTTATCTTGTATATGTTCTATCCTCCTACCCACCTCGCTGGTTAAATCTTATTCCTTTACCTCTGCAATTATTTTGTGCCCATCCATTTACTTTTTTCCTCAGCAAAATTTTGAGGGCGAACTCTACGTTCTGATCATTTCTATCTAAACATTCCTTTACCTCTGCATTTATTTACAAGTGCCCAACCATTCACGTTTTTCCTCAGAAAAAATTTGAGGGTGATATATTCATTCTGATTGGTTCTGTCTAACATTTCTTCACCTTTGCATTTATTTACAAGTGCCCATCCATTCACATTTTTACTCAGTAAAATTTTGAGGGTGATCTCTGCGTTATGATTGGTTATGTATAACATTCGTTTACCTATGCATTTATTCACAAGTGCCCAACCATTCATGTTTTTCCTCAAAAAAATTTCGAGGGTGATCTTTGTGTTCTGATCGGTCCTGTCTAACATTCGTTTACCTCTGCATTTATTTACAAGTGCCCAACCATTCTCTTTTTTCCTCAACAAAACTTTCGAGAGTGATATCTTTGTTTTGATCAGTTTTGTCTAACTTACCTTTACCTCTGCATGTTGGGTTAAATGCACCCAACGTCTTCGTTCTTCCTTGCAAATTTATGGGGATTCCACCCAACATTAGAGCTAATCCTTTCTCTGAGTTATG
Source organism: Picea engelmannii (assembly GCA_009831015.1). Taxonomy (NCBI): domain Eukaryota; kingdom Viridiplantae; phylum Streptophyta; class Pinopsida; order Pinales; family Pinaceae; genus Picea; species Picea engelmannii. The sequence continues at coordinate 942,388 of ML777588.1, read as the reverse complement.
GGGAAGAGCCAGAGATCTGACCTACCTTCCTCTCCCTGGATTGGTGCTTGGCGTGCTGGTTTTATTTCAATGCTTGTCACCTCTGTGCATGTCTTGGTGGTGTCAAATCCCTAAGCATTCATCCTTACCATATTAACTTCTACGAGGGTGGGAATCTACCCCCTTGGCATAGATCTACTAGTGTTTTGGAAGGTTGAACATCTATTCTTGAGTGGAGGGGAACATACCGTTATCTGTTTTTTTTATCAAGAGTTATTTTATAATACGATTTTTATTTTTGACCGGTAATGTTATTCCATTTAGGGTTCCTTCCTTCTTAATTGTTATTTCCATTAAAAAGGTTCCCTGCCTTCCCTTAATGATGCTTCCATGTTGGTTTATTCTTAATTTAGAATTGATCTTAGAACTTTATCTCTTGTAGAAAAGGGGCCGTGCACTTCTCCTTCACCTTTTAATTATCTTAAATTTTAAATACACTCATGAATAGGATGGTAACATGGTTTCCATTATGAATTGGTTATTAATTAAAGTTCATGATTAATTCATGGGCCATCGCTTGTAACATTAATTTCAATCAGATGCACCACCTTTAGATGCTCGATGATTGTGCAGTGGATTTTAATGATTAAGTTCTTAGGTACTTGCTCCATGAAAGTATTAACTTGTTGGATGATTGATTACATTATCTGTGCCTTAATCTAATTGATGTTTATTTGCGACTGGATTTTATAGTCATGTGTGATGGACTGGGGTGTAGTTACTATTGACACCATAAAAATTTATGGAATTTGTCTTGTGCCTTGCTTTTGTTGTGCTCTAGTTGGATTGCTAGCACAGGGGAATTAGGATGTGTGTGAAATGTTTTAGCTTGATGTCTCGTGCGCATTTCTTAGGTGGTGATGCATGAATAGTCTAGTGACAGAATTTACTTGTGCACCTTATTTTAAGTGGGCGTGTGATTGCTTTGTCATTTCTTTTCACCTCGGAATTAATGATGATTGTGATTGATTTTATGTGATTGAATTCCCTGCATAATGAAAATAAATGATGATAAATCTTGCGTCATTAATGGAGATGATGTATGTTTCAATTCCATTAATATATTCTTGTGCACCTTGATTGTGGTGTTGAAGTATGAATTAATTGATAACTAGATGACTGTTGAGTAATGAATTAATACTGACATGATGATTTATGTAGTTGTTTTACACTCCCGCGCATCGATTATAATGTAAGAATGATTGTTTAGACTACTTGCGCTCATGGATTTTATGTAATAAATGACGTCCTTAGACATTAGTCATCTAGCACGTAATGAAAATTTTATTATGACAGATGACCATATTTGTGACTGGGCCTTGCGCCTCGAAAATAATTGACAATGCTTTTCGCCTTGGTCTATTGTGTGTTATGCAAATGATTACTCTTGTGCATTGATTAATTTATGTTTAGGATGGATGGATACATGAGATCAATGATCGTAGACTCTGTGTTTAGATAAATGCTTGGATTGATTGTGTTGGGGGGGGGTGTAGACACCTCCTTGTTCCTCAGAACAGTCGTTAGCCCTGAGACCTTAAATGGTTAAAATCAATTGGAACCTGGGCTTGAGATTTTCTTATGTTTCCTAGAGGTCCTAACATTGTACAGTAGGTCAGGCGGGTAGTATATTATGTGATTCTTGTGATTATTCTTATGATCCTTATGATTCATTATGTTATCTTATGTTTTCTTGGTGTTATATGATGATGGTCCTTATGTGAAGAGTTGAATGTTTAAGGTTTTTACTATTATGTGTCAATATTAATTGTATAATGCAATGATGTTGGGTTGCTGTTAATTATTGTGTTAATACATCTTTATGTGTGTCGTGGTTCACGGTGATGATGTGTCGGCATTGTGTCATACTTTATTATTAATGCATTATTATTGTTCATTAATATATGTGATTGATGTGTCAATGATGTTGCTATTTATTATGATGTTTTAATTTCCTAACGTAGCATTAAAAGAAAAACAAAATTTACATGTTGGACATCGCTTTCCTTGTCTTAACGGCGGGGGCCGTTACATATGGTATCATAGTGGGTTCAACCCTGCGACTGTGGCTAGTCACACCTTCCACTGAATTAAACACTTGATTAATAACTTAGCACTAATTAAAATTTAACTTGTCCATGCGGTAATCGTGGTTAGGGGATGCTGTAGAGATTCATAGTGTGGGGCGGGGGAAGGAGGTGCGACGCATTCAGAAGCGCCCATGCCCTAGGAGTCTAACACCCATGGGTAAGAACATGTCCTTGGGAAAGAGTCGATTGTTGTAAGGGATGTGGATGGTATGACATGGTCCTTCCAGGAAACTTCAAAGGCCTTGACTAACCGTCTATACTTAGTTGAGGCCAGTGTTATCGGGCTAATTGTTAAGTGTGGACACAAATCAATCCCCCTAGCTTCACTATGAAACTAGAAAAAAACAAGACAATACACTACTCTTTCCTTAGATTCGATTATCAAATGAGAAATGGATCTAGAACATACCTTTTAAATATCGAAGATCTGACTTTGCCAATGCAATCCAAGCTCCGTTGCAAGGCAAAAAATAAACACAAGCCAACGAAGACAAGAATAATACAAGAAACATTTGATATGAAAATATGTATGTGATCAAGGAGTCATACAATATAAACAAATAACATTCATATAGTAAAGAAAAGTATATCTATATTAAATAATGTGGAAGAAAGATACAACCAGATGCCTTGATGTTGTCAGGTTCCTTCCAACAGTTCCTTGCTTCCCACACACTTCTAATCCATGGATTCTAAGACTATAGATATGAAATTCACTCACAATCTATATTGACAAAGAAAAACTCAAATCCACTCTAACCAATCTAACAATATCAAGCCAAATTCACAATCTAAAGCCAAGCTAACTTTCTCCATGAGAGATCCTCTCTTTTTATAAGATGAAGAGGATAAGGTGAGGAGGTTAGGATTATCCCACTGAATCATAAAAGTGAGTAAGATCCAAACCGATCGGAGGCCACCTCACCATAGAAACTTCTCCTTCTAGAAGCATCGAGAAGATGCTCGTATTTCCCACATACGAAAATCGTCGCACCCTAGCCATAGGGCAATCTGCAGAGACGTTTCAACCTAGCTTCAGAGCAAAGTGTGGTGATCAGGAATCGCCACACCCTGTGTATAGTGTAACCTGTGGAAATCTTCCTTAATGAGGTTTTTACAAAGGAAAATACAACTTCTTCTCTCAGGCAAAGTTCTTCTCCCTTCTTTCTTCAAGAATTCAGGCCACTGACCCCTCTGAAGGAAACAAATAGGTTTACATCATTAACGGTCATAAGGGTGATGAAAATAATGTGTAAGAGATATCCCCCCAAAGTTATAACTTAGAACAGAGTGATAGCTGAAATACTTTGTCGAGTGTGTGTAGGGAACAAGGAACACTTCGGTCGGAAACCTGCCAACAAACAAGAAAATACAGTACAATAATATATATCATCACTGAGGTAGAAATTCCAATACTCAGAATACAAATGATTCAAAGTATAAATGCCGACATACAAAGATCCATGTCAAGTAAGAAAGGTCATGGCCACCAAACATACACTGTAAATCCATTCCATTATGACTCAAAAGAACATAGCCACCAAAAATACACTGTGGATCTATGTGTTAAAGACTCAAATTTGAACATAGCCACGAGACATACACTGTGGATCTATGCAACCATACAATATGAATATACTCCAACACATCCTGAATCTATTAGAAAAAATTCAGGGTCTTCATCTCCACCACTCTATAGTACGAATCTAACCATGCGATTATAGGTGCTGAAGTTGAACATGGTAGAAACCACTTGATTACCGGTCATTAATGAATACCGTTAACAAGTGCGAGGGAAATCACCATTAATGTCAATGACTCCCAAAGTACTCTAGTAAAATCCAATGAATGTGAATTAATGAGCTGAAGTCGAACACTCGGCATAATCTCTTGATCAAGGGTCGATAATGAAAACCCATTGTTGAAAGCGAGGAAACATGCCATTGAGGCATGCAAGTTCCAAGGTACCAATTAGTTTCTAATTCTAATTCCTGGATAATGAGTTGAAGTCGATAGAAAAAGACTCGTCACAGGAGGGCCCTAATGTATCCCCCATTAATGACATGAAACATGTAACAAGATTTGAAGTAGATCAGAGTAATAATGGATTCAAGACTGACTCAGGGATGGCCAACGGAATAGAAGTCTTAATGACTGCAGTAATGGCCGACGCAATAGAAGGATTTCCAGGTTTAACTTCTCTTTGAACATATTGACGACATGACAAATGTCTCGGAAATACTAACTCAACAACAGGGATCACAAACCAATTTGTAATCTTATAAATGAGTATGATCAAGAGACAAGCAGATTTTACAAGCTAGACACAAAACGAGTGAAAGGGTGTCATGTTCAAGGGTGACTCTTCCATAGTATATAGGTTTAGGCACATTTCTTTCCCAATTTCCCCCCCACCATTTATGGCGAGTACCTCTTTATTTTTACACAAGCTTGAGGGGGATAACATATGATTGTTGATGTAAGCTCATCCTTCATATGAGTCCTTCGGAGCATATTTAATGAACCCTAGGAAGGAGTGGTTTAGTCCCATATGTGTCTTTCGATGCTTGTTTAACGAGTCCAAAGAAATAAAACTCGAGGGTTTTTCATTTTTAGAGTCTGAAAAACACTTAAAGAGAACTCCATAAGTTCCTTTTTCATAAGTTAGTCTGGCGAGACTGAAAAAGAGATAACCTACCGCTCATTAGACATTTTCCTCAAATACTTTTACGAGCGTGAAAAGTACAAGATCACTCAGCAATATTTTCATGTTTAGAGAGTCTGAAAAGAGATTAAAGGGAACTCCAGGGGGTTCCTTTTTCATATAACCTTTACGAGTCCGAAAAAGTAATAAAAGTTTACTCGGTTACATTCTCAGGTATTTACGAGCATGAGAAAGAACAAAGACTAAGCTCGGTAAATTATTCTCATGTATTTATGAGCATGAGAAAGAACAAAGACTAAGCTCGGGATTGTTTTCATTTTTACGCAAGCTTTAAAACAAAACAAAACTATGCTTGGGATAGATTTTATTTTTTCACAAGATTAAAACTAAACAAAACTATGCTTGGACCTGGTTTCATTTTTACACAAGTGTGAACCAGAGGAAACTATGCTTGAGGTAGGTGGTTTCATTTTTACACAAGCTTGAACCATAGAAATCTATGCTTTCACTTCCCAACGCATAACACAGTGATGGTTGGTACTTAGCCCCTAGCTTAAGAAACTAGCGGCTCTGGCTTCAACATGAAGTGCAGAGGCTGGAAGAAAATGCCCCCCAAGCTTCGTTTCATCCAAATGCAAAGGAGAATGAAATGAACCTTCAAATACTAGACAAAGGACTCAACTCAAATAGAGAGGGGGAACAATCTGTTCTATTTTTTAATGAGCTTGACACAGGAATAAGAACTATGCTTGAGAATCTAGGTTCAATCCCCAGACCTCTATTTCAGTTTTTAACGAGCTTGACACAGGAACAAGAACTATGCTCGTAACCTCTATTTTATTTTTTAATGAGGTTTCCACAGAGACGCAAAACTATTCTCACAACTGGTTTCATTTTTTAACGAGCTTGAAATCTGAAAACCATGCTCAAAGCTGGTTTCATTTTTTAATGATCTTGAAATCAGAAAATCATGCTTTAAGCTGGTTTCATTTTTTAATGAGATTGAAATCAGAAAATGATGCTCAACAAACTGTCTTTATTATCATGGCTTCCAATAGAATAGTTCTCTATAAGGACACCATGTCAAGGGACAAAACTCAGTCATGGCTTCCTAGAGATCTTCATTCGATGGAAGAAACACACTCTGGAAGGAACACATGTCGAGGGTCGCGACAAGGGTAAGGAGACCAAGCTCGAATATCCCTATCGAAGAGATCACCATTTCAACTACCGGATCCAAGTCATAAGAGATTGAGCGTATAGTGAGAGGCTCATCTTCATCAACAATTGAAGGCATGGGAGACAACGCCACATAATTGACATGTGGTAGAGGTGATACCGACTGCATATATGATCTGTTTAGGGAAGTCATTGAGTTGACAGTAAAGTCAGGGCCAACAAATGAAATTTGATCAATAGTCACCATTCTTCCATCATGTGGGAAAGATATCACATTAAAAAGAGTGGAAATAGTAGATTTCATGGCACAGACATAATCTTGCCCAAGGATTAAATCGAAATCCAAGGGGTCTTGGACTACCGTGACATCAATAAAGATAGTTTCCCCTCTCAAAGTTACAAGAAACTTAGGAAGAGATCCTAAAGGCTGTCTGGTTCTTTTGTTAAAAGATAACAAATTCTGTGTAACCGGCACAAGCTGAGGATAACCCAAAGCTTGCCAAGAAAGAGAGGAAAAAATTCTAACAGATGAACCTTCGTCTATCAGCATTTGGGGAACATCCCGATCACAAACCTGTACTGTAATCTTGAAAGGAATGTGAGAGGGAAGATGAGGTCCAGTTAGCGCACCCCAATTGAAAAGGGTGGCCTCATTACTTGAGGGGGTTCCATGGGATAAGGATGAATTCCCCCTAGCACGGTAGATTTTGTATCAACGAGAAAAACATGGGCAGTATTGGGTTTATTCTCTAGCGGGAGAGTAGGATCGACTGATAATGACATCAAATAGACCACTTGAGTTGCATTCTCCAAAGGGGGAATGGGGTCGACGGGTGAAAACAGATCAACCGCTTGGGTTGCACTCTCTAATGGGGGAGCAGGGTTGATCAAGGATCTAATCAGAGTGACCACTTTGTCGACTATTTCAACTAAGGACATGACCAGATTGACTACATGATCAACCAGAATGACCGGTGAAGGGACTAGATTGATCATTCCATCAACTACAGGTGGGTCAAGAGTAAGCTTGCGATAAGCAACTGGAATTTGAGGCTATGAAACAGTCATGTCTTCCAATAATTTCGAGGCTTCATCCATACAAGGGAAAATGTGATTTTGATGACTCCCTCTACATAACATACACGGGAACTTGACTCTACTTTTCTTCTTCCCAACGGTATCTTGACTAGTTGATGGGGGGTCACCAACATGTTGTTCAGAGGCCGACAACGTGGACTGGAAAAGAGCTGTAGACCATTGTTCTATGACCTTGGATAGACCAGAGAAATCCTTAAGAAGATGGCTAACCTTAAAAATCCTGCAAGGGTACTTGGGCTTACGGGTTTTTTGGGTGATCTTGGCATCATCACCACTCCCAACACGATTATCAATAACTAGTTGTTTTCCAACATGTTCGACAGTGGTCAGAAGTTTGGACCCTTGCTTATTTTTCTTCTTCTTAATCTTCCTTTTCTTCTCCTTCTTATCCAACAGGTTATTAGCTTCAGATATTTTACTCAGTGAAGAAGATGAAATGGAAGAAGACCTTGCAAGTGAATAAGGTGAAGAATATATTACTGGTGAAGAAGATGAAGGATCAACATGAGGTTGATGTTCTTGAGGGAAAGCGTTTACAACTGAAGCACTAACTACATTCGGGATTACTTGAGTGGAAAACAACCATACTAGTAATCCAATTGTGAGACCTGGAAGGCTCAAAGTAACAATGTGAGGAGGACCAATGTTTCCGTAAGGAGGAAAAAAAAAGGTTCCCCTGACAAAGGGGTTCCTTCATTGGTCATTCCAGGAACTGACGCCATAAAAACAAAAATCCAACCTAGATTCCACTATGGAAAACAAACAGCACACGCTAAAAATCCAGGAAGCAAGAAAACAAACAAAACCTTCTCACAATGAACACACTAGCTGGTGATGAAATCCAACCTCACGAGAACAATGTAAGAAGGGGTTGAGATAGAGTGGGTGGAAAAGTTACGTTGACGACCTGCTTAATGGACTTACACCTTGGTGCAAGATCCCACACATAAACATGGGTATACCCTCCAAGGAGCCTGAGTGAGTTTTTTCAACGTTGATTCTAGGTACCATGAAGAATTGCCCCTCCACAGTGACCTCGTGTAAATACCCTAGAGAGATAGGCCACTAAGGTTATTGATTACTAGAGTGATTCCTGGGGAAACACTCGACAGTCCAATCCATGCACAAAGGTAGGGTATCTAGCCCTAAATCAACTTGAAAGGCTTCCACTCATCATTGTGGGTATACCTTCAAGAAACCCCCATAATATGCACAATCTCTACAACAAAACCAACAAAACAGGGTGTGTAACTCTGCCAATCTTAATGCGACCTCAGGTTTGACCCTTGTGTTAAAAGGGCTTCCCAGGAAAAAATGTAGCAAGTGGATTTCATCGCTCCCTAACACAAGATTCTATGTTTGTCTACAGCTTTGGAAAGTTATATTTCACACCTATTCCAAATCTCTACAACTAATCTAGTGTAGGTTTGCTACCAGAAAATATAAAAATGTCTAATCAATTTTTATAACCACTTTATTTTTAAGGCTATTGTTACTCAAGAGGAAAATGGCGTGGACTAAATGATGTTTTGACCGACTCTAAACAATGCAAAGAAATGAGAATGCAATTATTTCACTTCGATGAAAGCTATATTACGAGAAGGAGAAAACGTTTATCATTCCCAGATGCACAATGTCCCAAAATTTAATTAAACTCATCAATATCAAGATTCCCAAGAAATGAGCAAAAGAGTCTGTACACCAATACACGATTCTTCAATTTCACTACTTCAAATGCAAATATGCCCCTAATATAATATAAAGCAAGAATTTTATTTTTTTTGGTGTCAAAGATAGTTAAAAGAAATAGCAAATCTCTATAAAACGAAGAAACCCAAACAAATTTTCTTTTAAAATGAACTATTCAGAAAAATAAGTATTATTTCGCTAAATAATTCTAAAGAAAAACAATGCTTTGTAACTGAAAGACACTCAAAGAAAGAGATAAAATATTTCAAAAGAAAACAAGCTAAAACAAAGAAAAGATGGCTAAAAGTAGCTCAAAGACTATCAAGCAGACTGTAAACAGACTATAATCAAACCCAAAAATTCACCTCGTAACCATATCACAGATATGGGCAAGAAAAACCATCAAAAATCAATTCTCCATAATTGTCACAGGCTATAGACCAACATAGAGCGACGACCCCTGATCATCGTAGTCTAGAGAAAAAATATATTGTGGGGATGCCACATTGTGTCAAAAAGGTATTGTGCGACGATCCTATATCATCGCACTGTCCCTCAAAGAAGGGTGCGGCGATCAAATGAAAATGGAAAAAATAAAAAGCATGAAGGTTTTTCCAGTGAAGATTAACAGTCAGAGAGTCAAGATGGATCTCCCATTGACTCAAGAAATAGAACACAGGAAATCGAAGAAAGAAAGCAAGACAAACTAGGAAAACAATTCGATCCCCACTATGGTCACCAATTTTTTTATAGGGGTAATTGTTAAGTGCGGACACAAATCAATCCCCCTAGCTTCACTACAAAACTAGAACAAAACACGGCAGTAAACTACTCTTTCCTTAGATTCAATTATCAAATGAGAAATGGATCTAGAAAATACCTTTTAAATATTGAATATCTGACTTCACCAATGCAATCCAAGCTCGGTCGCAAGGCAACAAATAAATACAAGACAATGAAGACAAGAATAATACAAGAAACATTTGATATGAAACTATGTATGTGATCAAGGAATCATACAATATAAACAAATAACATTCATACAAAAAAGAAAAGTATATCTGTATTAAATAATGTGGAAGAAAGATACAACCAGATGCCTTGATGTTGTTAGGTTCCTTCCAACAGTTCCTTTCTTCCCACACACTTCTAATCCATGGATTCCGGGACTATAGATTTGAAAGTCTCTCACAATCTAACTTGATAAAGAAAAACTCAAAGCCACTCTAACCAAGCTAACAATATCAAGCCAAATTCCCAATCTAAATCCAAGCTAACTTTCTCCATGAGAGATCCTCTCTTTTTATAAGCTGAAGAGGATAAGGTGAGGAGGTTAGGATGATCCCACTAAATAAAAAAAGCGAGTAATATCGAAACCGATCGGAGGCCACCTCACCATAAAAAGTTCTCCTTCTAGAAGCATCGAGAAGATGCTCATTTTTCCCATGTACAAAAATCATCGCACCCTAGCCATAGGGCAGCCTACGGAGACGTTGCATCCTAGATTCAGAGCAAAATGTAGTGATTAGGCATCGCCGCACCCTGTGTATAGTGCAGCCTACGATGATATTCCTTAATGGGGTTTTTACAAAGGAAAATACAACTTATTCTCTCAGGAAAACTTCTTCTCCCTTCTTTCTTCAGGAATTCAGGCCATTGACCCCTCTGAAGGAAACATATAGGTTTACATCATTAACGATCATAAGGGTGACAAAAATAATGTGTAACAGCCATGGCGCTTATACCCATGAGGGTCCACAACGCGCCCCAGCCAGTACTGGTAGTATTCACGAAGAACTTGAGAAGGTTAAGTTCTCGATTTCATGAGTGCCACAGACGGTTCAGCTATCGAGGCATGGATGGAGAACAAAGCAAGGTTCTTTGTGCTTCGTAATTATGACCTCCAACATGAAGGTCCACATGGCGGTCTTTAGCTAAAAGGGGAGCACTCTTCTATGGTGGAAGACACTCCTACCTCAGCTAAACATGGCCATCGAAGCCGTGTTATGGGAATGGTTCGGGGAATGGTTATGAGAGAAGTAATTGTCATAGGAACTCATTAAGTGCCAACTCGATGATTTCAGTGCCTTACGACAAGGTGGTCGTACAATGCTGGATGATGAGACCAGATTTATGGAGCTACTCTGGTGTGCACCACATCTGAACACAGAGAAGATAGAGGTCAACAAGTTCATGTTCAGTCTTAACTCCAACTTTTGTGCAAAGGTGAGGATCTAAATGCCTCAGAAATCACACGATGCAGTCCAGGGGGCCTCATAGCTGAGGAAGAATTGACCATGGGAGTCAGGGCAGGACTCTTGTAAGACCGTGTGGACTGACGACATCTGGTGCACAACATCATTAGATGCAAACCAGACAATAAATCTTGGTATCAAGATACGTCTATAGAACCCTTGTTCACGACACCATGATGAAGGGTTACTCAGAAGAAGACCCCCCTACATGGGACCATTGCCAACAACTGCAGTTAGGATTGTCAGCAGAACATACTAGGATCTTAGGCTGGTAGGCCAACAACTTCTACTTCAGGGCCATGAGTATTGGATGAGAGAGGGGTGTTGGGCATGTGGAGAGCCACCTTACCGACAATACTAACCGATTGAAAAGGCCAGAGAGGCCATGTCAACAGGACACACTACCGTTGTGGAGTTGGGCAAGGCCCACAGGATTCATGACCATGGTAATTTTCCACCAGGTCGAGCACCTGTCTATTGTTATTGAGATGACAGGTACCATCACTGACCATACTTTTAGTATTTGGATAGATTCTAGTGCTACAAAGAGCTTTATTCAGGTACATTTCCAAGGAGAAATAAAGTAAAGGAAATCAACCATGATGAGTTTAGCTATGTAGAAATGGCTTCGGGAGCCAAGTAAAAGGTTGGAGAAAAGGTTATGGACTATAGCCTTAAATTGGGAGATTTTGTCACAAAGGCCAACTTGTACGTCACGATCTTAGCATCTTATGATGTCCTAATAAGTATGAACTGGTTGGAATCGCATGAGGGGATACTCAATGGTATGAAAAAACAATTGAGTTTGATCGATGACGAGGGATAGAGACAAGTGATTGTAGGAAGAAACTAGGGAGTTTCCCTAAGGTTCATTTCTTCTCTACAATTGCAGAAGAGAATGCACAAGGGATTCCAACTATATGTGATCCTTACATTAAACAAAAATGGCATGGAGAAAGGACTAGAACACCTTCCAGTGGTACGAGTATTTGTGGATGTATTCCTAGAGGAGTTGCCAAGGTTTCCTCCCGAGAGGGAAATTTAAATTTACCATCAACCTAAAATCTGGAACTGAAACGATAGAAAGAGAGCCTTATCGGATGTCGACCCCTGAGTTACAAGAGTTGAAAATTCAACTGAAGGAGTTGTCGAACCTAGGAATTATACGTCCAAGTGTGTCTCCTTGGGGTGCTCCTGTTATTTTCATACGAAAGAACGATGGGTCATGAAGACTCTGTTTGACTACCGTCAAGTATTCATTGATGATATTTTGATATATTCTCGGACGATGGAAGAACATGACGAACATTTGCACTTGGTACTACAGTGTCTACGAGAGAACAAATTGTTTGGGAAACTGTCGAAATGCTTGTTTTATCAATCGAAGATTCATTACTTAGCGAATGTTATCTCCAACGAAGGTATCGCTATGGATCCAATGAAGGTTGAGGTTATTATGGAATGGCCTGCATCGACAAATGTCCCAGAAGTATGTATCTTCATGGGTTTAGCAGGATATTATCGACGGTTTGTCGAAGGTTTTTCGAAGATAGCAAACCCAACCACGAAAATGCAAAAGAAAAACCATAAGTTGTATGGACCGAGAGTGCGCGGAATAATCTATAAGGATCAAGGGGAGGTTGACAACAACGCCGATACTAAAAATCCCTGATGAGGATGAGGATTTCTTGGTATGCGCACACACATCAAAGGAAGGCTTAGGTTGAGTCTTGATGCAGTAGACCGAGTGACTGCTTATGTCTCAAGGAATTTGAGAAGGCATGTGGAGAGATACACAACGCGTATTGGGAAGAGGTTGGCCGTTAGGTATGCCTGAAAGGTGTGGAGACACTATCTGATTAGACAAAAATTTCGAATAAAAAGAAAAAAATCACTGTGGAATGGAGCAGTTGTTCGCAAATGACTTGAATGCACAGTGAAAGAATTGGTTCATATTGCTTAGCCATTACGATTTGAGATTAAGTAGATAAGTTGATCGATGAATGGAGGTAAGATGTGTTGAGTTGGAGACCTCGCATGTTTTAGATGATACCTCTTCAAACGAATCTTTGAGAAAATATTATAACTATACAACGCGACAATGACTGACATACATAGGTTAAAGGAAAATGTTAGGCAAGAAACCATGTTGGTACCAAAAATTGAAGGATATACTTCAGACAATGACATAATGATGATGAATAATAACCAGATTTACGTTCCTCCTAGCGACGAATTGAGAAGTTTTATCTTAAGCGAAGCTTGTAGAGCGGTGTACATGGATCATCCAAGAGTCATGAAGATGAGATAAGATATTTAGCCCTTATTCTTCTGGAAAGGAATGAAGGAAGACATATTTATCTACATGAAAAGGTGTCTAGGATGTCAGTGAGTGAAGGATGAACATAGACACCTGACAGGATTACTACAACCACACGCTATTCCAGAATCGAAATGGGAGGTCATTTCGATGGAATTCATTGTTGGATTGTTGCAAGAGGAAATGAGGTATGACTTGATTTTCATGGTAGTTGACACTCTAACTAAGAGTTCACATTTTATCCCTGTGCGTAGGAGGTATTGGGCACCCGACATAGCTAAATTATTCATCAGCAAGATAGTGAGAATGCATGTCGTGCCTAAGAGGATCATATCTGATAAAGGAATCGGTGGTTGCTAGATGATTTGTACTAGTTCCCAAGAAGCTTTGGGAACACCACTGAAATTTAGTACAACATGTCACCCCAAGATAGAAAGGATGACCGAAGGAATGAACCAAATTTTGGAAGATTATGTTACATATGTATGTGTTGAACCAATAGAAATTTTAGGAATAGTTCTTGCCGCTTGCCGATTTTGCATGCAACAACAACCATCAAGGTATCGTTAAGATGACATCATTGAGTTTCTCTATGGGAAACCATGTTAGACGCCTATGAGTTGGGATCGACTTGAGGATGGGGTCCTGGTAGGACCAGAGGTGATCCAAGAGTTGGAAGAGAAGATACAAACGATACGAAAAAGGGATGGAAGAAGCGCGGGATCGACAAAAGGGTTCATCGATTCTCATCGTGTTGATCATAATTATGAAGTAGGCCTATCGGACAGACATGCCTCATTCTTTGAGGCGTTGAACGATGTTTTCTTGTATTTGTTGCAACATTATGTTAGTGATCCTACGCATGTGATTTAATTGAGTTCTTTGTGGGTTTCGGATGAGGGTGCACTCATGGTGGAGCCAATTCACATTCTGGACTGTCGCATTCAACAACTATGGTGTCGAACAATCACTTAGGTCAAGGTCCAGTGGGACAATTAAAGTCCACACTCAACTAACTGGGAGGACACATATGATATGCGTCAACAGTTTCCATTTCTGTTTGATAGCTAGACATTTAGATATTGTCAGATATGTTATTTTCTACACTTGTATACTGTGAAACTTCGGGACGAATTTTAAAACAAGAGGGGGTGTATGTAACATCCCGCTTTTGCACGCACCTGATGTGACTTATTCTTTGAGGACACTTGCGTGAAAGTGATCTGGTTCATTATATGATTGTCTTCTTCGCTTATGGATTCTGATGATGAGATTGTGGATTTTGATGTTATGTTATGTTATTTACGTATATACAGGTGTTATTGACTGGTTTCTCCTAAATGTCAAGGACTCTTGATAGATTGAGGATGCCGATGGAATCAATGGACCTCCTTGGACTCTGGATTGAGTCAGGGTGTGGACTGTATATGGTTTGGGTATTTCTGTTATTGTATATGTGACATATGATTGGGTATATTATGATGTTGTTTATAGATCATTGACATGTTTCATTGATGGATGCGGGATGACGATTGCTTGCTAATAAGACTCACATTAAGAGTAAAGGGGCCATGCACAACAACCATAGATATTGAGGGAGAGTTATGGAAGAAGCCCTGCCACAACCTACTATCATTCCCATCGTGGCTTGAACTGTAGGTTAACAATTACCTAGTTCGAGAGATCCACGATGCCATGAGTGCAGACTAATACATTCACTCATGAAGGTTCTAAGGGGCATGGAATAAGGCATGGTCCTTATTCCTTAGAGGTCCTTAGTCTCCCACAAGGTTGCCTGATGGATTATTGACTCGAAGAGTTGGACGTCTACCAAAATCAGTCAAAAGATGAGTGGCACCCTTGGAGCACGTAGTGCGTTTTGAAGGGCATGTCGTATAAATGAAACATGAATAAAGGCGAGTGACACCCTTGGAGCACATAGTGCATCTTGAAGGGCATGCCACGATTTTTAATCACATGAGAGTCAATGAACCTAGGTTCCTAGAAAACAATACCTTACTTTGACAAGGTCTGCCTTAAAATAATTATGTATGAGTAAAGTTTATTAATTATAATTTTTTTCCCATAAAAAAAGAATTGCTAAGCCTAGTTGAAATTAAAGCCTAGGTGTAAGTAGGATATTAGGACTAAAATTTAATTAAGAAATTATTAAAGGGGGAGTGGAGAAAAGTCAAATTTAGAATTTAAGGAGAAATAAATTATCTAAACATTAATTGTTGTTTATGTGAAAAACTTACTAAATTAGAACTTAGACAAAAAGGGGAAATTAAATGCAAAAGGAATGTGGAACATAAAAATGAATCTAGTCTAGAGAACTTTCCTAATTAGAACTCAACTAAGATTTAAGAAAGGTGTTAGTCATTAAAGGAAATTGAGGGAATAAAGGGATAACAAGGAGCGTTTTTAGGAACTCCTTTAGGTGGGTGAGGGAAATTTTCAATTAAATTAATTAAATAAATGAATTTCTTATGCAACTAAGGGATCGGGTTACAAGTGTATGAGGGAGGATATTTCCGAATAAAATTTAATAAAACAAATTTAACGTGCATTTGGAAAGGTTCACTAAGAAGAACTATATAAAATTAATGGGGGAGATGAGGAACTGATCACGACTGGTATGCGTAAGGTTATGCTGCTGGATTTTTCTTGAATGATTTTTCTTGTGGGAGTTGGGATACCCATCTTGAATGGAGAGTGGTAGCTCGACCTTGCTAGGCGAGCTGGGAGCTATATTTTCTATGGTTTGTGTGTGTGGCCCTTTTAGGACTCAGGAGGATTAGGGGGAAAAAGAGTACTCCTAGCATTGGTTGGGAGGTAGCGGTGAGGTATCAACGATTAGGATGGTAACATGGTTTCCATTATGAATTGGTTATTAATTAAAGTTTGTGATTACTTCATGGGCCATCGCTTGTAACATTAATTTCAATTAGATTCGCCACCTTTAGATGCTTGATGATTGTGCAGTGAATTTTAATGATTAAGTTCTTAGGTAGTTGCACCATGAAAGTATTAACTTGTTGGACGAGTGATTACCTCATCCGTGCCTTAATATAATTGATGTTTATTTGCGACTGGATTTTATAGCCATGTGTGATGGGCTGGGGTGTAGTTACTATTGACACCATACAAATTTATGGAATTTGTCTTGCGCCTTGCTTTTGTTGTTATCTAGATGGATTGCTTGCATGGGGGAATTAGGACGTGTGTGCAATGTTTTAGCTTGATGTCTCATGCACATTTCTTAGGTGGTGATGCATGACTAGTCTAGTGATAGAATTTACTTGCACACCTTATTTTAAGTGGGTGTGTGATTGCTTCGTCATTTCTTTGCACCTTGGAATTAATGATGATTGTGATTGATTTTATGTGATTGACTTCCCTGCATAATGAAAATAACTGATGATAAATCTTGCACCATTAATGGAGGTGATGCATGTTTTAATTGCATTAATAGATTCTCATGTGCCTTGATTGTGGTGTTGACGTATGAATTAATTGATAACTAGACGAATGTTGAGCCATGGAAATGAAGTTGAGGTTAAGTCTTGCGTCATTGAATTAATGCTGACATGATGAGTTATGTAGTTGTTTTACACTCGTGCACAATGATTATAATGTAAGAATGATTGTTTAGACTACTTGTTCTCATGGATTTTATGTAATAAATGATGTCTTTAGACATTAGTCATCTAGTGATAATGAAAATTTTATTATAACGGACGACCATATTTGTGATTGGGCCTTGCGCCTCGAAAATAATTGACAATGCTTTGCGCCTTGGTCTATTGTATTTTATGCAAAGGATTACTCATGTGCATTGATTAATTGATGTTTAGGATGGATGGATTGATGAGATCAATGATCGTAGACTCTGTGTTTAGCTAGATGCTCATATTGATTATGTTGGGGGGTTATGTAGACACCTCCTTGTTCCTCAAAAACGTCGTCAACCATGAGACCTTGAATGGTTAAAATCAATTGGAACCTAGGAATGAGCATTGCTTATGTGTCCTGGAGGTCCTAACCTTGTAGGGTAGGTTGAGAGGGTAGTATATTATGTGATTCTTGTGATTAACCTTATGATCCGTATGATTCGTTATGTTATCTTATGTTTTCTTGGTGTTATCTCATGATGGTCCTTATGCGAAGCGTTGAACATTTAAGGTTTTTACTGTTATGCATTGATATTAATTGTACAAAGCAATGATGTTCGACTGCTGTTAATTATTGTGTTAATGCATCTTTATGCGTGTCGTGGTTCACGGTGATGATGTGTCGGCATTGTGTCATACTTAATTATTAATGCATTATTATTGTTCGTTAATATATGTGATTGATGTGTCGATGATGTTTCTATTTATTATGATGTTTTAATTTTCTAACACAACATTAAAAGAAAAAAAAAATTACCTGTTGTATGTCACTTTTGTTGACGTAACGTTGGGAGCCGTTACGGAAACTAAAACCAAATGATGAGAACCCTATCCATGTCAAAGGTGGTAAAACTTGGGCCTTGAAGCATTAAATCCCACATCCTTTCGACTTGAATGCATGGTCGACGTAGTGGCCATATAAATGTCTATATATGTTTCCACTACTATATCAACCCAATATCAAATGTTATGAATGAACCATAAGGTATCAACCCTCATACTTCATATCAAATCCATTGAAACTTAATAATACCATTTCTTCAACAATATGTTATATGTGTTGATTGCAACCATTAAAATCATCATCCAAACCGTCATCTCTTTCATATCAATCATTTTCATTATAGAGTCTTTCACATATGTTTTAATACATTGTCAAACTGATATATAAAGCTTTGAAAACCCAAATATACTTCATACCTTTTCCATATATCAACCATCAACCATTTATTTCATAGTGCATATAAAATGTGAATTAGATTTATTCATAAATTACCACTAATTGCATGTTGGAGAAAAATAATCTGCTTATTCAAAACTTTGTCATAGTAAACATGGACAAGAGAGTCTTCATACTAAATTTAGAGCATAAAATGGAAATTTTGAAGCGACTCTGCTCGAAGAGACATAGATAATGCAGAAGACGGTGGTGGTGGAAAGGGAATCCTTCTTGCATTCATGCAGAAGGAAGAGAATTAGAAGGAGAAGGCAGAGTGATAGTGCTGGCGTGCCATTGACAAGTATTACGTGATGTGTATGGTTTTGATGTACGTGATGTGTATGGTTTTGACATGTATTTCAATTCTATTTTCTTGATTTGTGAGAAGGCACGAGATTGTCCACATCCATAAAGTTGCATGAGTAGCGACCTGCATGATTAGCAACAAATGGTAGTGTTGAAGTGCAAGAGTGAACAATTATATTTTTCAAAAATTATTAATGTTCATTGGAATGGAGAAGAATACGACCCACTCATTAAAAAGAAAAGGAAAGGCAAGTACATATATTTTTAATTTTATTTCACACATGGAGACTCCCAAAGACTAAATATTTTTTAAATGGAAACCTAATGTAAAAGGGTGTAGGTGACATTAGTTAATGTGTTGTGATAAAGAGTTTTGGGATTTAAGATCACAAGAAGGGACATTTGAATTAAAGTCCAGTTTTTATTTTATTTAATTTTAACTCCATAAAAGTATATTTTAGAGTTTTTAGACTCTCATGGAATTTAAAGGGTATAAAAGGTACGTAAAAGTATGTAGTCTAGTCATGAAAATTGAGAGTTTATTGATGTAATGAGTTGAGTCAAAGTCATTAAATTTGTCTACTCAAGTTTATGAGTATTAAGAAGAGATTCATGTTGAGTATATGATAAGTATTATATGTTGACAATGTTGGTTAAGCTGAGTTTTTATATAAGTGGTCAATAATTAATATCAAGTCAAATTAAGGAGTTAAATTTGAAGCGTTTGGTACATTGGAAAATTTGTCATGAATTGAAGTCAAGTTTATGAAGAGTCATAGAGAATGTATTAAAGGTGTTTGGAATGGTTATGATATTTTGTTTGTCTTGTCAATGAGAAGTTGAGTTAAATTGCAAGTGAAAGGTCATGAAAACGTTTTATAAAAGCTATTGGCTTGAGAATTTGAGGGTACATGATCGATGTTATCCGACACCCTAAAAAATTATGTTAAGTCATGCAATAATTTGAAGTCAATTTGAGAGATTCGATTCAAGGTTTAAGCAAAGAAAAGTCATTCATATTATCAATGTCAAAGGTAAAGTCGTGTGAAAATCATGACATTAGTGCATCAATTGAGTTTTCCAATCTAGTGTCATAAGTGTCTTGTTGGATAGAGATGTCCCTCCCAAAAAGAAACATTTTCTATGAAGGTATTTTCATAGAAGAATCAAATGTAGAAGATTGAAGAAGATGACAAAAGAAAGAAAAACAAGATGATGAAAGATAGAGAATAAAGAAGAAGACTCCTGGGCATGAACAAAAGAAGCAAGAGGCAATGCTATCATGAAGAACATCGAACCAAGGACACAGAAAAAAGTATGAAGAAAAAAAATGACCGAAGAATACAACAACAAAAGAAGACAAAGAATGAAGACGGAAGCAAAGCAAGGTAACTAAGTAGTATCGTGTGTTAAATAATTTGATATGCATAGAAAATGAGATCCCTAAGAAGTTTGAAGATCCTCTATGATAATGTTGTTTTAATGATGGAAACAAAATTGATATTGGTCATATGTTTGTATAAACAAGTATGTTGTATCTAAGTGAATCATGATGTAAGCCGTGAAGAGACATGTTGTATGTATATGCATCAATGTTGATGTAAGTTGTGAAGAGGCAAGCGTACCCCGATAATTTATATATTGAAGGTTTGTGGTTAGCTAGAAACCACTTGATGTAATGTGTTTTTTGTGGTAAGAGAAAACAACTTGTCATGACAGAGGAGGGTTTGTGATAAGCCATAAATCACTTGTTGTAATGGTTGAGGGTAATCCACCAAAACCCATGACGTATGGGTAAGCCAAATCATACCCAATATGATGATTGATGATCATGTAGGGAAGTTACAAATATATGTACGATATGTTTTATTCAAGAATGGTTGATGAACCATGTACATGAAAGATTTTCCTATAGAATTGGCGGATACAGCAGCTGGCGACCCATGTATTATAGTGGATGGTCACTTTTTTATATCAAATTCAACAAATATGATGTTTATACTATGAAACTGCAAGAAGTAGATTGAAGCTGCATAATGAAGAAAACCAAAGAGAGAAGATGAAGGCAAAGTATAATACGACGCTGAAGATTGGACCAATTCAAATATTAGTTGGAGAAATCACAAGTACTCATTAAGGGGGAGTATGAAGGAATAATTCATACTTGTGATATATGAATAATGTCTAATTCATATGAGTGCATAATTGTAATCATGTAGACCATAAGTAAAAGTCTATGTATGAGTGAAAGATGAGAATAAGGAGAGATATTAGGGATGTAGATCTCTTTGATTGAGTTGAGATATTTAAGGAGATATCATGGAGATAGTTATGGACATGATGTTATCTAATTACCTGATTAAGACTTATTAGTTATGGTCATCTATGGTTATATAAAGAGACCATTTGTACAATAGAATGTACACACAAGAATGTTATAATGTAATATATATTTTCCCCTTTGGGGGTTTCTTAGTGTAATTATCGGTGTCCCTTTCTTTGTATGTATATTGTTGATGATTACAATTTAAAAAATTATATCTTCTTCTCGAGAATGATGTATCAACAAAATTTTAGATAAAATTTTAAATGTATACCCACAGTAAATACGCTCATTGAAAGGAATAATGGGAAATAAGAAAATAGGGAAGAATTGTACCAATCAAATTATAGCAAGGTAATTTAGCTGGTTCGAGAAATACTTAGCAAATAACATTGCAAACACATAAAAGGTAATTCACTTATCTTTTTTTGTTTGTATTCTTCATCATTGAAGTTAAAATTAACAAAAGTTTTGCAAACCAATGAAAAGTAAAGTAACTTGATTTATCCAATAGCTTGACTAAGTTCTTCAAAATCAAACTCAAGTAAGAGAAAATAAAAACATAAATCAAAATATTAATAAGAAAAAAAAATTCTATACAGACCAAAATCAAATATATACAAGAAACAATGCAGACATAATCAATAAATCTTAACCAAGTTCAAAATAGTGTTTCAGATGTGAACCATTAGTCGTATAGAAAAATAATTGACCATCTTCATCTTTGAGTAAGTAAGAATTAGATATTATTTTTGGGATTAACTGCGTAGTATAAGTCATTAATCTATGACCCATATACATGAGTATTAGTCGCAACTGACCAATAATTCTCATGATTTGAATAGTCCACTTAGCACTCATTGCATCAGGTGATGCTCAAAGGGGTGAAGAAATGGGATTGAAACCAATGAAATGAATCACATAGCATCAATCATCACTTCTAGGGCTTGCACCCGGTAACCAGGACTTCCTAGGTGGTCACCCATCCCAAGATGCCTCTGACTCAAGTGCACTTAACTGTGAAGTTTTCCCACAATGAAGCCCACTTAGCTTGCTACCGCATTTGCAAAACCTTAGAAAGTATTGTGCCTTATGAACTATCCAGTTAGAGCTCCCTTCACTCTTATTTTTTTTTACGCATAGCGGGGCTTCCGCAATGCAAGATATTAGATATTAGTTTTGGGATTAACTGCAGAGTATAATTCATTAATCTATGACCCATATCCATGAGTATTAGTCGCAACTGACCAATAATTCCGATGCAATGAGTGCTAAGTGGACTACTCAAATCATGAGAATTATTAGTCAGTTGTGACTAATACTCATGGATATGGTTCATAGATTAATGATTTATACTACATAGTTAATCCCAAAAATAATATCTAATATCTTGCACTGTGGAAGCCCCTCTATGCTTAAATAATAAGAGTGAAGGGAGCTCTAACTGGGTAGTTCATAAGGCACAATACTTGCTAAGGTTTTGCAAATGGGGTAGCAAGCTAAGTGGGCTTCATTGTGGGAAAAATCCATAGTTAAGAGCGCTTGAGCCATAGGTGTCTTGGGATGGGTGACCACCTGGGAAGTCCTGGTTATCGGGTGCAAGCCCCGGAAGTGATGATTGATGCTATGCAATTCATTTCGTTGGTTTCAATCCCATTTCTTCACCCCTATGAGCATCACCCAATGCAATGAGTTCTAAGTGGACTATTCAAATCATGAGAATTATTGGTCAATTGTGACTAATACTCATGGATATGGGTCATAGATTAATGACTTATACTACGTAGTTAATCCCCAAAATAATATCTAATATCTTGCACTGCAGAATCCCCTCTATGCTTAAGTAAGAATTATTTCCAATGAAAGAAGTGATTATGTAAGGAACTAACCATAGTTTCTAAAACTTTGAATGGTTACCTTTATCAACATGTGTAGAATCCCATCAAGTATGCTTTTAGCATCTACAAAAGTAGTTGATTTATCCCTCTTATCAAAATATTTTTAACTATTTGTTGTCTTTTCCTTAAATTATCAAGAGTGTATCTCCTTTGTCCTTATAAATCCAACAAAGCATGTAGTGTTTGAGGGACATCCATAGAGTTTAACTCTTCATCTTGTAAGGATAATCTATGAGAGGTAAGTTCAAGTTCAATAGGCATGATAACTTCTTGGCCATACAACAAATGAAAAGGAGTATGAACTGTACTTGTTTTCATGATGGTACGATTTTCCCATAAAACATAAGTCAGTAAGTTGTGCCGCTGTTGGGCTATGTCATTAATGATCCTCTTAATAATTTTAACTAGATTTTTATTTGTTGTCTCAACTTTCCCATTTCCCTAAGGGTAATGTGTTGATGAAGTGAAATGTTTCACTCCAAATTTATTAGTAATTTGAGTCAAATTTCCAGATATGAATGTTAGTCCATTATCGGAAATAATATCAATAGGCAGACCAAAACGAGAAAATATGTTTGTTTCAAGAAAGGGGATTATTTTTTCATCTTGTTCATGCTTAAGAGGAACTACTTCAATCCACTTTGTAAAGTAGTCTTTGGTGGTTAGAATAAAAATATGACCTGTATAAGATGGAGGATTAACTGGTCCAACGATGTCTAATCCCCATTTAGAAAAAGGAAAATCAAGTAAGATTGTTTGTAAAGGCATAACAAATAATTTTTCCCTGCTGGAAACCTTTTGACATTTGACACAAGCTTGTACAAACTTATATGAATCCTGAAAGACAAAAGGCCAATAATAACTAGTTCTTAAAATTTTATGTGCGGATCCCTTACTGCATTTCCACTTTTCTTTTCCTTCTAATTCAAAGTGACATTAAAATATCATGCAATGTCACTTTATGGGGTCAGGTTGATTGGCTATACAGACTCAGACTGGACAGGATGTGCAGTTGACAGGAATA
>ML777588.1:847889-898702 GCA_009831015.1 Picea engelmannii | reverse complement strand
TGTTGGGTTTCTATATAATTAAGAAACATCCTTTTGAATTCTATGGTGTTTATGGTTAGAATGATGATGGATGGTTGATTGGTTTCAATGCAGTTTTCCTCAGTTTTCACATACATAGATGTAAAATCTCTACATGGTTTTTTTATGAAGATATCAATTTATTGAAATGGTAGTTGTGATAGGGGATAATTCCCCACTTACTCGGGTCAAATAAATGGAAAAGAAAACAAAATATACTATCGCTGTATTTCTAGATCAGTTGTGTATGTCAATGCAACATGAATATATGAAGAAGAATACATGTGGCTGGGCATTTATCCCCCTTTATTTGTATTTCAAAATTAATCCCGAGAGTGTCCCGAATACTCTAAATGCTCTAATCCTCTCTTCAAATATATGAACATAAAGAGAAACACAACCTTCCCCAAACAATCAAGTATAGAATTCAAGAAACCCTCCCCATATTGTAGTTATATAGAAGTCAACCTTCCCCATACTTAGTTATAGATGTCATATTTATTACATGATCATCCATGTGAGCACTAGTGAATGGGGACAACGTTGAAATTTCTTCAATATGTGCTTATATGCATCGAAATTTGACATGGTTAGACTAGACACATGCCTTGACGGTATGGGAGGGTTTCAAGACTCAAGGATGTTTGATGTCCCGACCACATAATCTTTGAGCTAGTCCATGTTTGCAACAACGTTCATAATGGGGCATCTCATATTAATTTGTCAAATGTCATTGTTTCAATCCATAGAATCTTTGTTGGAAATCTCTTGAAATGTCATGGAACTTCCAATTCAACCACCACAAATGTCATGCATCGACCTCGCATAGTGAGCACTAGTGAATGGGGCCAACGTTGAAATTTCTTCAATATGTGCCTATATGCATCGAAATTTGACATGGTTAGACTAGACACATGCCTTGACAGTATGGGAGGGTTTCAAGACTCAAGGATGTTTGATGTCCAAGCCACAAAATCTTTGAGATTGTCTATGTTTGGAACAACATTCATAATGGGGCATCTCATATTAATTTTTCAAATGTCATTGTTTCCATCCCTAGCATCTTTGTTGGAACTCTCTTGAAATGTCATGGAACTTCCAATTCAACCACCACAAATGTCATGCATCGACCCTGCATAATGAGCACTAGTGAACGGGGCCAACATTGAAATTTCTTCAATATGTGCCTGTATGCATCGAAATTTGACATGGTTAGACTAGAAAC
Source organism: Picea engelmannii (assembly GCA_009831015.1). Lineage (NCBI taxonomy): Eukaryota > Viridiplantae > Streptophyta > Pinopsida > Pinales > Pinaceae > Picea > Picea engelmannii. The sequence continues at coordinate 897,459 of ML777588.1, read as the reverse complement.
ATGCCTTGATGGTATGGAAGGGTTTCAAGACTCAAGGACGTTTTATTTCTCAATCACATAATCTTTTAGATCGTCCATGTTTGCAACAACGTTCATAATGGGGCGTCTCATATTTTTCAAATGTCGTTGTTTCCATCCATAGAATCTTTGTTGGAACTCTCTTGAAATGTCATAGAACTTCCAATTCAACCACCACAAATGTCATGCACTGACCCCGTATAGTGAGCACTAGTGAATGGGGCCAACATTGAAATTTCTTCACTATGTTCCTATATGCATCGAAATTTGACATGGTTAGAAGACCCACAAACCCTTTTTGAAGCATCGTTATTATAGAAAACTTGTTGCAACATCTGTCAAATGAAACATATTTATAGATTTTATAACGTCGCAATTCTGATGTCAAAAAAACCTAAGTGACCGTTAGTATTTTGACTTGGTCAACATACTAAGGTGACTGTTGGAGAGGAAATCCTAGTTTCCAAAACATCGCAATTACGACATCAATCTTCACAAACCTCACAAGAGAGACGTCTATGTCATAAACGTGGCAAGAGCGACGACTAGGTGGAAAATGTGGCAAGAGCAATGTTAACGTGGCAAGAGAGACGTCAACGTGGAAATACCGACGTTATCGGGCAATATGATTTTTATTTTTTTAAAATTTCCTCTATTTTGCCACAATATGGACAATTTTGTCCATAACGCCGCAAATAGAACGTTGGAATTTTTACAATATGTACTAGTGTAGGGACACTCCTCCACTAAGAAGATTCAGATTTCAGAATCAACAATAGATAGTCAGGCCTCAAGAAGAAGAATGATTCATAAGAGCACCTCCTTTCAGAAGATCTTCAACTATTAGGTATCAAACTATATTTTTTGGTTTATGTTATGCATGTAATAATTTTGGACATAAAGTTGTAAATTGTAGAGCTAAAAATAGGAACAATAACTACTTTGAGAGCCATACACAAAGGGGTTATTCAAGGAGACCTAGTGAAACATAGAGAAGAAGCTACAACAGGTTTGAATCTTTGAGTACTGAAGTGGAATGTTACAAATGTAACAATTTTGGATACATATCCAAAAATTGTAGAATGACAGTCCCTCCTAAAGAACCTCAATAGAGTCACAAACAAGAACCTCAGAAAATGACATGGATAAGAAAGTAAGATCAGTATAGCAATGAAGAATGCACAATCTCTCTATAAGCTAAACATAAGAAACGTGGTTGGTATGTTTACAATGGATGTTGAAAACACATGACAGGTGATAGAGACAATTTTCTTACATTACGAAAGGAAAGAGATGGATCAGTCTCCTTCAAAAATGATGATTCGGCCAAAATCATTGGAAAAGGCACACTCTGAATTGGGAACAAGAATGAAAAGGTAGAAAATGTTCTACTAGTAGAAGATATGAAACATAATCTTTTAAGTGTGAGTAAAATGTGTGAACAAGGTCATAAAGTCACCTTCGATTCACAAAAGTGTCAGATAGGAAAAGAAGGTACAGGGAAATCGATCGCTACAGCTGCAAGAACTTCAAGCAACATATATGCGTTAAGCGAAATTGGAAATGAAAAGTGTTGTCTAGGAAAGGAAGATGAAATTTGTCTATGGCACAGATGAATGGGTCACATGCATTTCGATAACCTTGTCAAAGTCAACAAAAGAGAAGAAATAAGAGAAATGCCCCAGATCACAAAACCAACCAACACTTTATGAAAGCATTGCCAACAAGGAAAGCAAGCAAAGACCAGGTTCAAATCAAAGGAATATTCAACAACAAAACCACAAGAAATTGTGCATACTGATCTAGTTGGACAAACTACAACAAAAGGCTTAAAAGGTGAGAGATATTTTATGTTATTAGTTGATGATTATACAAGAATGACTGCAGTTTTATTTCTCAAGAACAAGAAAAATTCATAAGCTTTCAAAAATTTCAAGATCTACAAAGAAATGGTTGAAAATGATATGGATTAAAGAATCAAATGCTTAAGATCGCATAATGGAGGAGAAATCACCTCAAAGGAATTTATGTACTGCTGCAACAATCATGGAATAAAAAGGCAATTCTTTGTCGCTAGGACACCTCAACATAATGGAGTTGTTGAAAGAAAGAATAGGACAATACAAGAAATGGCTCGAACAATGATAATGGATTCAAAGTTGACAGATATTTGTTGGACACAGGAAGTGCATACAACAATTCACATTCACAATAGAGTAATGCTAAAAAAAAACACTGATAAAATTCCATACGAGCTATGGAAATGAATACCAACAAATGTGAAGCACTTCAGAGTTTTTGGAAGCAAATGCTACATCAAAAGAGAAGATGGAAGACTGGGAAAGTTTGACTTTTGTGTGGACAAAGGAATATTTTTTTCTTACTCAAGTACAAAGAAAGAATACAAGTGTTACAATATAAGATTAAACAAAGTTGTGGAAAGAATCAATGTAACAATTGATGAAACAGGTAGACCAGAATCAAAGGAAGACGAAAAAAAATCAATGGAACAAATTTTCGAAGAAGAAGATGAAAAAGAAGTAGAAGAGGAAGATGAAGATGAAGAGAAACCGACAAAAGAAGAATAGAAAGTTCAACAAGTATCTCCAAAGACACCTATCAAATGAGTACATAAGAATCATCATTCAGATCAGATTATTGGAAACAAAGATGAAGGAGTTGAGACTAGAAGAAAAATCCGTTCACCAGAAGAAATACACCTAGAACTCTTATCTACAATTGAGCCAAACTATTTTGAAGAAGCCAACAAGGATGAATTTTGGAATAAGGCCATGGATGAATAATTTGATCAAATAGAGAAAAAATGACACTTGGGAATTGGTTCCAAGACAAAAGAATAAGAATGTGATTGACACAAAATGGGTTTTCAGGAATAAATTGAGTGAATATGGACAAGTTACAAGGAACAAATCTATATTGGTATATAAAGGATATGCATAGATTGAAGGAATCAAATTTGAAGAGACATTTTCCGCAGTTGCTAGAATGGAAGCAATCCATTTTCTTTTAGCTTATGCATGCTCCAAAAATGTTAAAGTATATCAGATGAACATAAAATCAGCTTTTCTGAATGAGGAACTTTAAGAAGAAGTCTACATTGAACAACCATAAGGATTTCAACTGTCAGAGAAAACAGACTATGTGTGTAAATTAAAGAAGGCCTTGTATGGTCTAAAACAGGCTCCTCGAGCATGGTACTCCAGACTGGATAAGTATCTGCAGTAGGCAGGGTTCAGAAAAGGAAGTGCAGACAACAACATCTATATCAAGGTAAGTCAAGGTAATATTTTATTAATTGAATTTTATGTTGATGATATTATTTTTGGTAGTGATGATGACAGGTTAAGCCATAAATTTGCAAAAGACATGCATAATGAATTTGAAATTTCGTTACTTGGAGAACTATCCTTCTTTCTGGGACTTCAGATACGTCAAAGAAACCAAGGAATTTTTATTTCTCAAACCAAGTATATCATAGAAATGCTAAAGAGGTTCGGAATGGAAGATTGCAAACCAGTTATCACTCCCTTGAAAACCAGTTGTAAGTTGAGAAAAGATGATGATTCGAAGTCTACAGATCTGAGGCAATACAGGTCAATGATTGAAAACCTACTATATGTGATAACATCCAAACCAGATGTAATGCAGGCAGTTGGACAGGTGGCACGATTTCAAGCAACACCAAAGGAATCACATGTATTAGTAGTAAAGAGGATCTTCAGATATCTCAAATGAACAGAAGAGTTTGGATTATGGTATCCAAAAGGAAAAGATCTATCACTTATTGCCTACACAGATGCAGATTGGACAGGTTGTATTGATGACTGACGAAGTACTAGTGGAGCAGTGTTCTACTTAGGTGACTGTTTGGTATCATGGCTAAGCAAGAAACAATCATCAGTATCTATGTCTATAGCTGAGGTAGATTATATTGCAACAACAACATGTTGTAAACAGGTTATTTGGATGAAACAAAATTTGAGAGATATACAGGTTGAGTATGATGAGCCCATTCTAATGTATTGTCATAATACAAGTGCCATCAGTATCTCAAAAAACCCAGTGATGCACTCCAAGAAGAAGCACATTCCAATCAAGTATCTCTTTCTACAGGAATAGGTTGCAGAAAAGAACATCAGAGTTGAGTATGTGGGCACAAAAGAACAAGTGGCAGACATCTTTACAAAACCACTTCCACGAGAAGCCTTTGAATATATTCGCCAAAGACTTGGAGTTATTTATACTCCAAAATGAATGCTTTTTGAATGTTTATCTTATATGTCTTAGATGTACATGAGAATGCACCATAAGAGGACAGTTCAGTCAGCGGAGTAGCCCCAGATAGAAATATACCTTTACAATTGATGACAAAGGGGGAGAGATTTATTAGATGCAGAGGACATAGGCATGGTTCTAGGGGGAGAAGTTTTATCATATGTAGAGGACAGAGGCATGGTTCTAGAGGGAGCAGATTTATCAGATGTAGAGGACAGAGGCATGGTTCTAGGGGAAGCAGATTTATCAGATGTAGAGGACAGAGGCATGGTTCAAGGGAGAGCAGATTTATCAAATGTAGAGGACAAAGGCATGGTTCCAAGGGGAGAATGAGTGATATGATTTCAGTATTGCATCAGAGTGTTTCCATCAATGCCAAAGGGGGAGAAGATTTATTAAGGTTGGTTGTCATTGATGTCAACCCTTGAATAAATCCCCATAGCACAAAGGTTTGGGTGATGGACCCAAGATATTTTGATGTAAATATGAATCATTATTTTTTTTCATGGTTGATAAGAAGTAAATATGGATGAACTCCAAAGTGGTCCCCTTATGGTGAAATCCCTCATGGGAATATGCTTTGCGGAGTAAGAGAACCCATGCTTAATTGTGGAATAATGAGATGAAGGACAATGAATTTTTCAGGGAAACTATCCTATAAGGATAGTTCTTTTCATTCCATTTCTGGTGGTATGTATAACATCACATAACTCCTCACGGTTAGAGAGTTATGACCATGTGAAGTTGGAGAACCCAGGTTTGGGTAATGGACCCAAGTTTGTTTGATGGATAACAGTATGATTTTGCTATATTTGAAGGTAATACTATTCTAGATGGATTGTACATGTCATTCCATTCTTGTTGATATGTGGAACATCACATAACTCCTCACGTTTTGAGAGATATGGCCTTTCGAAGTTGGAGGACCCTCACATGTCATCTAGAAGCCCCAAAAGGTCAAAGTAGTCAAAGTGGTTTAAGGGATTTTAGAAGGTAAATAATAAAGTGAAGTGATGAGTGTATTATAATTCAAAGTGAATACAAAATAAATTATTTCAATAATAAATTTAATGGATAAATTAGAAGTGGGTTAACCCTAAAAAATGAAAGTGGGACAAGTGATCTAGAAGATGTTTTTAAGGAAGCTACTTGGAGAGTATAAATAAGAGGCTAGGCTCTCTCATTTTAATTACACTTGAGAATATTGAATATATATAGGTGTATGAGGTAACCAAGGATATCTAAGCCAAAATTATGAGGGAAGGTGAAGAAATGAAGGCCGAAATGCAGGGAAGGATAAATTCTTTTGATGGTGCTTTCTAAGGTATGTTATTTACAGGTCATCTCACCATTTTCCCTATAATGTTTTTTCTATAATGGTTCAGACTGTGAAACTTCTATGTCATTGTGAGAACATATTCAAGTATCTGTGGTACAACATTCAACTTGTGTTTCATTGTATTTTGGGAGATACAGTCCATGGAAAATAGGGTTTGTGGCTAGTCCTTAAACTAGTCAAAAACAAGTGTTTCAGGTAAAAACTTCATAACTTCTTCATAAAAGAACCAAATTCAGTGAGACCAAATGAATTGGTTAGGTTATAGTATTTAGTATGTTTTGTAATAGTTTCAAATCAATTCAAATATTATTTCATATAGGGCACGCTTTACAAGGTCATTGTCTAGAATAAGCCAGAATTTAGTAAGGTATGCCATTTTTGCTATAACTCCTTTTATGAGAGGTTCCAAGTAGTGACACCTAGAGGAATTGCATAAAAAACACTGAATAACATTGTATATTAGTTTTAGATCTTTACACACTACAAGTTCAAAGTTATGATTACTTCAAGTTAGGGTTGTTGACTAATCCAAAACTAGGCATGTGAGACTAAAGAAAAGTTTGATGAAAATGCTAGTCTCTTGTTTTCAAAGTTAAGGAAGGTTTGAAAGAATGTGATAATATACACCAAGTCTATTACAGAGCTACAAATCAGATTTGGATGTTGAAAATGATGAGGGATTTTGGTTGAGGTACATGGTTGAAATAAATAGTTGATGAGTTGGCACATACATGAGGTGTATAGTTGATGATGTTGGTACATATTGATGAGTCATAGTTGATGAGTAGTTGACACATGATTGGTACATACTTGGTACATGGTTGGATGCATATGTTTATGGTACAGGTTGATTACAAGTTGTTTGGTACAGGTTGGTGCATGGTTGATGCACTTGTTTATGGTACATGTTAATTACAGGTTGAGGTACAGGTTGATGCATGGTTTTAGATTTATTGGTAGAGGTTTACAGTGGTATATCTCACAGTGATAGTGTGAAAGTGGTTCCATCATTCTACTTCTACTTCAGGGTGGCAGGACGGGGCAAGGACAGGTGGTTGTAGCCACCTTCCAGTTGTAGCCAGAGAACATAGGGGGTTGTAGCCTCCTTCTGGTTGTAGCCAGAGAATTGGGAAGTTGGAGATTCCCTCAGGTTGTAGTTTGAGAAACTAGGGGGTTGGAGCCTCCTTCCAGTTGCAACTGAAAAACAAAAGAAGTTGGTGCTTCCAATGAATATAATTCTTCAAGACATATAAGAAAAATAATTATGTGGTTTTCTCCTGATTTGGGTTTCCCCGTAAAACACTGGTGTACTGTGTATGTGTGTGATTGTTTATTTCTTACTACTCATTATGGATAATAATTCTACATTGATATAACATTTGAAGAAAAAGGATTATAATTACACTATTATTGATTCACCCCCTCCTCTCAGTAATCCAACAAGGACATGCGAATAAAAGGGGATAAGTCAAGGGGGATTAAGCTAATGAATAAAATAATATTATTCCTAAGTCCCAAGTCCTATGATATAATTTTATCCAAATTTCCTAAGTGAGGGTAACAAATTACCAAGTGGAGGAAAAGGTAGTTCCTAGACTAACAAGTGTCAATATAGGAACATGCATATATAAAATTGGGAATTTAGTGTAATTCTCATTATTTCCAATTAACTTATTCATTCCACTCCATCATCCTTACCTTTTCCTAGAGAGAATGGGAGTTGTGAAGCAGTCTATTACCCAACAAGGCCTTGGTGGTTTGGGATGAAGAAGTAGGTTGTGAGGCCTATGGAGTGTTCTCTTTGGGTGGGAAAATTTTTTGGAATAAGTTTCCTTGTGTGTTGGCCATGGTGGCACTATAACTCTTAGATCATCCTTATGTTCCAAGGGCCAAAGAGATTTGATACTTCCTTGTCATCCTATTGCTAAAGCCCTAGAAGGGAAGTAGGATATCTAAGTGACTATTGGGACAGGGATGATTTTAGGGGCTAAATTTCGCTCATGGGCTAATTTTTCATGGTTTTTCCAAAAATGAGATTCGCTATTTTAAAAATGATTCGCCCATATTCTATAGGATAAAATTATTTTACCTTAAAAATCGCCAAAATTTTATAAAAACTATATAAAATCCTTAGAAATTTGAGTATTTTTACAAAAATATCTCCAATCATTTATAGTTGGCATATAAAGGATTAGTATTATTTGCCAAGGTTTCTACATTTTAAAATAAATTTCCATCCTTAAAATCATCCCTATATTGGGTAGAGAATGGGTACACTTCATAGGGTGGGAAAGGAATTGAGGAATGAGAGGTTGTGGGTAGAAACTCTTGCTAGGGTTGTCACCTAGGCCTGTCCTTTATTGTGTTGTCTATTAGACCTTAGTTTTTATTAGGAAGTCTTTGTCCTGGTGGATTCATATCCCTATCTCGAGGGGCACTTGTTGTTGAGAGTGTATGAACACCAAAGTCTACAGCTGGGAGGAATGTCTGAGGTATACAACCAATCAATGTTTTTAATTAAATGATAAGTGTTTTTTTATGTGTTAATGATGATTTATGTGTGTTTAATTCCATTAATTATTTTGTGGTATATTTGTATATATTTATGCATGCATTTTATGTTGCTATAACTGCACATTCATTGCATATGCAAGGCATGGTAATTAATAAATTGTGGCCTGGATATGCTTGGAGGTTGGGGACATTACATTATATGATATAAGTATATGTAATCAAATTGAAGATTAATTTTCTTTATTCTTTCCATTAGACTTTGTAGTTGGTTCCCTCTTGGATTCAATTAAAATTTAATGTCCCAAATGATAATCATGTTGGATTACTGAGAAGGGCGGGGTGAATCAATAATAGAGCAATTTAATCATTTTTAACCATAAAATGCAAGTGTTATATCAATGTAGAATTATCATCCAATAGTTGCAGAGTAAATAAACAATGAACAAATGAGCAATCATACACATACATAGTACACCAGTGTTTTTACGTGAAAACTCAAAGCGAGAGAAAACCACAAAATGCTTTTTCTTATATGTCTTTAAGAATTACATTCATTGGAAGCGCCAAATTCCTTTGTTTTCCAGTTGCAACTGGAAGAAGGCTCCAACCCCCTAGTTTCTCAGGATACAACATGTACCTCAACTTGTACCATAAATGAGTGCATCAACCATGCAGCACATATGTACCAATCATGCATCAAATACACAACAATTGTGACTCATCAAGATGTACCAACATCATCAACTATACACCTCATGTATGTGTCAATTCATCAACTACTTGTCTCGACCATGCACCCAAAATGTACCTCAAACATATACCAAATACATATACCAATATAACCATCAAAATTTCTCTGGCAATACATCACACTATCGATAACCAAATACCATAAACCATTACATCAAACAATGTGTCACAACCTCATTGTTATACAACCTCTATTTGTAACATACCTCTCATCAATTTCACCATCTAAATATGATTTCTAACTCTGTAGCAGACCTAGTGTATATGATCACATACCTACAAAAATTCCTTAACAAGAGACTAGCATTTTCATCAAATTTTACTTTAGTCTCACATGACTAGTTTTGGATTAGTCAACAACCCTAACTTGCAATAATCATAGCTATGTAACTGTAATGAATAAAGGTCTAAAAATAATACACAATGATCATCAGTGTCTTGTCTACAATTTCTCCAGGTTTCACTTTTTGGAACCTCCTAGAAAAAGGCGTTATAGAAAAGATGGCATACCTTGATGAATTCTAGCGTATTCTAGAGATCGAACTTGTATAGACTTCCCCGCATGGAATATTTGTTGTATAGATATGAAAATGGTACACACAATACCAAAGAATTTAATCTAACCAATAAATTTTTTCTTACTAAATTTGGATCTGTTATGAATAAGTTATGACGTTTTTACCTGAAACACATGTTTTAGACTAGTTTCAGGACTAGCCACAAACCCTATTTTCTACGGCGTGTAACTCAAAAATAAAACGAACCGCATATTGAAATTTGTATTATGGATACTTGGATATGTTTCTTCAATGGAATCCATATTTCACAGACTGAGTCATTCTAGAAAAAAATTTATTGCGAAAATAGTGAGATGACTTATAAATAACATACCTTAGAAACCATCATCAAAAGAATTTATCCTCCCTTGAATTTTGGCCTTCTTTACTTCACCTTCCCTCTAAAATTTGCCTTAGATATCCTTTGGTTACCTCATTCACTTTTATATATTCAATATGCTCAGTTTTAATTAAACGAGATACCCTTTCCTCTTATTTATACTTTTATGTAGCTTCCTCAAAGGGTTACCTTCTAACCATTTTAAACCACTTTCCTTATTTTAGGGCTAACCCACTTCTAACCACTTGTCCACTTAGTAATTTATCCATTAACTTTATTATTTAAATCATTTATTTTTTATCCACTTTGACTTATAGTACACTCATCACTTCACTTTATTATTTACCTTCTAAAATCTGTTAAACCACTTTCCTTATTTTAGGGCTAACCCACTTCTAACCACTTGTCCACTTAGTAATTTCTCCATTAACTTTATTATTTAAATAATTTATTTTGTATCTACTTTGAATTATAGTACGCTCATCACCTCAATTTATTATTTAAATCATTTCTTCTTTGCAACCACTTTGACTACTTTGACCTTTTGGGACTTCTAGATGACTCATGAGGGTTTTCCAACTTCACATGACCATAACTCTCTAATCATGAGGCGTTATGTGACATTCCACATACCACCATAAATGGAATGACATGTACTATCCATCTAGAATAGTATTACCTTAAAATATATTAAAACTCATACCAATATACATCAAACAAACTTGGGTCCATTACCCAAACCTTTGTCCTACCAGAATTTGCTACTGGATTTTCTTCAAGGGTTGACATCAATGACAACCAACCCAAATAATAAAAAATGTCCCCCTTTGGCATTGATGGAAACACTTTGATGAAATACTGAAGTCATATCACTCATGATCCCCCTGTTACCATCGCTCCCCCTGGAACCATGCCTTTGTGCTCTTTCTCCAAGCATTTACCTTTACATCTAATAAATCTCTCCCCCTTTGTCATCAATGGAAAATGTAACTTTCGATCCGGGGCTTCTCCCCCTGACTGAACTGTACTTGGGGATACTCCCCATGACTAAACTCTTCCTAAAACTAATCTCTCAACCTGAATTGTCCTCTTTATGGCGCTTCATTGTGTAAATCTAAGACATATAAGATAAGCATTCAAAATCATTCATTTTGGAGTATAAATTACTCTTAGTCTCTGGTGAAGATACTCAAAGGCTTCCCTTGGAAGTGGTTTTGTAAAGATGTCTGCCACTTGTTCTTTTGTGTCTACATATTCAACTCGAATGTTCTTCTATGCAACATGTTCCCTTAGAGAGGGATACTTGATTAGAATGTGCTTCGTCTTGGAGTGCATCACCAGGTTCTTTGAGATAGTGATGGTACTTATATTATCACAATAGATTGGAATGGGCTCATCATACTCAACATGTATATCTTTCAAAGTTTGTTTAATCCATAGAACCTATGTACAACATCATGTTGCTACAATATACTCTGCTTCAGCTGTAGATAAAGATATTGATGATTGTTTCTTTCTTATCCAGGATAGTAAACACTCACCCAAGTAGAACGTTGCTCCATTGGTGATTCATCCATCATCAATGCAACCTCCCCAATCTGCATCTATGTAGGAAACAAGTGATAGATTATTTCCTTTTGGATACCATAATCCAAACTCTTGTGTTCCTTTGAGATATTTGAAAATCGTCTTCACTGCTAAGACATGTGATTCCTTTGGTGCTGCTTGAAATTATGCCACCTATCCAACCCCCTGCATTACATCTCGTCTAGATGTTGTCACATATAATAAGATACCAATCATTGACCTGTATTGCCTCTGGTCTGTAGACTTTGAATCATCATCTTTGCTCAACTTGCAATTGGTTTTCATAGGAGTGGTAATTGGTTTGAAATCTTCCATTCCAAACTTCTTTAGCGTTTCTATGATATACTTAGCTTGAGAAATACACATTCCTTGGTTTCTTTGACATATTTGAAGACCCAGAAAGAAAGATAGTTCTCCAATTTTTCAAATTCATTCTGCATATCCTTTGCAAATTTCTATCTTAACCTATTGTCAGTACTTCCAAAAATAATATCATCAACATAAACTTCAATTAATAAAATACTATCCTGAGTTACCTTGATGTAGAGGTTGTTGTCTACACTTCCTTTTCTGAACCCTTCCTACTATAGATATTTATCTAGTCTAGAGTACCATGCTCTAGGATCATGTTTTAGACCATGCATGGCCTTATTCAATTTACACACATAATATGCATTCTCTGACAACTAAAATACTTCTAGTTGTTCAATGTAGACTTCTTCTTAAAGTTCCACATTCATAAAAGATGATTTCACATCCATCTGATACACTTTAATATTCTTGGAGCATGCATAAGCTAAAAGAAATTGGATTTCTTTCATTCTAGCAACTGGGGAAAATGTCTCTTCAAAGTTGATTCCTTCAACCTGTGTGTATCCCTTACATACCAATCTAGATTTGTTCCTTATAACATGTCCATATTCATTCAATTTATTTCTAAAACCCCACTTTGTGCCAATCACATTTTTATTCTTTGGTATTGGAACCAATTCCCAAGTGTCATTCTTCTCTATTTGATCCAATTCTTCATCCATGGCCTTATTCCAGAATTCATCCTTGTTGGCCTCTTCAAAACTGTTTGGTTCAATCATAGATGAGAGTGTTAGGTGAATTTGTTCTGGTGAACATATTCTTCTTCTAGTCTCAACTTCTGCATCTTTGTTTCTGATAATCTGATATGAAGGATGTTTCTTCTGTACATGTTTGTTAGGTGTATTTTGAGAAACTTGTTGAACTTGATCTTCTACTTCTATATGATCCTCTTCATCTTCCCCTTCTACCTCTTCTTCATCTTATGCTTCTTCTTCCTAAAGTTGTTCCATTGATTCATTTTCTTCTTCCTTTGATTCTCACTCACCTGTTTCATCAATTGTTACATTGATGATTTCCATAACTTTTTTCAATCTCAGATTGTAATACTTGTATGCTTTCCTTGTACTTGAGTAAACAACAAGTACTCCTTTGTCTACACGAGAGTCAAACTTTCCCATTATTCCATCTTCTCTTTTGATGTAATATTTTCTTCCAAATACTCTTAAGTGCTTCACATTTGTTGGTCTTCCTTTCCATAGCTCGTAGGGAGTTTTGTCATTGTTGTTTCTAAGCATTACTCTATTTTGAATGTGAATTGTTGTATGCACTGCATGTGTCCAAAGAATATCTATCAATTTGGAATCCATTAGCATTGTTCGAGCCATTTTGTGTGTAGATATCATCCATTATGATAATGTTCCTTTGTCTCTAAACCACTCTCTGAACCGATCTATGAATCCATGCTCTCGTCCACTATCCTATATATGTCCAAAAATGCTAAGTGTTCTTATGAATCCATCTCTTTCCATACTGTCCAAGAATCTATTGCACAACTATCTATAATGCCGACCCATTTATCACTATACTATCATGAAGTATTCACTACTACAACTGATTGTACTTTCTCTAATTGACTGCTATGGATCTGTCTTCTCAAACTTTGCAAGCTGCTCGAAGGATGGTTCTTTGGTCTTTCATAGCTATCGCATAGACTCCCCCTATCTAATATTCATATTACTTGCGAGTCTCTAAGCATGATGGCTCAAAACAATTCCTTTTCTGATGTGTATTCATCATCATCTTCATTGGTAGATTCATTATCTCTATGAGCTCTGACTTCCTTATTTCTATTTGTGGATTCATCTTTCACTACAATTCTTGAAAGTACAATCTCTTGAACTTGTTCCTTATTTACATGTCCTTTTTTTCTTTCAGTTATTTTCCAAACATTTATGTATCTAACATCTTTCTTTTTCTCTGTAGAATTTTCTTCATCTCGTTTTATTGGCAATCTTACGATCTCTAGGACCTGGTATTTGTTCACCTATTATTCGTGTTTTCTTATCCATGCTTTCTTATATATAATATTAGTGCTCTCTTTAATGGAAGTATCGATCATGCTTATACAATCACTAGCTATGTGTCCATAGTTATGACATTTGTAACATTCAATATTACGTGGGGACACACAGGCATTTCTTTCTTGAACATTTATTTTATAATACATGCAATCTACAACCATATGTCCAAAATTAGTATAATAAAACAATGACCATAAAAGAAATTTTCATACTGGGAGTGAATGATATTCTTTGTGGTGTAGTCCTTCTGAATTTCTTCCTTGACTAATCATGATCATGATTGAAGTTTCTTTGTGGCTTGAACATGGATGGTCTTCTTGAATATGTATCTTCAATAGTTTTCTTAGATTCAGGTTGACCATGATTCCTTCCTTTGAGTACTTCTGCATAACTCTTTCCATTTTATTCATTATTCTTTTCTAGCAACCTAGAGTGCTTCTCTTCATTCTCTATAACTGATGTGTGTGTTTCTGTCTCTTCAACGCTCTTGTTGAGATTGAAGATTTTTACTTCTCAATGTGAAAACTTCTTCTTCAATATTCTCAACCTCTTATTCTTTCTTCGTTATCTGAGACTTCATGACTTCTTTTGTTCTTTTCAGTTCTTCAAGTTGGATTTTTAATGTGATTATTTCTTCTTCAAGTCCTTTCTCTTCTTGACCAAACTCTTCCTCAAGCTGGTTTAGATCGTTAGTTATTTCCTTAAGTGGATATGTCAATATATTCTCTCTCATTTTCGCTTCTTCCTTTTGTGTTGATATGTTGGCTTCCAAACATTGCTTTTGATATTCAAGATTTTCTTCGATCTTTCTGGCTTCTTCTAGCTGAATTATTAAGTTCTCGATGACCTGTTGGGCTTCTTAAAAAATGTGAACACTTCCATTTTGTTTCATCAACTCTTTCTTGAGCGACTTGTTTTCTTCTCTTTCTTTTCTTAGTTCATATAAAGCACTAATCAATTATGCTTCATAATTGTCCTCCTTTTCAATTAGTTTTTCTATCTTATTTCCTTCATGGCATTCTATTTCAATATGTTTGTGTTTTTCACAATTAAATAAAAAAAACATACCTATGTTGACTATGTAGTCTTCATCTTTTGAATCTATTTAACATGGTGAACATATTTCTTCATTGTATGTACCTGTGTATTCTTTGGTATTTTCTGAATCTACGATGGGTGAAGAAAATGTGTCATGTAGCTTGTCCCAAAGTTCTTTAGCTGATGAACATTTACCAACCTTTTCTCTTAACATATTAGGTAATCCTTCCCAGATGAAATCCATTCCCATTTGTTACTCTTCTTCAATTCCTTCTTGGTTTTAGTCTTTTCCCTTTTTGAACTATCATATCCTGTAAAGACTCATAGCCAAATATAATACCCTCATTCCTGTAAACATACTTTCATCCATCCACTCCATAACTCATACTTTAAACCATTCTGACCATTAAAAAATGGTACTCCATTCTCAGAATAATCCATGATCTCCTTCCAATGGTTAAATGGTTTCCTGAAGGAACCTCGCTCTAATACCAATTGTTGGATTACTAAGAGGGGCGGGTGAATTAGTAATAGAGAAATTTAATCTTTTTTAACCATAAAATGCAAGTGTTATATCAATGAAGAATTATCATCCAATAGTTGCAGAGTAAATAAACATTGAACAAATGAGCAATCATACACACAAAATACACCAATTTTTTTACGTGGAAACCCAAAGAAAGAGAAAACCACAATTTTTTTTTTATTATATGTGTTTAATAATTACATTCATTGGAAGCACAAACTTCCTTTGTTTTCTAGCTGCAACTGGAAGGAGGCTCCAACCCCCTAGTTTCTCAGGCTACAACCTGAAGGAATCTCCAACTCCCCAATTCTATGGCTACAACCCCCTATGTTCTTTGGCTACAACCGAAAGGTGGCTACATCCACCTATCCTTTCCCCGTACAACCGCCATTAAATAAAAGTAGAATGACGGAACCAATGTCACACTATCACTGTGATATATATTGTTGTAAACTCATACCAATCAATGTGTAATCAACCTGTACCATAAACAAGTGCATGAACCATGCACCAACCTATAAAAAACAACCTATAATCAACCTGTACCATAAAGCACTGCATCAACCATGCACCAACCTGTACCTCAACCTGTACCATCAACGAGTGCATCAACCATGCACCAAATATGTACCAATCATGCATCAAATACACAAAAACTATGACTCATGAAGATGTACTAATATCATCAACTATACACCTCATGTCTGTGTCAACTCATCAACTACTTGTCTCAACCATGTACCCAAAATGTACCTCAACCATATACCAAATATATATACCAATATAACCATCAAGAGATCTCTAGCAATACATCAGACTATCTGTAACCAAATACCATAAACCATTACATCAAACCATGTGCCACAACCTCACTATTATACAACCTCTATCTGTAACATACCTCAAAAAAAATCCCTCATCAATTTCATCATCCAAATATGATTTGTATCTCTGTAATAGACCTAGTGTATATGATCACATACCTACAAACCATCCTTAAGAAAATACTAGCATTTTCATCAAATTTTACTTTAGTCTCACATTACTAGTTTTGGATTAGTCAACAACCCTAACTTGCAATAATCATAACTATGTACCTATAATGAATGAAGGTCTAAAAATAGTACACAATGATATTCAGTGTCTTGTCTACAATTAATCTAGGTTTCACTTCTTGGAACCTCCCAGAAAAGGAGTTACAGAAAAAATGGCATACCTTACTGAATTATGGCTTATTCTAGAGATCGAACTTGTAGAGAATGCCCTGCACAAAATATTTTCTGTATAGATCTGAAAATGGTACAAAGAATACTAAATAATGTAATCTAACCAATATAGTTGGTCCTACTGAATTTGGATCTGTTATGAAGAAATTATGATGTTTTTACCCAAAACACTTGTTTTAGACTAGTTTCAGGACTAACCACAAACCCTATTTTCCACGTAGTGTAACTCTAAAAATACAATGAACCTCACGCTGAAATTTTTATTACAACTACTTGGATATGTTTCCTTAATAGTCTCCATATTTCTCGATCTGAATCATTCTTGAAAAAAAAAATATTGCGAAAATGGTGAGATGACATGTAAATAACATACCTTAGAAAGCATCATCAAAAGAATTTATCCTCCCTTGAATTTCGAACTTCTTTACTTCACCTTCCCTCTGAAATTATCCTTAGATATCCTTTGGTCACCTTAGTCACTTGTAGATATTCAATATGCTCAATTTTAATTAAATAAGAGACCCTTGCCTATTATTTATACTTTTATGTAGCTTCCTCAAGGGGTTACCTTCTAACCATATTAAACCACTTTCCTTATTTTAGGGCTAATCCACTTCTAACCACTTGTCCACTTAGTAATTTCTACATTAACATTACTATTTAAATAATTTATTTTGTATCCACTTTGAATTATAGTACATTCACCACTTCACTTTATTATTTACCTTCTAAAATCTCTTAAACCACTCTCCTTAGTGTAGGGCTAACCCACTTCTAACCACTTGTCCACATAGTATTTTCTCCATTAACTTTATTATTTAAATAATTTCTTTTGTATCCACTTTGACTTATAGTACACTCATCACTTCACTTTATGATTTAAATAATTTCTTCTTTGCAACCACTTTGATTACTTTGACCTTTTGGGGCTTCTAGATGACTCATGAGTGTTCTCCAACTTCACATGGACATAACTTACTAACCGTGAGGAGTTATGTGATGTTCCACATACCACCGAAAATGGTATGCTGTGTACTATCCATATAGAATATTATTACCTTAAAATATATTAAAAGTCATACCATTATACATCAAACAATCTTGGGTCCATTACCCAAACCTTTGTGCTACCGAAATTCACTATCGTCCTTTCTTCAAGGGTTGACTTCAATGACAACCAACCCAAATAATCAACAAATCATAGAATCCCTTAAGACCATTAATGTCCTAACTCACCGCTATTTGGAAATATTTAATCCATAGAATAAAGAGTATGCCTCAATGATATTTTTAGACTCTAACTCAAGCCCCCATGTGTAGTCTACTAGCTTATTCCCCATGGGATCATGAAGAGTCCCACCTGCTCCTTTCGTCCCTGTTAAATTTTATTCTTGACTAAATACTAGTTAAAAATGATTTTGTGGAAACTTAGAAGATTTATTGTGATAAATTATTCTAATAGAATATCCATAGTAGATTACAAATCATTTACAAAGAAAAATTGTAGAAAAAGGACGCATAATATTTGAAATTGAGAAAGTGTTAATCCTTGATGCTCCTCTACCACGTATAGGATTTTAGCATACACATGTGATGCAAAAGGAGCTTATGAGATTGGACATAATTAGATTTCGAAAATCATTTTGAACATCAGCCCACAAATATTCCCCATGTAAGGACCAGATCCATATGTACAAGAGTTGTTTTTACACATGAATGCATAGTAACAAGTGCATGCATTGTGAAAAGGATTATATGTAATGTCCATTAGGATAACTATATTATGCATCAACCATTAGTTGAAACAACCTTTGGTGTTTACCTGGAAGAGATATATCGAAATTGAAAAAGATATTGGGTCAAGTATATATATATATATATATATCGTTTGGTTAAATGGAAAATAAATAACATTAGTGGACAAAAAAGACACGGGGTCATTTAATATAAAAGGTTCAAAACATTTGCATTAATCTAGTTATAACACTTATCTCTAATTTTTAAATTTACCACATACTCCTCTTCATTTTACAAGTCACCAAGTGGTAAATACATTTATGCATATTAATAGTTTCATATGAAAAAAAAAAAAATCACTTTGTTGAAAAAAAATTATATCTATAATTACAAAAAATAAATCAAATATAATTTTAAAGTCCTCTACCCAAATGTTTTACCATTAAACCAAAATATAGTTTGAAAAAAAAAATACCCCCTATTGAACTCACATAGTCTTCATCGATCTTCTATGTTGAATCCCTCTCTTGAATAAAAAAGTTTCAAACATGTAATATAACCATTATCCTTCATTTTATAATTTACTACATAATTCTCTTAATTTTATAAGTCCCCAGTGGCAAATACAATTATGCTTATTAGTAGTCCGTTATGAAAATTTTATCACTTTGTTTATAAAATTTACATGTATAATGAAAATAATTGTGTTGATATAATTTAACATTACCAACCCAAATTATTTACCATTATATCAAAGAATAGTTTGAAAAAAATTAGATACCCCCTATTTGAACTAACATGGTCTTCACCGGTCTTCTAAGGTGATTCCCCCTCTTGAATAAAGGTGAGATGTTGAGGGTCAAGGGAAATTTTAGGGATAAATGAAGGGAAATGGTGATATGGGATGTTAAAAAGGACATGACTCTTTAAACCAATGGAATGTTGGTATTAATAAAAAAAAAGTAGAGAATTTCATGCCTATATCGAGACCATATAAAGGGTATTTAAAAGGTTATGGGTAGAAAATAAGTTGCATAATGTTGGCATAGGGGCAGACCTAGGGTTCAATGTTCAAGAGCGCACCAACAAAACCCTAATTACCGGCCCTTTCGGCAACACCAACAAAGAAGATGAAGTCTCAACCACGGTAGAGGCAGAGGTGGTTGCAGGACTCAGGTGTATGCAATCTAGCTGGGATACTGATATGTGATTATATATTTTACAGGGCACTTACAATAGATCATTTATCAATGTTTAACCCTTATGGTGCTTCGCGGATGGCACAGAGCATCGCAGTGAATACTTAGACTAAAGATGATTCAATACTTAGCCACAAAAATATAGATTAGATTCAACAGATCAAGCACTAAGAATATTATATATCATATCTAACATTCATTCATATATCATAAGCACAGAGCATAACTAGATCTACTTAATCACAACAAGCACTTAGCCAAAAAGGAGACAACACTTAGATCAAAGCACAGAGCACATTACACACAATTACCATGGTTCACCCCCACCCTGGGGCTATGTCCACAAAGCCTTCATCTTTATATTATCTTGGTCAAATGGTTACATCACAGAGCTTTAGTGACCCTTACTTCGCATAGACATAAGATCTACACAGCTCACTAGATCCTTCTTCCTTGCACTTCAACACAAAACTACAACACTTGCACTTAGCTTGTCAATATCCTTACAATTGTGCACAGAGCACTTGCAATATACATCCGATCACACAGATCCATCTACTTGCACTAAGCAATCACATCTACTACTTCTTACATTGCCTAAGTATCTATTTATAGATTACCAAATAGGCCTAAGCGTGGGTAAGCCCACGGGCTGACATCCCTTTCCATTTACATCAACCCAAAAACCCTAAAAGGTACCCGAAATTAGGTATTGCTTGCTTTGTGTTGCACTCCATCTTTGGCAAGTTGTCACAGTCCCAAAATGGTCAATATGACCAAGTATTATTCAAAAATTTGTCAAGGGCCAACATGCCCCCAACACTCACTTGTGACCCATTTCAAGTCACTCAGGTCTAATCAATTCTGCCTCAAATTTCTCGAGCTTGGCTCAAGCTGCTTCGAACTACTGCAGTGCGAAAACCTCTTGCTGAGTAAAGTCCTGGATCACTGTTCCATTGAGTGGTCCTTCTAGGCGTTGTTCTGCAATAAGGACAACCTGTTCAAGTTCAACTTCCTGACTTTCAAGTTTAGCGAACAGTTGGCATGCCCTTTCTTGGATTGGCTGAAGTTGTTGGGTGACTTCCATCACTTTAATTTACAGTGTATGTACCTATTGTTGGGTTGTGCATTATTCTGTGAACCTCTTCATTCTTTAAACTGGAGTCAAAGTCTTGATCTGTGCCTGTAGTGTGTCTACATGCTGCTTTGATTCTTGGAGTGTGCCTCCAATGTCTGCAATTCTAGATTTTCTATGAGGGTTTCATAAGTCTGGGCGCTTCCAGTGCTCAACTGCTTGCATTCCAAAGCAAAGGTTTTTAATCGGCCAACTACGCTTCGAGCAGTGGCCTATCTTAGATCTCTTACTTCCTAAGGGGTCTCAGGCACTATGTGGAGCTCCAGATCCATGATGCGCTGTTGGAGTTGATGGATTAATTCTTCTAGTTGGGTCACCTGCTATGGGAGATGATCTTCCATCTTCAGTTCTATGACTGTCACAGAGTGCAGAACTTTGTGAATCCTTTCCTAAACTTCAAGTTTCTCTGCTAGAAATTGTGCCTTTTCCTTGTCCCACTTTGCTTTCAGGGAAATATTTTCCCGTTCTGCCTCCTTCTATTGTTCTAGAAGTGATTTATGTGCTTGCTTCAAATCCTGGGTGACTTGTGATGTGTCTTCTTAAGCTTGTCAAAGGTGAGCTTTGACTTGATTAGCGATCTGGTGCAGTTGAGTGGGATCATCGCCTGTTCCTAATGGTCTGCTTATTAAGGGTGTTGTAGACACTGCTTGGCTGGACTAGAGTTCCTATTGCACTTATTTGAGTTCGCCTTTGATTCGGTTGAAGAGCTCCTCCTTCTTTTCTTATTGCTTTTCTGCGAGCTCGAGTGAAACATCGTTTAGCATGGAAATTAGGAAGTCGAAATCATCCGGGGTAAGGGTAGTTTTAAGCATGGTCCAGGTGGCCTTAGATTTCTTTTGGGAGGAGGGATTTGGTGGTTTCATCTTTCTTTTCATGGAGGGATCCTCCTCCTCTCTAGGTGGGGTAACCTCACCTCTATTTTGTTCAACTTTTGTACTGCCTAGCTTGTCACCATCGCCTCCCTGTGTAGGTGAGATCAAATTAGTCTTCACAGATGTGCTACGGACATCTTCGACTTCGTCATCCTTCTTAGTCCTGCTTGGCCCAGGTGTATCCATCATAGCTTCAGGTCTTTCCTCGTCGGACATGTCTGCAGGGTCTGCTGACCATTTCTTGGTAATCTCCTGCAAGTCATCCTCTATCATCTTGTAGTAGGATTGGAGATATTATTTATGTTCGTCATCACATGCTGTAATATAGGTGAAGTGGTGATCCATGCTAAATTTCATCAAAGGTCTAAACCGATGAAGTACATTTGGGGTGATCCGCAATGTAGATTGAATTGCATTCTTCAATTGGTTGAAGTAGGTATGGAAGACATCATTGAACTTCTATTTCTTGTTCATGTCACTGGAGTACCACAATGTATAGAACTTTGTGGCTAGTGGTTTGAAAGGTTCGATCTCTCGAAAAATGGCTCCCTTTGGCAGCTCCCAAGCAATGAAGGTGATGAGTATGAGCAACCAACTAAAGTGGAACTCATACCCTTGGTCTTGTGCTCCTCTACAATCCATCTCTAATAGGTTTACAAGATATTGCGCCTAATTCATCTGAAGTCCCTCGATGCACTTACTTGCAAGGTCAACTATGAATCTAGTCACCTGTGTCAGTCTGTTCTTATGAACTAATTTACCTGCGATCAACTAAAATGAAAGGTGCACTACGCCACTCTTGATAGAGGCTACCTTGTAGCCTCACATACCCTTCTCTACATCGCCATAAGTTTTCTTTATCTATTGTTCTAGTGCTCTGTCTGAGGTCTTGCCTGGGTAAAAGTCTTGTGGGTCAGGGCATTGCATGTTAAGTCCTGTGATCCGATTGATCAGAGTCGAATCCATAGTGATGCGGTGATCCAACCATAAGTATCCGTCGTGGTAGCAAGACAACAACAACTTGACGCATGCATTGACTTCCTGGTGTCTTCCGAAATGAGTGATCTTCATTATGTTGAGCAATGTGGACTGCATGAGGTTCTGGGTCCAGGAATGGGGGAAACTCTTAGGATTTATACCTTTGGTCTTGGTTAGGTATTTATGCAGAGCTAACATGCTATAGGTTTTTCGATCTCCAAGGTTAAAATCGTTAAATTTCAGTGCTGCGAGCTTATCCTGGTCATCTCATACTACGTGCACACCTTTCGAAAGATATGCGGTGATCAGAGTGTACTCAAAGTCCCTAGGTACACTATCGCGGTTAATCTTTCCACTCAAAGGTGGTATGTAAACTGGAAAAATGCATGGGATCATCTTGGTGTTTGCAATATCATTTCTGTGCTTTGTTCTTGCCTGGGTCATGGTTCTGGAAGGTCCTACGTCGTGCGCAGTGGAGGGAGAAGCTTGGACTTATCCTATCGAAGATGCTTTGACACCTACATACATCCTTCTCTCTGACATCACTCTCTCAGCCATTAGGTCAATCGAAAATTCTTCAACTACTTTCTCAACAACGTTGAGCTCGTACGACATACAAGCTTGGGTCCACTAGCTCAAGTGTAAAAATGAATGATGAACAGTATGGGAATAAGGCAATGATCACAGAGTGAAGTAATCTCAAGGTTCGGGCTCAAATTCGCACTTAGCAAAGAGTATTCTTGGTGCGTGGCGCGACAGACTAAGTAGGGAAACTTAGCAACGATATGCTTGCAATGGATATGAGGCCTTCATTAACTCTGTTCTATCCATTCTGGTGATGTCCAATGGCTTAGTGGGAACCCATAATTTCTTTTTGATCTGTTTGGGGTGGGAGTCGAACAGGTATATCGATCCAATGGCTTTATTGCTGCGCCATGGAGAAGTGCCAGATGTTGTTGTTCTGATATCTCGGTGAAGCTCAATTCTTGTGATTTTTCCTTCTACGAAGTTTCCCCTGGAGTCTTCTATAACTTCCCAATTTTGGCCCTCTTCTTACTTCAGTTCCTAACCTTTTTTCTAGTGAGCTTAGTCTTGGTCATCCCTTTTCCATTCTGAGTCTTATCTTCTCTTGACATAGTCACTTCGCGCTGCTTAGGTTCATTCTTCAGATCCAAGGGTAATACTCCTTCATCATATGGATTAGGTATTTCGGTCTTTTGTGGTTCCTCTAACGCTCTTATAGCTTCTACATCCAGGTCCCTGGTGTTTAACAGTGGAGATATGTTCTCTTGTTCCTCCATCAAGTAGGCAATCCTTCTAGTCATAAATTCCATGAGTTCTTGCTTCTTCTATTCTAGGGCTTCCTTTTCTTCTTTCCTTCGGATCTGGTCTTTTTCAATCCAGATCTTTCCTAACAAAGATGGAAATGGGGCATGTTCCTTAATACATCTAATGAATTCGAACTCCTCCTCTATAGAGGTTCCATGGGTACTTATAACTATCTGGGTAAGTCTGCCACATAGGGTTACCAATTTTCCTTTGAATAATCTGATGGTTCCTAGTGAAGGGAGCAGAGAAGGCCTTCCTAGGGTTTCAGAAGTTCTTTCTATCATAATATTCATTGGTGTTCCCTCATCCAAAGCACAGTCAATGTCGAAGTCTCCTATTCTTACTTCGATTTTCTCCTGTTCTTTGAAGATCTATGACAAACTAACATCCTTATGATCATCTAGGGTTTCTTTTATTTTCAATAACATGATCTCTGATTCTTTCTGGGGTTCTTCCAAAATTTTAGTCTCTTGATATCCTTCAAAGTTTGCTTGTTCCATATTCAGTTTTTCAAGTCTAGCAATCATTTTGGGGAAATACAGTACTTCATGTTCCATAGCTTTACAATAGAGGAAGATAAGGTTTCTCCCAGGGCATTCCTTAACAAGATGTCCTGGTCTTCTGCAACTGTAACATAGGGTCAATCCTCTCTTTCTTTTAAATGACCCCCAACCTCTTCTATACTGTGCACTAGGGTCATGGTGGCTAGCTTGCAAAAAATTCTTTCTAGGATCCTGCATCCATTGGTTAGTCCAAAAATTCTTTCTATGCATAGGTATAACATATCTATCATTATTCTTATCAAATCTATCAAATGTTCTTCCTTCTAACAATGCCCTTGTTTTTAGGCTAGGACAAAATCTATCAAGCATACCTAGATTCATGCTTCATAAACAAAAAATTCCCACTTATCTTTCTTATATAGAGCACACAGATTTTAGATCTAAAACTTGAACTATTCTTACCTTTATTAGAGCATAGAGCTTACAGATCTTACCTCTTTCCGTAGACCTGACTTAGAAACTTCCACTTTAACCTTTTGTAGAGCACAAAGCATTCAGATCTAACTTATTTTCTTCAGTATCCGCCTCTTTTCTTCCAGATCTGGTCTCTTTCCTTCAGATCTGACCTTTCTTTCTCGGCACAAAGCTTCGTAGGTCAAGTAGAATACTGCGCACTAGGACAACATATCTACGCACAGAGCTTATTTTGCACAAAACGTTTTCTTCTTTAATTCCCAACAATCATAGTTCTAGTCCCGGGAATGGAACCATTTAGTGGCATAGGGGTAGACCTAGGGTTCAATGCTCAATAGCGCGCCAACAAAACCCTAACTACCTTCCCTTTTGGCAACACCTATGAAGAAGATGAAGTCTCACCCGAGGTAGAGGCAGGGGTGGTTGCAGGACTTAGGTATATGCAACCCAGCCGGGATACTGATCTGTGATTATATATTTTACAGTGCACTTAGCATAGATCATTTATCAATGTTTAACCCTTATGGTTCTTTGCGTATGGCACAGAGCATCGCAATGAATACTTAGACTAAAGATGATTCAATACTTAGCCACAAAAATATAGATTAGATTCAACAGATCAAGCACTAAGCATCTTATATATCAGATATAACATTCATTCATATATCATAAGCACAGAGCATAACTAGATCTACTTAATCACAACAAACACTTAGCCAAAAAGGAGATAACACTTAGATCAAAGAACATAGCACATTACACACAATTACCATGGTTCACCGCCACCCTGGGGCTACGTCCACAAAGTCTTCATCTTTATATTATCTTGGTCAAGCGGTTACAACACAGAGCTTCAGTGACACTTACTTTGCACAACATAGAAGATCTACACAACTCGCTAGATCCTTCTTCCTTGCACTTCAACACAAAACTACAACACTTGCACTTAGCTTGTCAATCTCCTTACAATTGTGCACAAAGCACTTGCAATATATATCCAATCACACAGATCGAGCTACTTGCACTAAGGAATCACATCTACTACTTCTTACATTGCCTAAGTATCTATTTATAGATTACAAAATGGGTCTAAACATGGGTAAACCCACGGGCCGACATCCCTTTCCCTTTACATCAACCCAAAAACCCTAAAAGGTACCTGAAATTAGGTCTTTCTTTCTTCGCGTTGTGCTCCATCTTTGGCAAGCTATCACAATCCCAAAATGGTCAATATGACCAAGTATTCTTCAAAACTTGGTCAAGGGCCAACACATAATGTCAAACAAAGAAAGAGAAAGAGAAATAAATCTAACTTTTGTAGTGGGTGAATGATGTAGTAAACATTATCTATAGCATGCAAATAAAAAGGCCATTATAAATGCTAGTTAGAAATGGTGGGTATTTAAAAGGTTATGGGTAGAAAATAAGTTGCATAATGTCAAACAAAGAAAGAGAAAGAGAAATAAATATAACTTTTGTAGTGGGTGAATGATGTAGTAAACATTATCTATAACATGCAAATAAGAAGGCCATTATAAATTCTAGCTAGAAATGGTATGTAATGCATAGAGTAAAATGGTATTAGGGAGAGTTAATTTAATGTACTCCTTTCAAACTTTATCATTCCAAGTAAAGGACATGAGATTTGATAGGAAGGTTATTTGTATGAAAGCATGGTACAAGATACATAAGTTCCTCAAAGTAGCTTATAGAACTATTAATTTGGATTTGAAAAAGGACAAGGGAAATCTTTTCATTGTAACACAAATATATACAAAGAACACATATATATTGCAGTAGCTGAAAAAATATTGTGCAAGATTGTAATGGATAATTCATATTTCTCACGAAACTAAACAAGTCAAATTGAAGATATCACTTTTTCTTCTCTGACATTGCTGATATGAAGGTCTCAATTACCCATCAATATCACAACCAATAAAGACAAACATGTAATACTCATGTTCAAGATATGACGTTCTTAGAAAACACAAAATTCAATCATTTATGATAGAGGTAGTTCAAAAAAAATCCACTTTTAGATGCATTACTTGACACCTCTATATACTAAAATTGAAGTGTACAAGGATCATATTTTGTCTCATGAAATACCACATAATAAAGATGTTTAATGTAAAAATATTCCTCCACATTTGTTGTTGCAACTCGAAAAATGTAGTAAGTGATCAAGAAAATAGTTATCTTTTTATTATATACTAAAATTGAAGTGTACAAGGATCATATTTTGTCTCATGAAATACAACATAATAAAGATGTTTAATGTAAAAATATTCCTCCACATTTGTTGTTGCAACTCGAAAAATGTAGTAAGTGATCAAGAAAATAGTTATCTTTTTATGTTCCTATCACTGTTAATTGTATTTGGTGCCTTCACCACTTTCAAGGTTTTGTTTTTTGTTTTTTCCTATGGGATACACCCATGAAGACAACTATGGAAACTATGGGAATATATATTCCAACTTGATAGTAAAGATATATATTATTTACCATAGATTCTAAATACACATAATACAATTAAAGAAAAGTAGGTGTTTCCACCTACCCTAACTGTTAAGGTGTATGAATTCAAATTTTCCTACAAGGATATGTTCCTCAAGGACAACTGTAACTATTCAAACATTATTATATCAAATACTTCCAATTTCTAGCATTAAAAGGTGTTTTTTTACAAGGAATCCATTGTTGATTTTTTGTATGATATGATATGAGATATATTTATTACAGTTTAGGGAATCCATATATATACTTATGTGGTGTTCCCTTTTGTTAATGGATGTGTCTTTTTCATTTTGTCTTTTCATTAATTATTTATATTTTATATTAATAATATTATTTAATTATTAATTATTAATGTAGGAGAATGTTTTCCTAATGCTTCCCAAACATCAACACTTCTTGTCAATTAGGGATACATACTACATCATGCCAAACTTGTCTCTGAAGTATACAAACTTTTCCCTAAACTCATGACACATGTCTATCAATCTTGGGAGATGTCTCTCTCCCACCTGAACTAAGGGTAAACTCCCTCTGTGACTCTCCCTCTAACACAACTAAATCTCTCTGAGATCAGACTCACTCTGGGTCCATATGTGATAGAATCTAACATCTTGAGTCTTTATCATTCCTATTCAAATCAACATGACTAAGGATAAATACTACACCTGGGACATTCACCACAGGTACATCTCTATGAGTGACTGTCAACCCGATGCTATCTGGCACGTGAAAAGCACCTCAAGCACCTTGAGTCCATATCACTCCTTCTCATAATCAAGGAATGACTATGCTTGGGCCCATTTACCACAGGTACACCTTTTTGATAAATGTATCCTATCTCCCTTGGTTTGCAATCCAATCTAGGAGAAGCTCCACTCAATGATTACTAGGGCCATTCACTTGTGTTCATACACATCATGTAGTTGGTATCTATAAGACTTGAGATAGTTCATTCTGCAAGGGGTGGCTAGTCCCTTGGGGCTGATAAAGATAAGTCATCTTGGACTATACTTGACATATCAAGGTTCCCTCATGAAACCAATGTCTCAGCTCACTCATCAACTATGTCCATACTAAATATCTCATGGTTCCCTCATGGAAAACATGTCTAAGACATACTGAGGTTCCCTTATGGATCCAATGTCTTCTCTAGGACACATCGAGGTTCCTTCATGGAACAAATGTCCCCCCAGACATATTGAGGTTTCCTCATGATTTCAATGTCTTGGTTCCTTCATCTGACCATCTAAGGCACTTTAGTATGAATTCCACATTCTCTCCTACTAGTCCACATAGGACCCTCCAGAGAGAATGTATCACAATGTTGCCTCAAACATCAACACTCTGTCTCAACGAGGGAGACATTCTCTGCCACACCAAGATTGTCCCGGAAGTGTTCTTTCTATCCAATGCACTCCCTACCCAGTCAGAGTTTGTATAACCATGCAACATTACTTCTCCATCCGAGAAGTATCAGAGTCCATACCCAACTGTCCCACGTAGGTACCTCAACACATGTTTTGTAGCATCCCAGTGTAATTTCCTTGGTTCACTCATGAACTGACTCAAGGCACTCACAACAAACCATATATTTGGTCTGGTGTTCACCAGGTACATCAGAGAACCAACTACCTGTCTATACATCATAGGGTCCACCAAATTTGATTTTGAAGCTACCTCATTCAACTTCTTCAAATTTGATATCATGGGTGTGGCCATGGACTTGAAGTCCATCATCCCAAACTTCTTCAAGATCTCTATTGCATACTTTCCTTGTGAAAGGAAAATCTCATCATATCTTTGCCACACTTCTAACCCCAAGAAGTAGTGAATTAGACCCAAGTATTTCATTTCAAACTGATAAGTCAACTCCCTCTTGCACTGAGCTATCAATAGTTCTGCCCCATAAAAGAACAAATCATTAACGTATAGTACTATAATCAAAGATTCATCCTCATCAACCTTATGGTAAAGGTTGGGATCCACAATGCTTTTAGTGAATCCCAAACTCAACAGGTATCCATCAATTCTCGAATACCATGCGTGGGGAGCCTGCTTAAGTCCATATAAGACTTTCTTTAGTCTCCACACATGGGACTTTTTCCAATGGATCACAAAGCCTTGAGGTTGTTCTACGTATACTTCTTCTTCAATTGTACCATTGAAAAATGTAGTTTTTACATCCATCTAATGTAATTTCCAACCCATCATAGAAGCAAGAGAAATAATGGTACAAATAAACGTATATGTGGTTCCAGAGTCTGTACTTAAGGTTTAGAAGTACAGTGTCTAGGCATCCGAAAGTGTGTAAAGGGTGGAGAAGAGAGAAATGTCAACCTTCGGCAAAGGAAACTAAGGAAGATTTCTACGTTGGTGTTGTCTAGCTTCCAACTGTTCCTGGATGGTTATATCCTGTTCAATCGCTGCCCATGAATGTTCGAGTTCAACCGGGGTAGTGGTTGTTTTAAGAATAGTGTCGAAAAGGTTTAAGGCAATGTGCGTTTGATTTGATAATCCGGGTTCGATATTAGGCTGTGTTGGTACAGGGACAGTCATGGATGAACAGTAAAATAAGAAAAACTTCAGAGAGAAATTAAGTGTTGTCTCAATTTGGTCGTATAAAAGAGAATTTATGATTTCAGAAATAAAACGGGGTGCAAATCAAAGGCTCTTTCCCGTAACTAAGTTATATCTTAATAAAATGTATGAGGTGGGAGAAAAACATTTAGCTGTCTATGGTGTAAGGCTCCTATCAAGGGAGAATCTCACGTATAAACAAAAGAGGAAAATTGTAAGGAAATAACTTGATGTAGCATAAAATATGTATAGAATTCTGAAAGTGTTGACTAGTCTTACACCCACTGATAGCTGGTACAGAGGAAAAACAGTAAACAATTACAGAAAACCAAAATTCATTCACTATAGTAGTGGTCCTACTAAATTATAACAAAACATTCATCGGTTAAGAATATGAAATGAAATGAAATATGAGATACAAGAAAACAAACTCATAACACAGTCTTGACGGAATTGAGAATCTTCAGATTTGCTTTGTATTAACTCTCAAAATATAAAACTCTGTTACAATCGACACAAAAAGGTCTAGCCCTTTTCTTTTCTTTCTGTGGTATATTTATACAGTTTTACAAATAAGATAGAATCTCAATCGTCACAAAATTTCAGTTATGATAGGGAGGAGAGCAATCGCTCCATTTCTTCTTCTCTGTCTTCACTTGGTTCCAGACGTTTGTCCTCGCGCGTGCTCGGTACAGGCGACACATCTTTCAACCAGCTGAGATATCAACCTCGACGGTTCTGCTTGACAGCTGGCTTAAAAAAAGTAACATTCTCGGGCTAACTGCGGCAGCCTATCTTCCATCTGTCCATCTATGATGTTGATAGCGCATAATTGCGTTCTTGGTCTAATCATGCATTTGTCTATTTGGACTATGTCTGCCATAGTCACTTGGGAAATCTCGGCCGAATCTCTTTCCTCTTTTTCCTTTAGATCAAGCGAGATTTTTGCCATATTCATTTTCATTAACGCCTCGGCATTACCTCCACTATCAATGCCTAGTAGATCGCCATCTATAGAACTAAAGGCCTCTTCTAAGGAATTCGTTACATTTTTGTCTTTCTGCTTGCCTTCGGCGATGTTGTGCTCCCATTCTTTTAATAGAATGTTTCCTCTGGTCTGCTCCGAAATGGTGAACCTGGGAGTACTTCCCGAACCCCTATTGTTTGTGGCTATTACAGCCTCTTGGAAGGCGACCCGTGCATTAGAGGCACCCACGGAAGAAAAAAATGTGAGGTGTCCTCTCTCCCGTATAACCTGCATCTCATCATGGCTACATATTTGTACTGTAGTTCTAAAGAAGAGATTGAATATATGCCATGGCTATCAGCTCTAAACTTTGCGGTGTTCGAAACCCAATCTTTTATTAAAATGGACATGGTTTTATCATACTGTACGCATTCCTTCTGCTTGAACTTGTCCAAGAATTCGACGCCATATGTGTAGTCGGATGTTGTGGGCAGCTTATACATGGCTTGCAGATGTTCCGGCCTGAAAGTCCCGATGGTGACTTTCTGTTCATTCATGATGGTTCTGGTTGGTATGTCCACATGGTCTAATGCCCATCGGACCATGTCATAATATGAAAGCAATCGTGGCCTGGCTGCTACTTTGTACATTCAGGATTGGATGACTATTTTTTACTTGGTGGTTATATCATCTTTTTCGTTGTCGCTGGAGTCATCGAAATAATCCACCAATTCTGCCTGCATAACATCTGAAATGAACGACCAATTCAGGACCGAGTCGATACATCGAGGTGAAGTATCAGCGACATTGTCTGAGCCTTGTCCCAAAACCTCAACATTGGCTTTGGATGCTTTTCGCGGAGCCATGGCTGGAGATTGCATTTTAGCTCTTTTGCGATAGAAATACGGATACATATAGAAGTCAGTTTGCTCAGAGATAATGTGCTCTGTGTGATATGAAAATGCATTTGTTATAATGAACCACAACTCTTACATATATTCAAAAACTCAGTACCTTTCAGAACAATTCTGTCAAATCATGTTTAGAAATAAATTTTGCCATAAAAATCCGATCTTATATTCATCGATTTGCCCTATTTCCTCATTAATGCCATAAAATTTTGGCGGTTTAAAATGTCAGTTGGCGCATGGAAAGAATAAGACTACCTCGTAAATCGCGCAAGCATCGAAACACGAGATATGTATTGATTTAGCTTAATTAATCTGGTTTTACCAACGTTAATTAATATTTCGGTATTCGTTATATCAGGGGTTTTATTTTAACACTTTGAACATCTAACACCCGAGACTGCGATGATCGATTTTGGTTAATAAAACGAAATTTTGATTAGGGGCCCAATTAATTTCATAATTATTATATTTTCCCTATTGCGACTCGGAGCTTCGAAAATAAGTTTCTGGGGGGTTTGCATGCCGAGCTGCGAAACCGCGAGATCGCGATAATACGACTTAATAAAAATGGAAGATAAACTCGGATTTAGTAATTAATTAATTACGTTTATATCCTTATCGTGATTTCGCGAGTCGGGGTTTAGACGGTGTAACTTTTGAAACGGAAAACATCGAGTGGCGAAATGCCGACATAATTTTTTACCATGGTTTAGCTTTTACCTTTAACCTTGACACGAGTTACTAAAATAAGGACCTCGTGTTCTCGGCTATCGGGGCTACGACAATAATTTTTTGAATTTGGTGAACGCTGAGGTGCGAAAACCTGATGACGTTTTAATCATGGTTTAGGAAAACTTTACTCTCGTTACGGCCCTGGGTGAAAAATTAAAGCGTTTTTGCCGTTTCGTAGCTCGGGACGTGTGAACTACACGACTTGTAGTATCCGACCTACGAGATCCCGAGGTAGAACAAAGAGGAAACATTTTTACAAAAGATAGGACTTGTCTCGAGAGTACAATAATCATCGCTACTCGCGTGATAAAGCTTCAGAGATTTTGAAACCACAGAGGAAAAAAACGAAAACCATCCTTCGATTTCGAGCATTAAGAATGAAATTTGTGACGGGCTAGAAAAACAAAGGCGGCTTCAACAGTATACATGATCACAGGAGATAGCATTTCCTCATAGTCTATTCCTTCTTTCTGAAAATCCATGGGCCACGAACTTGACTTTTTATTTACCAATGTTGTCATCTGCAACATGCTTAATCTTGTAGAGCCACCTGGACGTCACCACAAACTTCATTTCAAATCTTGGCATGATTTCCCATAAATCATTCTTCAGGATGGACTAATATTCCTCCATCATGGCATCTCTCAAAACTTGTTGTCTTGTTGGTTGGCTTTACAACATTTCTCTTTGAACGAGCCTTTGGGGTCCATGGGAGTCCTCACAGAACACTTGTACGTAGCGATCTCCTTCCCATTCATATTATCATTCAAAGTCCAATAAAAAAGAATTACACAATTCCATTGACATCGTGGAGCATTCCCAGTCGCTCAGTTTCGACAGACTACAGAGCCAATTCCAGTTTCGGAAACGACCTGAATAGACGATTCCATCATAGAAAACTATTCTCGAATGGATATATCAACCCTCGCATCCTTTGAATACCAGCAACTCGATCATATATACAAGCTGCACTGCACTCTCTCGATATTTATAATTTTCAATTTGCAGTCAGAATTGGATGAAGATTGTGGACGACATAGGAAACCTTTCATTGAATTTCGTTAGTACATAGCATAGCAGGGGATTTATTGTGCTCATGTCTGAGAATTTGTGCTGAGACACATTGTGGACTACAAATCACAAGGTAAAACGAATTAGCTGGATTCATGTTAAAAATTACAAGTTATTTAAGAATTACAGCAACAACTGAAATTAAGAAAATATTCACTGAAAGTATTCTCCAAATCAAACCATTCTCATTTTTTTTCCTTTAGTTTTCTTGGGTCATCCCTTAATGAGTCAATACTGATACCATGTTGAATTTTTATATGAGATGATAGAATGTCTTCCTCATACGGCCAAAACATCAACATCCATAAGAAATATTCAGCTGTCAAAACTAGTAAAAGTTGAGGCTTAGAGATAAAGATGGTCCTAAATTGTAAATTAATTTTACTACATCCAAATGATAATGAGATTTATTTAAAATAATTAAAAAAAAAATAACATCATACATAAGAAAGACACTATTGACAGTGACGATTCTCTAATTTTTTTTATGGAAGAATGGTAAATAAGATGAAGTATTGGGAAAGAGTTCTTAGTAATTTAGATGAAATTTACTATAATCATACAATAATATATACAATTGAATTTTTCGAAGACTTATATCCTAAGACAAGGAAAAGTCTCCATGTTTATCATAATGTGCAAATTTTATTAAATTAAATCTTATCAAAAAAGCTTTGAAAATATGACAAGTGAATTGATGTATTGATGTATGTTTGACCCAAGTGAAATATGGAAATTAAATATTTTAATTATGTAAATGATGTTGAAAAATAAATATGTTTTTTTCTTAGATTAGGAAATTATTATGATGAGGAGCTTATTTGGAATATAATGGGTAACTCAAATATCTTACCATATCATAATAACCAAACTCTTCATGTTAAGGTTGATTGATGGAAGCATATATTAAAAAAATACATAGAAAAATATTAGAGCAATATTGATACCAAGTCTTGAGGACACATGGCTTGGATATGTTCCAATTGATACTAGAGTTTGGGCATGGATGGCAAAGAAAAAACCATATATATATATATATATATAATTTCATTTATAAAAGTGTATTTTATTAGAAAGTGGAAATGATTCATAAATATAACTTTGGTATTTAATGTAACATTGGCACTCGTTAATAAATATGAAGGAATATATTTTTATGATATTTTGCTTATCAAATATTATTTTGATATTAAATATTCTAGAAATATTTAAACAAAATATTGTTAAAAACATGTATGGGTCTATCAAATATGTAACATTTAAATATCTTTGGCAATAAGTCTCTCTTTTTTCCTTTGGAAAGTTATGCAGTGTTGTTCCAAAATATTAATTAGTTCATTGAGATGCTCAATTGATATGTTTCCTTCCAGTTATGTGGTATTCAAAAATATTAGTTAGTTCATTAAGATGCTCAATTGGTATATTTACCTCCAATGGGTGCAAATAGATGTTAATGGTGAAAAAATATAATCTTTGTTGTTTCTACATTCCCTCTCCTTTTCTCTTCCTTTCCCCACCTTTCCTTTACCCTTCCATCATTCCATTTCCCCAACCTTCATATTCCTTTTTTGTTCCTCCCTTTAATTTACTCATACTTCCTCCTTGGCCACCACATTCACCTTATTTATTTTTCCATTCTCTCCTTCTTTTCATATTTTTACTTATAGTGAAGGGTGTGATTATCTTATCATTTTCATTGTACATGTTCCTCCACTCTTCACATTTAACACCACCCTCACATACTCCCACCTTCTCTTTTCTCCCACCTAGGAAAGAAGGGGGAAACTTTGGCACTTTATCTTACTCTTCTATCTACCTTCCATCTTTACATCCTATCACCCTTACCATATATCCCCAACCTTCCCTTTTCTTTTTTCTTCCTCCCTTTCCTATCCTCATCCTCGACTCCACCTTTTCCTCCCATACTTTTCCATTATCCCCTTCTAATCAAAATGGATATCAGTGGCCACCCACCTTTTCCAACTGGCTCAAAATAGTTTTCTGACAATTTTGGCAATTTACTATTTTTAGCAATTTTAACTTTTGGGGCCATTTCGAGGACCTAAATGAAGGTTTTTCAGGATAGAGTTCCTCAATGATATCCAAAGGAATGATTGAGCCCCCAAAATGAATCTCCTCAATGATACCTTTCCAACGAGCTATCACATGCCTAAATTGGAGATCGTATGCAAAAGTTACGACCACGGAAAGTTGATGTACTAACTTACCCAAACAGGGCCCATATGACTTTTGGCGCTTCATCTCCTAGGGTTAGGTTTTTGGATGTCTAGGGTTTTTGGCATTCTTTTTTAGTGTAAAAATCCCTTTATAGCCTCATTGTAATATTCTTCTTGCGAATGTACGCAGCTGTCACATCTCTTGTTAGAGATAAGCCGCCACCATTGCTTGTTTCCGCTGCATTTTACAGTTTCAGCTTATTTCATTATTGAATAGAAAACCAATTTTACTGTATCTCTATTTTTTGTGTTGAGCACCTATTAATAATCTGTATTCATTTTGTTCTTCTCATAAAATCTGAATCAATGGTATCAGATCGGTCGTTCCTTGTCGTCTTAATGCATGTCCCCAACAAGGTTGGAGTACAAAGAATTGTGTCTCGAGCTTGTTTCTCTTGAGGACATAAGCTCTCACATGCCCAAGCGACCTCTCATGGTAGGAGAAAATAAATATGATGGGACAGGAGATCCTTTCAAATTGTTGATTGAGGAAGCCCTCATGCAACAGAGGAACAAGTTGATGGATAGTTTCATGCAAATCCTTCAGTGGCTACCAACAGGCGATGCATCTTCTTCGAACGGAGGCGTCGCCCCATTCAAGGTACAAATAAACTTTGATATTCCTATATTTGAAGGTCAGATAGATGCAGATGTTGTAGAAAAGTGGTTGAATCTACTAGAAGGGTCTTTTTCTGTCCATAACTTTTCGAATAGAGAAAATATTACTGTTGCGCTCCTCAAAGCTGTTCCCCATGTCAAAGATTGGTGGGAAACTTTTTGTGAGCAAAAGGAAACAGAGGAAACCTCATTATTTTCAGTCACGACCACCTGGGAATCCTTCAAGGATGCTATTAAGGAACAATACTACCCTGTCGAAAGTTATAATGACCTGTATACCAAATGGACCACACTGCGTGAAGAAAGAGACCAAGGAGTGCCCGATTTCACAAATATCTTCCATACCTTGCGCACCAAGATGGGTATCAAAGATTCAGAGCAACATTGAGTGCTCAAGTATCACGGTGCTATGCATAGATACATCTAGACAGAAATGTAATTTTTGGACATCTCATCCTTAGGCGCGGCCTACCGATATGTTGTCAAAATCGAGCAGAAGCTCAAACAAAAGACATGGAAATTTGGGCCTAGGAACCCCGCAAAACAAAAGACAAAAAAGGGAGGCCCCAATCCACAGAACAAAGGATAGATAAAATATGGATAGTATCAGGACAACCAGCCCAAGCCGCAAGCAAAGAAGAACACTGGAAAGACAAAGAAAGATACCGAGAAGTGGTGTGACTTCCATAAGAGCCCTTGGCATAACACTATTGACTACCACTCAAGGTAGTCGTTGTTGGCCAAAGTGAAATCCTCTGAATCAGATGCAGATTCTAAATCTAATCCATAACAAGAAAGGGGAAGGTGGATCATTGACGTGGAACCCAGTGCAACTGTTTCTACCACCAAGCTCCATCCTGGTGAACCAGACGAGCCAGAAGAAGGAGAGAGCCTCTTCCATTCACAGATGTGGGTAAAAGGCACCTCGCTGCACTTCATCATTGATAGCGGTAGCCAAAAGAACCTCATCTCGGCATAAGTCGTCAAGCGGCTCAGCCTGCCAACAACGTCGCACCCAAAACGCTACACCATTGGA
This sequence comes from Picea engelmannii, assembly GCA_009831015.1. Classification (NCBI taxonomy): domain Eukaryota; kingdom Viridiplantae; phylum Streptophyta; class Pinopsida; order Pinales; family Pinaceae; genus Picea; species Picea engelmannii. The sequence continues at coordinate 859,979 of ML777588.1, read as the reverse complement.
TGGCTCCACCAAGGAAGCGATCTCCACGTCAGCCAACAGTGCCGAATGTCACATGACATCAAGCCCTTCAAAGATGAGGTATTATGTGATGTTGCTCCTCTCAAAGTTTGTGATTTTCTTTTGGGCCAACCTTATTTATGGAAACGTCATGTTGTATATGAGTCTAGGCCTCGTAGTGTTATTATTACTTTAAACAGGAAATTGTACAGGATACCCGAGGTAGTCTCACCTAGTGTTATTTCCTTGATCTCTATTAAGCAATGCAGGAAGGTCATCTCTTAGATGGGGAAGTTTGTCTTCTTTGTGATTCGCTCTCAGAATAAGAGAAAGATCACAACCACATCCAGGGTCTCTGTAGCCGACCTCTCCATGCAGCAAAAGCAAGTAGATAAGGTCATGGAAGAATACTCAGATATCTTTTGCTCACCTACAGGGGTACCTATGCACTGCCAGGTCAAGAACCCCATCGATCTGACCCCCAGCGCACCGCTTCCCAATGGGTCAGTCTATTGCCGCTCTTTGTTAGAGAATGAGGATATCAAGCGACATATCCAAGAACTGCTCCACAAGGGGCACATCCATCCCAGCTCATCACCTTGAGGGATCCCAATCATGCTGGTACAAAAGAAAGATGGAACCTGGTGATTCTGTATTGATTACCGGGCTCTAAATAAACTCACAGTCAGAAACTGGTACCTGATTCCCTGAATCGACGACCTCCTTGATCAACTAACAGGGGCCAAATACTTGAGTAAGATTGATCTGAAGTTTGGCTACCACTAGGTCCCGATAGCACAAAAACATGTATGGAAGACCACCTTCAAGTCAAAGGAAGGCATTTTTGAATGGTTGGTCATGCCCTTTGGTTTGACAAATTCTCCAGCCACTTTCATGAGGATGATGGATGATATCCTGCGACCATTCACCAATAATTTTGTAGTGTTGTATCTAGATAACATTATAATTAACAATAAGACTTGGGCTAAACACTTGCAACATATTCAGCAGGTTCTGCACACCCTGCGACAACACAAGCTATATGCCAACTTGGAAAAATGCTCCTTCAGCATGGATAGGGTCCATTACCTGGAATACATCATTGATCAACATGGCATACATGTGGATCCAGCCAAGATCCAAGTCATCCATGATTGGCAAGCCCCAACAACACTCACTGAGCTTCAGAGCTTCTTGGGCCTTTCCAATTTCTACCGCAGGTTCATGTTGGGATTCTCCCATATTGCATGGGCCCTCAGCCAAATAAACAGGGGTGGTGGTAAGGTGAAATTTGCACGGGGCCAGTCCCAACAACAAGCATTCGATGATTTGAAGCAACGCTTATGCTCATCCCTAGTACTTTCACTACCAGACCTGCAACATCCCTTTGTAATTGAGACATATGCTTCAAACTATGTTGTGGGCACTGTTCTCACTCAGCACGGCCACCCTGTGGCCTATCATAGTGAGACACTGTCAGACACTGTCTGTAAGTACCCTACTTATGACAAGGAAATGTACTTCATTGTAAAAACTTGCTGCCAGTGGAGACATTACATTCTTGGGAAGGAGACAGTCATCCACATTGATCATAAGCCACTGCAGTTCATGCAGACACAGGAAAAATTGTAGAATGACCGCCATCAAAAGTGGTCCACATACTTGCAGCAATTCCACCTTGACATCAAGTATAAAACATGAAGCACCAATCGTGTCGTTGATTGCCTCAACATACCTCTAGTCACGACACTCACAATGGTGATAGACTCTTATAGCCATGAGACATCTGGATGGCCCCAACTCTATGAGACAGACCCTGACTTCGCCACCACCTACCAAATGTTGGGTGCAAACACAGTTGTCGATAATTTCCATCTTCAGAATGGGTTGTTGTGTCATCTAGGCCATATCTATGTTCCATCAAGTGAGCGAGAAAAGCTAATCTGGGAATCCCACTACATTTGGGTGGCAGGACACTTCGGCGTCGAAAATACAGTGGCAATGCTATAGAAACATTTCTACTAGCTGAAATTTTGACAGGAGGTCAACAAGTATATTAGGTCATGCATTGTCTGTGCTATTGCGAAACCAACCACTAAGAAACAGGGCATGTACACCCCTCTTCCTACTCCTAACAGGCCATGGGAATCCATCTCAATGGACTACATGTCGGGCCTCCCGTCCACCAAGCGAGGAAATGACTGTGTTTTTGTGGTTGTTGATCGCTTTTCTAAGATGGCGATTCCAGTTGCCTGGAAGAAGATCCTCATAGCAGAGGCAACTACCAAGATCTTCTTTGAACGAGTCTGGGTACATTTTGGAATCCCACAAACCATTGTCTCAGATCGGGATAGTCGATTTCTCATCATATTATGGTCGAGCCTCTAGTCACTACTGGACACCAAGCTCACCAAATCCATGGCCTTCCACCCCCAGACAGATGGCTAAACCGAGGTTGTAAATCAAATGATTGTGCATATCCTTCGCATGTATAATTCAAAGCACCCTCGCACATGGGATGAGAGCCTTCCATATGTCCAACATATCTACAACTGAGCCCTGCATAGATCAACCGACCATAGCCCCTTTAAGGTGGGATTGGGATTCCAACCACTGAGTCCCATAGAGGTTGCACTTCCCCTTGCGGTCACCTCGACCGACTCATCTCCTGCTCCAACTGAAGCTGAAAAATCCACCCGGTTCATTGAGCGGATCCAGCCATCCTCCAACAGGTTCAAGATATCCTACATAAGTCCAATGACAAGTAAAAACAATGCCATGATCAACATCGGGTGCCACATAAGTTTCAGGTGGGCGACAAAGTTTGGTTGCACTTGCAGAAAGAACACCTTATAGGACCCCATAGGAAGCTTCTCCCACTCCATTATGTGCCATACACTATCACCAAGACCATGGGGGACAATGATTTTGAGCTCAACATTCCTCCCTTGGCCTGCACCGAGTGTTCAATGTGGATCTCCTTCACCCTTATTTCCCACCATTATTGGACACCTCAGAAGTAGCAGAACAACTGACACCAACAGAGCTCAACCCTGATTGCATACAACAGGCATCCAATGATCAGATTTTGGACACACAGATCAAGAGCACTTGACAACAAAAGATCCAGCTTTATCGAGTTGTCAAAGCAGGGCAACTCCTACACCAAGGCAAGTGGCTCACCCGGGGCCAAATTCAACAGAAATTTCCTCATCTGATGGGGGACCTCAACGAAATGGAGACCATTGATTTCTAAGGAGGGAGGATTGATCCAGATGGATATTGGTGGCCACCCACCTTTTCCAACTGGCTCAAAACAGTTTTCTGACAATTTTGGCAATTTACTATTTTTAGCAGTTTTAACTTCTGGGGCCATTTTGAGGGCCTAAATGAAGGTTTTTCGGGATCAAGTTCCTAAATGAAAGTTGAAGGCATGATTGAGTCCCCAAAATTAATCTCCTTGACGATACCTTTCGAACGGGCTATCACATGCCTAAAACGGAGATCGTATGCAAAAGTTACGACCCCAGGAAGTTGATGTACTAACTTACCCAAACGGGGCCCACATGACTTTTGGTGCTTCATCTCCTAGGGTTAGGTTTTGGGATGTCTAGGGTTTTTGGCATTCTTTTTTATTGTAAAAATTCCTTCAGAGCCTCATTGTAATCTTCTTCTTTCCAATGCGCACAGCCGTCACATCACTTCTCAAAGATAAGCCGCCACCATTCTAGCAAGCTTGTTTCCGCTGCATTTTACAGTTTCGGCTTATTTCATTATTGAATATAAAACTAGTTTTACTATATCTCTGTTATTTTGTGTTGAGCACCTATTAATAATATGTATTCATTTCGTTCTACTCATAAAATCCGGATCACCTTCATTTTTATTTTTCACCTATGGAAGAGGGTGGTGTTATCTCACCCTTTCCGTTGTTTATTTTCTTCCACTCTCCATGTTTACCACCACCCTCACATACCCCCACCTTTCCCATCTCTCATCACCTTAGCAGGGATGATTTTAAGGATGGAAATTTATTTTAAAATGTAGAAACCTTGGCGAATCTTACTAATCCTTCATATGCCAACTATAAATGATTGGCGATATTTTTGTAAAAATATTCAAATTTATAGGGATTTTATATAGTTTTTATAAAATTTTGGCAATTTTAAAGGTAAAATTTTTTTATCCTATAGAATTTGGGCAAATCATTTTTAAAATAGCGAATCTCGTTTTTGGAAAAACAATGGAAAATTATTCCATGAGCGAAATTTAGCCCCTAAAATCATCTCTACTTAGAGTGGAAGGTGAAACTATTAACCCTTTCAATTAATCCTCCCAAATCTAACTTCTACCTTTTCTCTTTACATCCTACTATTCTCCTTCCATCTCTCTTACTATGTTTCCCCACCTTCCTTTGTCACCCTATATCCCTACTTTTCCCATCTCACATTTCCTTCCTTTGTCACCCTATATCCCTACTTTTCCCATCTCACATTTCCTTGGGATGGAAGGTGGATCTCTTCACCCCCTCCCTTACTCCTCCAACATCCTATACCATCACATACCCCCACCTTTACCATTCAAAATTTCCTTGGGGATGAAGGTATAACTCTTGACCGCGTCCCTTACTCCTTCAACATTAGTTTACCTTCACCTTTACTCCCACCATTCCTTCCATCTCGTTCACCATATTCCCATGTCCCCATTCCCATCGAGACTTTGACAAGTGGTTATTGTGACAAAACATATGATTGACAACAAGGGATGAGTTTCCATGGGACCAAGATGAATTTTAAGGGGTAGTGGTTTTGGTTGTGAGCACATGATTTTTTTTTTTATAAGCAAGTTATATTGCATAGGTATTCAATTGCAAAGAAATTGTCACCTGGTGTGTGATTCACTTTAACTCCAAACATAAAATTATTGAAACAAAAGAAGGAAAGTTTCTCGTCCTTATCATCTCTAAGGATTTTTTTTAAATGTTGCAATTACTAGAACCAAATCAATAATTAATATAATTAAGGTAGGTGACTTTATTTATTCTCAAGGTCGTAGGTTTTCACTATTGAACCACTAGAAAGTTTAGGCTCGAAATAATGTTACAAAAAACATGATCATGGAGCTTTTGGATATGGGGAACCCTTATTGAGATGTATTCTACTTGTTAGTCCCTGTAGAAGGCGTAGAGGGACTATAGTGATTGATAATTCATTGACTTCATATTAGTTTTTCCTTTAACCACAAATATTTTCATAATATCTATTGTTGGAGCTAGGGAACTAAGAACTCTGATTTTTATATAATAAAAAATAACATATATGTCATGATCTGATTGGATAACAGATTGGAGGTCTTATTGCCAACTTTGCTATTCCCAATATTTTATATGTTACCATATCCAAAGTTGTTTATCATATATGGTCTTTCTGAGTTGTTATTAGTTGCCTATTTGTTTCTTGAAATGTTTGGATATCCAAAGTTTTGAAGATATATAGTCATTTTTTTTTATAAGTTTTGTCTTTTGAATAATTTTTTTTTTACTTACATAGGTTCTACTATTCAACCTATTGTTACTAATTTGTTTTTATTATTATTATTTTATAAAATAATGTAATCAATGTTTCTTTTTTGTACGTAACAGAGTTGATACACTGCATTCTTTCTTAAATGTTTACAGAGTAGTTCTGACAGACTTAAATGTTTACCTAACAAGATTCACATCCTTAAATGTTTACTTAGCAAGCTTGTTACAATACATTTTTTCCCTTTTTTTTATATGCAATGTTCTCTGCAGTCAATGTCGGCAATATTTTTCTTCAGGGACATTGTTGGTTCATTGGTTCATGCTTGCTTCTTGTATGTTGATTGATTTCTTATTTTCCTGTTGTTGTTGTTCTTGTTTTCCTGTTAGTCTTGTTGCAGTTTACATGCTTGGGGTTATGCAACAATGATTGGAAATACCCTTTTGTTGTTCCACAACAACGGGTGGGTTTGGGTGCCATGTTTATTTTCACTTGATATTTGCAGTTTACAGGTGGGAAAATTGACTACTGGGGATGGTTGGGTCGAAATCCTCTTGCAGAACATCTTTGTAATATGATTTCCTATTGCGATGTGTCATTGTTTCTGTGATGGAGGTAGGTTCTATGTCGAACATTGGTCTTTGGATGATCCTCCCAGCTTTGAATTTTACATGACAGATCTCACAGCCTAAACTATTTGGTTAACAGATGTTTTGCAGTACATTTTCCTTCGAATCTTTTGATACAATCTTGTGTGCAATATTGTTCCTGGTCGACTAGTTGGTGCTTACTTTTTTTGTTTGTTGGATGCTTCTTATTGTTGTTTGATTCAACTTTGCAAGGTTCGGGTCCTAGGGCTACAGTTGGGCCTTTTGGTGCTTCTTAACTAGGTTGTTATTTTTTGCTTGCTCTTGTTTGCTTAAGATTTGTGATGTTGGGGTGTTGCATCTGCAGTTGGATCTGTTCTTACATTGTTTTGCAGTGGGCTCCCCAGAAAATACTATTAAGATAAAATAATATGAAACATTTTGCAGTCGACGTAAATTTCATCTCATACGGCTTCAACCAGTGCTTGTCGGGCTCCAACTATATTTCATAAATGATATTTTTTCCCATGGTTAATGTCTTCCTATGCCTTCATAGATATGAGAGTAAGTCTTGTTGTCTAAACGATAAATTTATTCTCTCCCTTTCTTTTTCCTCTTGTAAACTTTCCCATTTTTACCTTTTGTTATTCCAGTCTTTTGTGTGTTTCTGGTTCTATACTTTGCCACGTTTTTGTAGTCGTCGGTTCTCGGGGTGGCCAATTGACAAATCACCATATCCATCTATATATTCACATCATGAGTCCGTCTAGCCATCATTTGTTTGCATATTTATCCAATTTATTCTAAACTTGCTTGTTTTCCCCTTTTGTTCTTACCATCTATTATGCATTTCTTGTTCTATAGTTTGTCACGCTACTTTTCCTGCAAGTTATCAGTGTGGCGACCTGACAAATCGTCATCTTCATGGCAGGTTATATACCACCATTCGTTTTCATACTTAGCCAATTTTATAAATGCAGGTTCGCGGATAGGTGTTGTTGAACTATGGTGACTTGTGTTTAGGGTATACATATTGCACCCAGAACTTTAGTGATCTACAATTCAACCCTAGACTCCTCGAACTCGCAACCCTACCTATACCTACAATGACTCTGTCTGTCTGACCTTCCTTTCCATACTTAGTTGAGTCTTCAAAGTTTCACGAGTTCACGTGTTCCTGGGTTCATAAAAGTTTAAAACATTTTTTTCGCTCCCCTCCATCCCACCACCTTCCACCCTTCCCAATGCACATTAATTATGTTTTTAAAAGTGACAACTGAACAAACAGGTTCGAAAATATTTTCTTTAGTAAGCGGAAAGCTCGAGGAAATCTCCCATTAAAATGCATAAACACATGAATATTATGGGATCTGATAATTGTTTTTTCTTGAATTTCGAATTTGCAAAAAAAATATTGGCTATTTTAGTTTTTTAAGGGCATCATCATATTAACAGTGCAATACTATACTACCACACTGCCATCCATGAGCATGTAATATTCCCTGGTAGTGCCCCATTTATATTATGAATTGTAAACATGTTTATGAATTGTAAATCATGTTTTGTAGGCTGGTGAGCCGAGTATTGATAAGCTATTGGGATTATGTGTTTATTAGTTTGGAGAGCCTAAGTGTTATAATTATGCAGAACATTAATAAAGATTAAACATCGTTGCATGCAGATCGACCACGAGGAAAGAGTGATGGGGGAATAAGCTTCCACAGAGTGGGTAAGGGAAAGGGGGCTAAAAGGTTGGAAAGAGGGGCTAAGCTCAAGGGCTTAGGTCCTTGAGAATAATAATTTATTATTATTCCAAAGCTATGTGAAAAATATGTTTTTTATCCTAAGTCTTGGGAGAGGCAACACATGTAGCTCCAACGTGTGCAAAAGGGAATGCATGCAGCTCCAAGAAGACAAGTGTCGACCTGGGCGCATGCAGTTAAAAGCTAAAGCGTCATCTGAGTTGGGGGTTCATTCTGCTAGTTTTCACGATCCTCCATCTAAGACCGTGAGACCTCTGTAATCGACCTTTTCTTAATTTTCTTGTCACACATTCCTGAAAATGAGAACTGTGAAGCCGACCAATGTATTTTCATGAATCTTATGGCCTCGGTATTCGACCTTTGCAATAGTCACGCACACACCTAAAAACCCAAAATCTGTGAACTGTTCTATGTCTTCAGAGGAACCTAACACCTGAGTAATCTCCTTAGTTGTACAGTGTTTTAGCATGGGATTTTGTCGCCTACGGTGTCATGCCCATCTGTTGTTTCTACTACCATCCCTATGTGAATTCGTGTTGAACCCCTGTTGTTTTCCTCACCTGGCTGGAGTCTGTTGGATTACTGAGAGAGAGGGTGAATCAGTAATAGCGTAATTATAATCCTTTTTCTCCAAATAATCCAAGTGTTATATCAATGTATAATTATTATCCAATAATGAGAAATAAGAAATGAACAATCACACACATACACAGTACACCTGCGTTTTACGTGGAAACTCAAATCAGCAGAAAACCACAAAATGCTTTAACTTATATGTCTTGAAGAATTAAATTCATTGGAAGCACCAAATTCCTTTGTTTTCTAGCTGCAACTGGAAGGAGGATCCAACCCCTTAGTTTCTCAGGCTACAACCTGAGGGAATATCCAACTCCCCAATTCTTTGGCTACAACCAGAAGGAGGCCACAACCCCCTATGTTCTCTAGATACAACTGGAAGGTGGCTACAACCACATGTCCTTGCCCCATCCAACCACCCTAAAGTAGAAGTAGAATGATGGAACCATTGTCAAACTATCACTATGATATATACCATTGTAAACATGTACCAATAAACTTGAACCATGCATCAACTTGTACCTCAACCTGTAGTCAACCTGTACCATAAACAAGTGCATCAACCATGCACCAACATGTATCAAACAATATATAATCAACCTATACCATAAACAAGTGCAACCAACCATGTACCAAGTATGTATGAATCATGTGTCAAGTACTCATCAACTATGACTGATCAATATTTACCAACATCATCAACTATACACCTCATTTATGTGCTAACTCATCAACTACTTGTCTCAACCATGTACCCAACTTGTACCTCAACCAAAATCCCTCATCAATTTCATCATCCAAATATGATTTGTAACTCTGTAATAGTCTTGGCATATATGAGCACATGCCTGCAAACCTTCCTTAACTTAAACAACAAGAGACTAGCATTTTCATCAAATGTTTTTTTAGTCTCACAAGACTAGTTTTGGATTAGTCAACAACCCTAACTTGAAATAATCATAACTTTGTACCTGCAATGAATAAATATAGGAAACTAATATACAATATTCTTCAGTGTGTTTTATGCAATTCCTCCAGGTTTCACTACTTGGAACCTCTCAAGAAAGGAGTTATGGAAAAAATGGCACACCATGCTGAATTTTGACTTATTGTAGAGAGTGACCTTGTAGAGAATTCCCTGCATGGAATGTTTGTTGAATTGATCTGAAATTGTTACACATAATACTGCATGAGGTACTATAACCAACACATTTGGTCTTACTGAATTTGGATCTATCATGAATAAGTTATGAAATTTTTACCCGAAACACCTGTTTTTTACTAGTTTCAGGACTAACCACAAACCCTATTTTCCACGGAGTGTAACTCCAAAAATACAACGACCCACAAGATGAATGTCTTACCATAGATACTTGGATATTTTTACTCAATGGAATAGAAATTTCACGGTCTTAATCATTCTATAAAAAACGTTTTTGTGGAAATGGTGAGGTGACCTGAAAAAAACATACCTTAGAAAGCATCATCAAAAGAATTTATGCTTCCTTGAATTCCGGCCTTCTTTTCTTCACTTTCCTTATAAATTCGGATTATATATACTTTGGTTACCTTAGACAACTATAGGTATTCAATATGATCAAGTGTGTCTAAAATGAGAGCCTTGCCTCTTATTTATACTCCCCAAGTAGCTTCCTTAAAAACATCTTCTAGGTCACTTTGCCCACTTTCTTTAATTTAGGGTTAACCCGCTTCTAATTTCTCCATTAATATTATTATTTAAGTAATTTATTTTGTATTCACTTTGAATTATAGTACACTCATCACTTCACTTTATTATTTACCTTCTAAAATCTCTTAAACCACTTTGACTACTTTGACCTTTTGGGGCTTCTAGATGACATAAGAGGGTCCTCCAACTTCGTAAGGCCATAACTCTCAAACCGTGAGGAGTTATGTGACGTTCCACATACCACCAGAAATAGAATGACCTGTACTATCCATATAAAATATTATTACCTTCAAATATAGAAAAAATCATATTGTTATCCATCAAACAAACTTGGGTCCATTACCCAAACCCGGGTTCTCCAACTTCACATGGTCATAACTCTCTAACCATGAGGAGTTATTTGAAATTCCACATACAAATGGAAATAGCATGAAAAACGTTGTCCATATAGGATAGTTTCACTGAAAAATTCATTTTCCTTCATCTCATTATTCCATAATTAAGCATGGGTTCTCTTACTCCGCAAAGTGTCTTCCTGTGAGGGCTTTCACCATAAGGGGACCACTTTGGAGTTCATCCATCTTTATTTCTTATCAACCATGACAAGACAATAATGAGTCATATTTACATCAAACAATATTGGGTCCATTACCCAAACCTTTGTGCTGCAGAGCTTTCTTCAAGGGTTGACATTAATGACAACCAACCTTAATCAACAATCTCCCCCTTTGACATTGATGGAAACACTCTAATGCAATACTGAAATCATATCACTCATGCTCCCCCTGGAACGATGTCTTTTTCCTCTGCATCTGATAAATATGATCCCCTTGGAACCATGCCTCTGTCTTCTGCATCTGATAAATCTCTCCCCCTTTTTCATCAATGGAAAAGATATCTTTCCATCCGGGGTTGATCCCCCTGATTGAACTATCCTCTTATGGTGCTTCCTCATGTAAATCTAAGAAATATAAGATAAGCATTAAAAAAGAATTCATTTTGGAGTAGAAATAAATCCAAGTCTGTGGCGAAGATATTCAAAGGATTCTCGTGGAAGTGGTTTTGTGACAATGTCTACCACTTGCTCTTTTGTGCCCGCATACTCAAATCTGATGTTATTTTTTGCAACCTGCTCCCTTAGAAAGTGATTCTTTATTGGAATGTGCTTCCTCTTGGAGTGCATCACTGGGTTCTTCGAGATACTGATGGTGCTTGTATTATCAAAATAGATTGGAATGGGCTCATCATACTCAACCTGTATATCTGTCATAGTTTGTTTCATCCAAAGAACCTGTATACAACATGATTTTGTTGCAATATACTTTTCCTCAACTGTAGATAAAGATATTGATTATTGTTTCTTACTTAGCCATGATACTAAACACTCACCCAAGTAGAACGCTACTCCACTGGTGCTTCTTCGGTCATAAATACAACCTACCCAATCTACATCTGTGTAGGAAATAAGTGATAGATCCTTTCCTTTTGGATACCATAATCCAAACTCTTATGTTCCTTTGAGATATCTAAAAATCCTCTTCACTGCTAACACATGTGACTCCTTTGGTGCTGCTTGAAATCATGACACCTTCCCAACTACTTGCATTACATCTGGTCTGGATGTTGTCACATATAGTAGGCTTCCAATCATTGACCTGTATTGCCTCTGATCTGGAGACTTTGAATCATCATCTTTGCTCAACTTGCAACTGGTTTGCATGGGAGTGATAATTGGTTTGCAATCTTCCATTATGAACCTCTTTAGCATTTCTATGATATACTTGGTTTGAGAAATAAATATTCCTTGGTTTCTTTGACGTATCTAAAGTCCCAAAAAGAAGGATAGTTCTCCAAGTAACGACATTTCAAATTCATTATGCATATCTTTTGCAAATTTCTGGCTTAACCTATCATCATCACTACCAAAAATAATATCATCAACATAAACTTCAATT
>ML777588.1:829543-847839 GCA_009831015.1 Picea engelmannii | reverse complement strand
ACCATACAAGGCCTTCTCTAATTTACACACATAATCTTCATTCTCTGACAACTGAAATCTTTCTGGTTGTTCAATGTAGACTTCTTATTCAAGTCCCCCATTTAGAAAAAATGATTTTACGTCCATCTGATATACTTTAACATTTTTGGAGCATGCATAGGCTAAAAGCAACCGGATTGCTTCCATTCTGGCAACTAGGGAAAATGTCTCTTCAAAGCCTATTCCTTCAATCTGTGAATATCCTTTACATAATCTAGTTTTTTTCATTGTAACTTGTCCATCTTCATTTAATTTATTCCTAAAAACCCAGTTTTTTCCGATCACATTCTTATTCTTTGGTCTTGGAACTAGTTCCCAAGTGTCATTTTTCTATATTTGATCCAATTCTTCATTCATGGCCTTATTCCAAAATTCATCCTTGTTGGATTCTTCAAAACAGTTTGGTTCAATTATAGATAAGGGTGGTAGGTGTGTTTGTTCTGGTGAACGGATTTTTCTTTTAGTATCAACTCCTGCATCTTTGTTTCCAATAATATGATCTAAAGGATGATTCTTCTGTACTCGTTTGCTAGGTGTCTTTGGAGATACTTTCTAAAATTGCTCTTATGTTTCTGTCGGATTCTCTTCATCTTCCTCTTCTACTTCATCATCTGCTTCTTCTTCTTCTTCGAAAAGTTGTTCCATTTATTTGTTTTCTTCTTCCTTTGATTTTGGTCTACCTGTTTCATCAATTGTTATGTTGATGCTTTCCACAACTTTGTTCAATCTTAGATTGTAACACTTGTATTATTTCCTTGTACTTGAGTAACCAAAAAGTACTCCTTTGTCCACACGAGAGTCAAAATTTCCCATTCTGCTATCTTCTCTTTTGATGTAGTATTTGCTTCCAAAAACTCTGAAGTGTTGCACATTTGCTGGTCTTCCTTTTCGTAGCTCGTAGGGATTTTTATCAATGTAGCTTCTGAGCATTACTCTAGTTTGAATGTGAAATTATGTATACACTTCCCATGTCCAAAATATATCTTTCAATTTGGAATACATTAACATTGTTCAAGCCATTTCATGTACTTTCCTGTTCTTTATTTCAACATCTCCATTCTGTTGAGGTGTCCTAGCAACAAAGAATTGCCTTTTTGTTCCATGACTGCTGCAGTAGTCCATAAATTTATTTGAAGTGAACTCTCCTCCATTATCAGATCTAAAGCATTTTATTCTTGAATCCATCTCATTTTCAACCATTTCATTGTAGATATTGAAGTTTTCAAAAGCTTCTAACTTGTTCTTGAGAAAGAAAACTGTAGTTATTCTTGTATAATCATCAACTAATAACATAAATCATCTCTCACCTTTTAATCCTTTTGTTGTAGTTGGTCCAACTAGATCAGTATGCACAATTTCGAGTGGTCTTGTTGTTGAATATTCCTTTGATTTGAACCTGGTCTTTGTTTGCTTTCCTTGTTGACAATGCTTGCATAAAGTGTTGGTTGGTTTCGTGATCTGGGGAATTTCTTGGACTGCTTCTCTTTTCTTGACTTTGACAAGGTTATAAAAATTCATGTGACCCATTCTTCTGTGCCATATCCAACTTTCATCTTCCTTTCCTAGAAAACACTTTTCATTTCCAATTTCACTTAACACATATATGTTGTTTGAAGTTCTTGCAGTTGTACCAACCAATTTCCCTGAACCTTCTCTTCTTATCTCACACTTTTTTGAATCGAAAGTAACTTTATGACCTTGGTCACACATTTGACTCACACATAGAAGATTATGTTTCATATCTTCTACCAGTAGAAATTTTTGTGCGTTTTTATTCTTGTTCCCAATTTGGATTGTGCCTTCTCCAATGATTTTGGCTGAATTATCATTTCTGAAGGAGACTGATCCATTTATTTCCTTTCACAATGTAATAAATTTGTCTCTATCACCTGCCATGTGTTTTGAACACCCACTGTCAACGTACCAATCGTGTTTATTCTTCTTAGCTTGTAGAGCGACTGTGAATTCTCCATTGTTATATTGATCTTTCTTTCTTATCCATGTCATTTTCTGAGGTTCTTGTCTGTGACTATTGTTATTCGATTGAGGTTCTTTAGGAGGGACTGTCATTCTACAATTTTTGGCCACGTGTCCAAAATTGTTACATTTGTAACATTCAAATTCAGTGCTCAAAGATTCAAACATGTCGTAACTTCTTCTTTGTGTTTCACTAGGTCTTCTTGAGTAACCCCTTTATGTATGACTCTCAAAGTTGTTATTGTTCCTGTTGTTAGCTCTGCAATTCACAACTTTATGTCCAAAATTATTACATGCATAACATAAACCAAAAAATATAGTTTGATACCCGAGAGTTGAAGATCTTCTGAAAGAAGGTGCTCTTATGAATCCTTCTTCTTCTTGAGGCCTATCTGTCTATTGTTGATTCTGAAATCTGAATCTTCTCGATGGAGGAGTGTCCCTGTAATCTTCCTTGTACATCTTCCTATCCCCTTTGATTATTTCCGCATAGATTTTTGGATTTGTTTCTTGCTTTGTTGTTTTGGAGCTTGATCCCTTTTCTGTCTGAATGTATCCAAGTCTAGACTTGTCAATATGATATTTTTGACAGCTGATAATGTCATCCAGAACTTTTGAGCTATTTTGCATATTTTTCTTTTGAATATCATTTCCTAGTGTGACAATCTTCGCTTCCAAGTTTCTAATGATCTTGTCATTTTCTTCTAGTTGTTATTTGAGTGCTTCTTCAATTCTTTTATCTTCTTCTATTTGAACCTTCAATCTTGTGATCATTTGTTCTAGTTCTCAAGTGTCCTTTTTCTTGTCTAGTTTTGCTTGTAGTTTCTTGTTTTTCTTCTTTTCTCTTCTGATAACTTCTATGGAACACATTAATTCTTCTTGATAGTCAACTTTTGCCTCTTCAATTTCTTCTTTGACTCTTTCATATCCTTCTTTTGCTTCTTCATATTCTTGTTCGGAGTCTTCTTTTTCAGAATCTTTTACTGCCATGAATATAACTCTTCCTGTCTCACTGTCACTAATTTCATCTTTAGCTGATGATGAGATGTTTTCTTTGATGCATAATATTTTATTGAAATATTTCTTTGTAGTTCTTTTGCCTTTATATGTGTGTTTTCCTTTTGAGTAACCTTCATCATTTCTCTTTTTCTTATGAGGACATTTTTCAGCAAAATGAAAAATACCATCACAATTAAAACAAATTAAAGGAAACTTACCTCTATACCTACCATTGGTTCCCTTGTTCAGTCTTTTGATGAAGTTAGCCACTTCTTCATAATCTTCCAAGAGGTCGCTGGTACTGCTATACTATTCTTGTTCCTTTTTCTTTTGCTTTGATATTTTGGATGCTTTGAAAGCTGCTTCTTTTACATCTCGATTTTCCTATCCAGTTCTCATTTCATATGCTGTGAAGATTCCATGCAGTTCATCCATGCTTGAGTTCAGATCCAATCTTTCTTCTAGTGATGATATCTTAGGGTTGAATCTCATACGAAGAGATATTAGTACCTTTTGAACAATTACAGATTCTTCAATTTCTTCTCCCAATCCTATGATTTCATTCATTGTTTCATCAACTCTTAAGAAGTAGGCCGGAATATTCTCATCTTCCTTAATTTTTAGTTGTTTGAACTGACCTCTGTAAGTTTGAAGTTTTGTTGCTTTAAATTTTGTATCTCCTTCATAAATATTTCGAAGCTTGTCCCAAATCTCTTTAGTGGATTTACAATGTGCAACTTTGGTGAATATTGTTTCACTAAGACTATTAAAAAGTTCATTTGTAGCTTTGGAATTATTCTGACCAAGTTTCACTACTTTGTCATTTGTTGGTGGAACTGCTAGTACTATGTATCCATCTACAATTGATTGCCAAATTTCAAACCCATGTACTGGTATATATGTCTTCATCCTTATGCTCCAAAAATCATACATATGTCCATCAAAGTGTGGTATTCAATTTTAATATGAGTTGGTACTCTCCATGATCTACCTTTTAGTGGTTAAACTGATTTCTTAAGGAACCTTCTCTGAAATCAATTGTTGGATTACTAAGAGGGGGGGTAAATCAGTAATAGCATAATTATAATCATTTTTCTCCAAATAATTCAAGTGTTATATCAATGCATAATTATCATCCAATAATGAGAAATAAGAAATGAACAATCACACACATACACAGTACACCAGTGTTTTACGTGGAAACACAAATAGGGAGAAAACCACAGAATGCTTTATCTTATATGTCTAGAAGAATTACATTCATTGGAAGCACCAACTTCCTTTGTTTTCTAGCTGCAACTGGAAGGAGGCTACAACCTGAGGGAATCTCCAACTCCCCAATTCTCTGGCTACAACCAGAAGAAGGCTACAACCCCTTATGTTCTCTGGCTACAACTGGAAGGTGGCTACAACCACATGTCCTTGCCCCGTCCAACTGCCCTGAAGTAGAAGTAGAATGATGGAACCACTGTCACACTATCACTGTGAGATATATTGCTGTAAACATGTACCAATAAACCTGAACCATGCATCAACCATCCATCAACCTGTACCTCATCTTGTAATCAACATGTACCATAAACAATTGCATCAACCATGCACCAACCTGTACCACACAATCTGTAATCAACTTGTACCATAAAAAAGTGCAACCAACCATGTACCAATCATGTGTTAAGTACTCATCAAATATGACTCATCAATATGTACCAACATCATCAACTATACACCTCATGTATGTGCCAACTCATCAACTACTTGTCTCAACCACGTACCCAAATTGTACGTCAACCGAAAGCCCTCATCAATTTCATCATCCAAATATGATGTGTAACTCTATAGTAGAACTGGTGTATATGATTACATACTTGCAAACCTTCCTTAACTTTAACAACAAGAGACTAGTATTTTAATCAAATGTTTCTATAGTCTCACAACACTAGTTTTGTATTAGTCAACAACCCTAACTTGAAATAATCATAACTTTGTATATGTAATGAATAAATATATGGAACTAATATACAATTTTCTTCAGTGTGTTTTATGCAATTTCTCCAGGTTTCAGTACTTAAAACCTCTAAGAAAAGGAGTTATGAAAAAAATGACACACCTTTCTGAATTTTGGCTTATTCTAGAGAGCGATCTTGTAGAGCATTCCCCGCACTGAATATTTGTTGCATTGATATGAAATTGTTACATAGAATACTACATAATGTAATCTAACCATCAAATTTGGTCTTACTGAATTTGGATCTGTTATGAAGAATTTATGACATTTTTACTTGAAACACTTGTTTTTGACTAGTTTCAGGACTAGCCACAAACCCTATTTTCCATGGAGTGTAACTCCAAAAATACAAATACCCACACCTGAATGTTTTACCACATATAATTGGATATGTTTCCTCAATGGAATAGAAATTTCATAGTCTTAATCATTCAAGAAAAAACGTTATTGTAAAAATGGTGAGATGACCTAAAAAAAAATACCTTAGAAAGCATCATCAAAAGAATTTATGCTTCCTTGAATTTCGGCCTTATTTTCTTCACTTTCCTCAAAAATTTAGCTTAGATATCCTTTTTTTACCTCAGACACCTATAGGTATTCAATATGCTCAAGCATGTCTAAAATGAGAGAGCCTTGCCTCTTATTTATACTCTCCAAGTAGCTTCCTTAAAAACATCGTGTAGGTCACTTTGTCCACTTTCCTTATTTTAGGGTTAACCCACTTCTAATTTCTCCATTAAATTTATTATTTAAATAGTTTATTTTGCATTCACTTTGAATTATAGTACACTCATCACTTCACTTTATTATTTACCTTCTAAAATATCTTAAACCACTTTGACTACTTTGATCTTTTGGGGCTTCTAGATGACATAAGAGGGTCCTCCAACTTTGTAAGGTCATAACTCTCAAACCGTGAGGAGTTTTGTGACACTCTACATACAACCAGAAATGGAATGAAATTTAATATCCATATAGAATAGTATTACCTTCAAATATAGAAAAAATCATACCGTTATCCATCAAACAAACTTGGGTCCATTACCCAAACTTGGGTTCTCCAACTTCACATGGTCATAACTCTCTAACCATGAAGAGTTATGTGGCGTTTCACATACCACCGGAAATGGTATGAAAAGAACTATCCATATAGGATAGTTTCCCTGAAAAATTCACTATCCATCTCATTATTCCACAATTAAGCATGGGTTCTCTTACTCCGCAAAGCGTCTTCCTGTGAGGGATTTCACCATAAGGGGACCACTTTGGAGTTCATCCATATTTACTTCTTATCAACCATGACAAGACAATAATGAGTCATATTTACATCAAACAATCTTGGGTCCATTATGCAAACCTTTGTGCTGCGGGGATTTCTTCAAGGGTTGACATCAATGAAAACCAACCTTAATCAACAGAGACGAATTGAGGAGTGTGCTGAAGAAGCAAGTTGTCAGGCCTGTGGTTGAAGAGGCACATTCTTAGGCCTATGAGCATCTCTCTCTAGGTGAGCTCCAGGTGAGAGAGTCTGCTGGGAAGTGGTTTTCTCCCAGAGAGAGTCCAGCACCAGCTACAGAGCTCTAATAATTCCTGATTCGTCTTGTTTTCGATACCCCGAGAGGGAGGTGAAGCACCGATGGACTGTGCTTGTGAAGGTGTATACTCTCAGGTGGAACATGCATGTGGGGAATGAAAGTCTATGATTAGTGGGCATAAGAAGGCTCCTGGAGAGAATCCTTCTGGTTGCACTGTGCAGTTTTCTTGTAACCTCAGCCTAGTCTAGGATTCCCTTGCCTTGGGTGGACCTTAGTCCCATCTCATGGGTGACCCATTGCTGAGTTTGATGAGCAACATGGTCTAAGGCTGGAAGGTTCGTGGAAGGTCTGGACGTAGTTTGTGGAGTTACTACAGTTTCAAAGATAAGTATCATTATATGTTTTAATTTCAATTAAAATGCATGTCTTTGATGCTTGTAATATTATCATGTATTCCGTTGCAATGATATTTATGGTTAATTCTTAAGTCTATATGATGGCAGTAAATCTATGTTGAATGAGTTAATTTGATTTAATATGCATGTTATATATATATATATATATATGTATGTATGTATGTATGTATGTATGTATGTATGTATGTATGTATGTATGTATGTATGTATGGGAATGTTCCACGTAGTAGCGTTGTCCGACAGTGGGGTTGATGGTCAAGGACGTTACAGAGCATGGCATCCATAGATGTATTGATGCCATGTATCAGTCACTAGTATTCTACCATGTGGCATCCTGTATGAGCATGGTTAGTGGGGCCTGAGGTTACGTAATGTAGTTAAAGGTCGGAGGAACCACATTGTTTTTTATCAAGATACATGAAGATCAACGGCCAGAAGGCATTGCGGGGACCCAAGTTGCGCAGAAGCTAATTATCCAAGGTTGTCCTACAATGAAAACCATGGTTTCACTGACGAGTTATGTGTCAGCATTAAAATAATTGTGGGATGAAAGGTGGGCTGATCCAAACCATCGGTGCATGCCCATACAATTGGGAAAATGTTAAGTGATGTGATATAATAACGTCACCTAAGGTGACATGGGAGTGTTTGGAGATTAATGGTTCAGGGTGTGCAGATGTGAAATCTTCTGAAGTGCCAAAGTCTCGGAAATCAGACGCCTAAGGTTCCACAGCGAGTGTCAGTTGTTGGATGTTGTGTAGAAGTGGACTGTTGATGCACCCTAGTGCGCGAGTTCGGTAACTCGGAACTCCAAGTGACTGTTGTCTTATGTTTGGAAATCTTTCGAAGCTAAAGGCCGAAGGCCTGAGTACGTGCTTATTGATCTAGTGCTTGGTCACAACCCATGGTTGTGTGGGTTGGGCAATGAGAGAAAGAGACTAGTGCCCAAAAACTTAGCAGAGCAGAGCTCCAAAAGAAGAAATCTATGGGGATTCTTGATTGAACGATAATCACATAGAATGAAAACTGAATGTTTTCTTGAATCAGATTTGTTTATGAATACTATGGGATTTTTCAAGGAATAACAGCTTGACAAATTCTGGTTGTCTGCACATTGTGTTTGCAGAATTTTAATGAGTGCCATAACCGAATAGAGTTGACAATGAGTGAAAAGAAATCGAGGAGACACAAAATGCTTCCAGTTCAGAGAATGAAGCTAAATGGATGGATGTTCATTTGGGAGTTTAAGGGTCTAACTCCAATGGACATGGAGAAGAGATAGATAAGGAAGGGCATATGATCAAAATCATTGAAATATTGCAGAAAGATGCCCAAACTCACCGAGAAGATAGCAGAAAGCTCATGAAATCTAAGGAACATCAGGGAGAATTCAACTTAAAGTTGATGAAGTTTCTGGAGAGAATAGAAAAGAAGTTGGACAAGGAGAGAGACTCGAGAAAAATAGGGAGTCACCAGAATTCTGAGGGAAGAAGATCAAGGGGTGTTGGTAGACACCATCATCACTCCCAAGGTGACTCCAAGAGGAGGGCACACAGTAGTTCAAGCCCATCTCCTACCAGAAAGAATAGGAGATCTGGAGTGGATGAACTGAAGGGAGAAATTATCAAGATTAAGCCTCCTACGTTTGATGGAGAACATAAGATGGAGGAAGATGTTGAAACACGGTTGCTTGGCATGAGGAAATATTTCCAACTACATATTTATTCCTCTCATGTAGGGGGGATAATTGTGATGTATCAACTTAAAGGAAAAACATCCATGTGGTGGAATCAACTTGTGCAGGTGCAACACATTAGAGAGAAAGATATTACTTGGAAGGAATTCAAGAGGTATTTCGAGAATAAATACTTGACTAAACGATACTACGATAGAAAGATGAAAGAGTTATTTGAACTCAATCTGGGCAGCATGACCATCGATGAGTATGAATGTAGGTTTTTGGAATTATTGAAGTATGTTCCGTTCATCAAGGATGAGATGGTCAAGATTCAAAGGTATCTGAGTGGACTGCCACCTTCCATCAGTGACAAGATTCTGTATGATGATCCTAAGACTATGGAAGAAACTATAAGAAGAGAAAACTGATTATATGAGCAACAAAGAGAAAATCCTACTTTTCAGAAGGCTTGGGATGAGCAGAAGAAGTTTAAGAAAGAGAAGAGGCAGAACGGAAACAAACCTTCCTTTTTCAGAAATAGTCCTCAAGGAAAACCATCATTTAGAGATCCGAGAATGGTTGAGGTAGGGGAACAAAGGCCAAGTAAGACACCCAGTTAGTGTTGGGGTTGTCAGGGAAACCACAAGTACAGAGATTGTCCCCATAAAAATGGCAAAGTGAGAGTTGTCCATAATGTTCAGCAAGATGAAATAGTGGAAGACATGGGTAGTAGAATACCCAGGATCTATGCATCCCTAGACAACAAGCAAGATGAATATCAGTGACACATGATTCAAGTGGAAGGTATGATCAACAACCATGCCTTTACTATTTTAATTGATTCAGGGGCTAGACATAGTTATATATATCCTAGAGTGGTGGAAAGTTTGCAATTGTTGAGAAGCAAACATGAGAAGTCTTGGTTACTGTAGCTAGCTATAGGAACCAATAGGAAAGTCACTGAGTTAGTTAAGTCTTGTCTAGTGGACATGAATGGACTGAGCACAAAGGCCAAATTGAACATTCTGCCTTTAGGTTCTTATGACTATCTAATTGGGATGGACTGGTTGGAACAACACCATGCCATATTGGACTGTCGGAACAAGGCATTCACTTGCCTGGATGTGGAAGGAAATCGAAAAACAGTCCAAGGAATTCTCAGAGTTGTTCTTATCAAAGAAATCTCAGCAATGCAACTAAAGAAGAGCTATAGAAAAGGATGTCAATTATTTGTAGCCCATGTAGAGGAAGAATCTAAGGATGAGGTCTCAAATATTGGATATCATGCGGTACTAAAGGAGTTTGAAGATGTATTTTAGGAGGTACCCAGACTACCCCTAAAAAGAGATATTGACTTCTCTATAAACTTGATGCCTGGAGCAGCTCTAGTGTTGAAAGATCCTTACATAGTGAGTATGTCAGAGTTGAAATAACTGTAATTGCAGCTTGAAGAGATTCTATAGAAGGGGTATATACACCCAAGTGTATCACCTTGGGGTGCCCCAGTCCTATTCGTGAAGAAGAAGGATGGGACACTGAGATTGTGTACCAATTTCAGACAATTAAAGAAAGTAACAGTAGAGAACAAATATCCTTTGTTGAGGATTGATGTCCTCTTCGATCAATTGAAGGATGCAAAGATATTTTCGAAGATAGATCTCAGGTTGGGATATCACCAGGTAAGGGTAAAGGATGAATACATCGACAAGACTGCCTTTAGAACAAGGTATGGTCATTACGAGTTCACAGTTGTTCCATTTGGGCTGTCAAACACACCCGTTGTTTTTATGTTCCTTATGAATGGTGTATTCAGGAACTATCTAGACAAGTTTGTCATAGTCTTCCTAGATGACATTCTGGTGTATTCCAACTTGGATAAAGAGCATGAACAACATCTGAGGATGGTGTTGCAGGTGCTAAGAGAGCACCAACTGTATGCCAAGTTGAGCAAGTGCTCATTTTATCAGGAGCAGATCCATTACTTGGGGCATATTATTTCGAAGGATGGGATAGTTGTACATCCTATGAAGATTGAGGCCATCAAAGAATGGTCAGTGCCAAATAACGTGACGTAATTCAGATCCTTTATGGGTCTAGCTAGATATTACAAAAGGTTTATTACAGGGTTCTCGAGGATAGCTCACCCTATCACTTCCTTGCAAAGAAAGGAGAAGACGTTTAAGTGGACATAATAATGTGAGAGAAGCTTCCAACAATTGAAGCAACTGTTAACCAGTGGTCCAATACCGAGGATTGAATATCTGAATGAAGACTTTGTAGTGTGTACAGATGCATGCAAAGAAGGATTGGGAGGAGTCCTCAGTCAGAATGTAGTCGTAATTTGTTATGAATCTAGAAAGTTGACTGAGCACGAAAGGAACTATGCAACTCATGATTTCGAGTTGGCAGCCATAGTACACGCTCTAAATAAATGGAGGCATTACCTCATGGGAAGGAGGTTCGAACTGAGAATAAACCACAACGGTTTGAAATATTTGTTTGATCAACCAACCTTGAATTCTAGGCAGAGTGGGTGGTTGAAGTTTATTTTTGAATATGACTTTGATATCAAGCATATCAAAGGAAAAGTGAACAAAGTGGTTGATGCACTCAGCATGAGAGTGCATGAATTGCATGCTACAACCATTAGCATGTACTGAACTGATATTAAAGGCATAATTTTTGAAGTTGCAAATGCAGATTTGTAGTACAGGGATTTGGTAGAAAGATACAACAAGGTGAGATGCCACATAAAGTGGGAAATTATAAATTAGAGGCTGATGGAATACTTTTGTACAAGAATAGAACTTATGTACCTAATTTCCAGTACTTGAAACTTATGATTTTGCATGAAATGAATAATGTGCCTTATGTTGGGCACCATGGATACCAGAAGACTGTGGAAGTAGTCAAGGGCCATTACTTTTGGCCAAGTATGAAGAAAGAGATTGCTAGAATACATTGCTGAGTACAACCTATCATCCTGAGTTGGATGGGTAGACAGAGTAGGTAAATCGAGTAATAGAAGACATACTGAGGATGTATGTGATGGACAAACCATCGAAATGGGAAGACTACCTACACTTGGTAGAATTAACCTACAACAATGGGTATCAAGCATCATTGAAGATGAGCCCATTTGAATCAGTTTATGGTATAAAGTGCAATACTCCAGTAAGTTGGGATAATCTAGCTAATAGGGAAATAGTTGGGCCAGAGTTGCTCAAGGAAATGGAAGAACAAATGCTAAAAATTAAGCAGAATTTGAAAGTTGCCCAAGAAAGGCAAAAAAATTATGCTGATAAAAACAGAACCCACGGAGAGTTTAAAGTGGGTGATCATGTTTTCTTGAAAGTGAAATCCAACATAATTTTCCTGAAGCTGGGAAACTGCCCCAAGTTGGAAGCCAGATTTTGTGGGCCATTTGAAATCCTAAAAAGGATTGGGCCATTTTCATATATGCTTGCATTACCTGCATCCATGACTGTACATAATGTGTTTCATGTTTCATTGCTTAGGAAATATATACCTGATGTTAATCATGTAATCAATTGGAATGTGATTCAGGTGGAGCAAGAAGGTGTCCTGCAAGTGCATCATGTGCGCATATTAGACCGAAAAAGGAAACAACTACGGAATCAAGCCATAGGGCTTGTAAAGGTTTAGTGGACCTGGTACGGTCCTAAGGACACGACTTGAAAACATGAATATGCTATGCAGGAAAAATACCCACATATTTTTGAAGATTTTGAAAATCTTTTTGAAGTCGTGTAAAGAGTTGCACTGAGGATAGTGCAAAAATAAGGGGAGGGGATTGTAATATCCCTCGGTAGTGCCCCAATTATATTATGAATTGTAAACATGTTTATGAATTGTAAATCATTTTTTGTAGGATCATGAGCTAAGTATTGATAAGTTGGTGGGATTATGTGTTTATTAGGCCAAAGAGCCTAAGTGTTAAAGTCCAGGAGCCTGTTTTTGTATATCTAATTATGTAGAATGTTAATAAAGATTAAACATCGTTGTGTGTAGAACAACCATGAAGAAAGAGTGATGGGGGACTAATATTCCACAGAGTGGGTAAGGGAAAGGGGGATGAAAGGTTAGAAAGAGGGGCTAAGATCAGGGGCTTAAGTCTTAGAGAATAGTAATTTATTATTATTCCAAAGCTATGTGACAAACATGTTTTTTATCCTAATTCCTGACAGAGGCAACACATGCAGATCCAACATGTGCAAAAGGGAACGCATGTAGCTCCAGGAAGACAAGTGTCGACCTGGGTGCATGTAGTTAAAAGTTGAAGCGTCATCTGAGTTGGTGGTTCATTCTACTAGTTTTCCCGATCCTTTGTCTGAGACCGTGAGACCTCTCTAATCGACCTCTGCTTAATTTTCTTTTCACACATTCCTAAAAACTAGAACTGTGAAGTCGACCGATGTATTTTTGTGAATCTTGTGGCCTCTGTATTCGACCTATGCAATATTCACGCATGCACCTGGAAACCCAAAATACGTCAACCATTATGTGTCTTCGGAGGAACCTGACACTTGAGTAGTCACCTTAGATGTGCGGTGTTTTAGCATTGGCTGTTGCTGCCTGTGGTGTCATGCCTATCTGTTGTTGCTACTATCATCCCTATTTGAATGAGTGTTGAACCAATGTTGTTTTCCTCACCTGGCTGGAGCCGAGTCGAGGAGTGTGCTGAAGAAGCAAGTTGTTAGGCCTGTGGTTGAAGAGGCAAGTTGTCAGGCCTGTGAGAAGATCTCTCTAGGTGAGAGAGTCTGTTGGGAAGTGGTTTTCTCCTATAGAAAGTCTGTTGAGAAGTGGTTTTCTCCTAGAGAGAGTCCAGCACTAGCTATGGAGCTATGAGAATTCTTGATCCAGCCTGTTGCCAAGACCCAGAGAGGGAGGTGAAGCACTGATGGACTGTTCTTGTGAATATGTATACCGATGGATTGTTCTTGTGAAGGTGTATACTCCCGCGTGGAACATGCATGTGGGGAATGAGAGTCCATGAGTAGTGGGCGTAAGAAGGCTCCTGGAGAGAATCCTTTCGGTTGCACTGTTCAATTTTCTTGTAACCTCAGCCTAGTCTAGGATTCCCTTGCCTTGGGTGGAGCTTAGTCCCAGCATGGGGGTGACCCACTGTTGAGCATGATGAGAAGCATGGTCTAAGGATGGGATGTTCGTGGGAGGTCTGGACGTATTTGGTGGAGTTACTACAGTTTCAAAGATAAGTATCATTATGTGTTTTAATTTCAATTAAAATGCATTTCTGTGATGCTTGTAATATTATCATGTATTCCGTTGCAATGATATTTATGGTTAATTCTATTTAAGTCTATATGATGGTAGTAAATCTATGTTGAATGAGTTAATTTGATTTAATATGCATGTTATATATATATATATATGTATGGGAATGTTCCGTGTAGTAGAGTTGCCCGACAGTGGGGTTGATGGCCAGGGAAGTTACAGAGCGTGGCATCCATAGATGTATTGACTGCATGTCCCTCATTAATACTGTGCATATGTTACGGTTTGTCATATTTGAGAATCTGCTCGGATATGGGAACGTTATTATGTGCTATTAGTCTCTATTGAGTGCATATATTCGAAAAGATTGGCATTTTGAATTAAAAAAAAAATTATTGGCTATTTTAGTTTTTTAAAGGCATCATCATAGTAACAATGCAATATTGTATTATCACATTTCCATCCACGAACGTGTCATCCATAGAGGTCTTGACGTCATGTCCCTCTTTAATATTGTGCATATGTTACAGGTTGTCATATTTGAGAATCTTCTCGGATATGGGAATGTTATTATGTGCTAATAGTCACTATTCAATGCACATATTCAAAAAGATTGGCATTAATAAGAGAAAATATCAAGGGTATCCTCCATTAATATGAATTAAACCAAAATCTATGGAATATTATATTGTCATCCTCCATCGTTGATTTTAAATACTTATTCCCATTTCTCTCTATCACCAAAGAGTTGGGCTTTAGGGTGCCTTTGTTCTAATGTTCCTAGTCATGGACATGTAAGACACCTTAGATATTCCATAGAGGCCCAATTGAAAGACAAGAGAATGGTTTTATGTGATGTGAGCTTTGAGCCCAAAAAAAACTCTGTTAGCCAACATAAACTCAGATAGGGAAAAGAAAAAACAAGTATCTTCTGATTGGTGTTCTCCCTATATTCTATGCTTTGGTTGGTTGAAAGGCCTACCTGGAGATTTTTTTTTTGATATTCTTTTTTTTCTTCCTAGGAGTTGGAAGGGATTTTCAGGTCACAGGAAAAATTATCCTTCGTTAAAGCATATAGTTTCTTCCAACAACACAGATTTGGCAAGTGTATCAAATTCTGCATAGCACACAAGAATTTGTCTTCCGTCAGAGGAGTTGCACTTACCGTGGATTTCAAAATGGTCTGTAATATTCGGAAATGATGTGAAATATTACTCCATTTGCGAATGTACTCAGAAGGAAATTATAGATTTGGATCGTCGTGAGTAAGAGAAACTATATGTGTGGTTAAAACGACATACTAAAATTATAGAAGTTTCTATTACAAAGTTTGTTGAGATACTTTTGGGTGTGGTAATAGACTTGACATAAATCCATATTCTTTTTCAAAGTTTGTTCACAGTCCTCTAGATGTAGTTACAGACTCCACATACAATCAACTGTCTATTGCTACTACACATTTTTTATTTTACTACTCCTATGAATATGATTACATATGGGTTGATGGGTTGTTCCTATTTAAACGAATATTCCCCTCCTACTTGAAGATGGGTATATAACCAGGGAATGACGGTGTCAAAACTTTCTAATCCATGCATCAAAATGTAACTGGAAAAAGATAATGGGAAGGATTTTTGGATTATGGACTTTGCAACACTTTCTGAGGATTACTTTATACTACCACCTTCTGCAAGAAGTTTCGCATGTTCAGGTAATGATTTCGTTTCTGAAAATCACCTTTTACTACCTGTTATCACTCCAAGAAACCCTCTGTGGTTGCAGACCAAAGGTGCTTGGTAACTTAGAAATAATGGTTTTTATGTATTTGGGACAATGGGGTATTCAATGGTTTGTATAAGAAACAACTCATCACACTTCTAAAGATAAAGTGCTTTCAGTAAACAATAACCAGATCCAATAATTGAAATAGAGTATGGAGAAAACTATTCTTGATTTGCCAATACTAGTGAAAGTAGGGCCTAATACAAGACAGCAAGGAATCCTCTAATTTCAATCCTATGAGTTCAACAAAGAGGTAACAGTCTTTATGAACTAAAATAAACTGAAATTAAAGTACAAAGAATGAAAGATGAGCAATTCTGGTATTGCAGACGAAAGGAAACTCCACTTTATTTATGCAAAAAGAGTCTATACAATAGCATGAAAATGTTTCCCAATTTGAACCCTTGTTTCATATCAAAAACAAGCATTTATAGCCTCTTACAAATAGTTATACAGATCCTAAAAACATGGATTTGTATTTAATAAAGACAACTCAATTCTATCTAAACAACTTAAAAATAAAGTCTTTAACTACTAAACTTAATAGTCGAACTGTCTTCAATCTCCAAAATCGTCATCTGCATCCTTTAGCTCCTGGTATCTGCAATGTGGCGAAAAATAGCAGGACACCTGTCTTTGACTGTTGGATTTTCCAATGTTTATGATCGATTTTTGAGGAAATGGTTTTGCATGTGTTACCAAAATTCTCTCGAATCCTTGATGCTGAACCTTTTACACGTGATCTGATAGCCCATTGATAAATTGGAGCCCCTTTAAAACCCATTTGGAATGAACTGTCCTGTCCTTGGCTTCAAAAATTAGTTTTCCAGCTTTCAACAGCGCACTCCTTTAATTTTTCGCGGGTTAGCTGTTGAAAGTCGTCACTTTCCACAGCTAACGGGTTATAAAATAATAGCTTTGCGCTGGGGAAAGTCCCGATTTCACTCAAAATGAATTTTCACCCCCAAAATTTGATTTCAAACAAAAATCAATGGGCATCCGACTTCTCACCTTGCATATTAACGACAACTTGGGCGAGTACCTTCAGATCTGGATGGGTTTTTTGGCTCAGTTTTTGTTTCAACCTCCTTATCTGCCTTTTGAGACGTTTGACAAGCCACCACAAGTTGTTGTAGTCTTTGGTGAGCTTTTTCTTCCTCTTATTCTCTCTAACACTTTCTTTAGCCAATCTTTCAAACGCAACATTTGTCTTTGCGAAGTTATCAAATAACTTCTTATACCTTTATTTAATCACCCGCTCCAAGACCTCTTGTTGGGCAATTACCTCCTTGAGATGCTTGATGTTCTAAGACTTCTTTGATTTGGAGTTTTTTGATGATTCTCCATGTTCTGTCTGATTGAAGGTTTCAAAGTTCTGTGCACACTCAGCTGACTGCTCAAGACTCTTGGTGACAGGGCATTGATCTTGCTGCTCTGATTCTGAATCTGAATAGGGAAAGTTTAATATATTCTTCCCTGTACTCTGCTGTGTAGGATGCTCTGTATTCTGCTCTGTGGTCTGCTCAAAATTTAACCTTTTCTTCGACCTGAGGGGCTTTACTCCAGAAATCCTGTCCTCTAAAGGTCCTGGTAGGGTCCTTCTTTTTCTTGAGCTGCTTTGAGGAGAGGATTGTTTCTTTGAAATCTTCACCTGTTCATTTGCAATCTGGTTCTGTGTTTCAAAACCTTCACAGAATAGGAAATGTTCCCAGCTCCTTCCTTGTTGTTTCAATTCCTCCATGATAATCAATTTTATGAGACCGAAGTGACACAGAGTAGTTTTCATGCTCAAGGGTTGAGCTCTAATCTTCTTGCAAACCTTAGTCAAACTTTTATGTAGGAAATAAGGCAAATTAAGAGGGGTCTTGCCTGTGAAATGATCCAGTAGTTTGAAGTGGTACATCATCAGTTTATCATATCTTCCCTCCGAGGTAATGTACAATTGGATACCTTTGAACAATTCCTGCCATTCTTCATCTAGATAAGAAACTAACATACCTTTTTTCCATGATTTGTGCCTGTACCCCTCTTTCAGATAAACTCTGAAAACCAAATTTTTGGGAGCAGTGGTTTTAAACCAGCTCTGACCGGTTCTTGTTAAACTTGTAGCTGCAACAATGACAGCCTCATCCACTCTAATTTCCATAGACCCGATGCGAGCTTTATTTCCATCGAAAGTCTTGGCAAAGGCTTCTGCTGTAGCCTGGTGGAAACCCACTTGTAATCTTTCAACGAATTCAATACACCCTGCATTTGAAAAATTCTTCTGGACTTCGGGATGTGTTTGTAAAAAGGACAGGTTATCCAACTCTCTCTTGAGTAGAGCACCACTGCGTTTTCTCACCATTCTGTAGCTCGAAAATCCCGACAATTTGTAACCCCTGCAACTGCCAGTCGAGCCGAGGTTCTGTGCTGTTGAAAGCAGTTCGGGCTTCGGCTCTATTTGAAACAAACGAAACTTCAACAGACTTCCTGGAACAATGTGTGATATGAAAACCACAATTCGATTTGACATTGTTAGGCCGGCGGTACCTCCTCTGTACCTGCACTACTGAACTCGAACTTGCCATCTCGGATTCCATGAGTGTTGAGCGTGAGTTTCTGAG
>ML777588.1:788736-820780 GCA_009831015.1 Picea engelmannii | reverse complement strand
GGCAATTACCTCCTTGAGATGCTTGATCTTCTGAGACTTCTTTGATTTGGAGTTTTTTGATGATTCTCCCTGTTCTTTCTGATTGAAGGTTTCAAAGTTCTGTGCACACTCAACTGACTGCTCAGGACTCTTGGTGAGAGGGCATTGATCTTGCTGCTCTGATTCTGAATCTGAATAGGGCAAGTTTAATATATTCTTCCCTGTACTCTGCTGTGTAGGATGCTCTGTATTCTGCTCTATGGTCTGCTCTGTGGTCTGCTCAAAATTTAACCTTTTCTTCGACCTGAGGGGCTTTACTCTAGAAATTCTGTCCTCTGAAGGTCCTGGCAGGGTCCTTCTTTTTCTTGAACTGCTTTGAGGAGAGGATTGTTTCTTTGAACTCTTCACCTGTTCATTTGCAATCTGGTTCTGTGTTTCAAAACCTTCCCAGAATAGGAAATGTTCCCAKCTCCTTCCCTGTTGTTTCAATTCCTCCATGATAATCAATTTTATGAGACCGAAGTGACACAGAGTAGTTTTCATGCTCAAGGGTTGAGCTCTAATCTTCTTGCAAACCTTAGTCAAACTTTTATGTAGGAAATAAGGCAAATTAAGATGGGTCTTTCCTGTGAAATGATCCAGTAGTTTGAAGTGGTACATCATCAGTTTATCATATCTTCCCTCTGAGGTAATGTACAATTGGATACCTTTGAACAATTCCTACCATTCTTCATCAAGATAAGAAACTAACATACCTTTTTTCCATGATTTGTGCCTGTACCCCTCTTTCAGATAAACTCTGAAATCCAAATTTTTTGGAGCAGTGGATTTAAACCATCTCTGACCAGTTCTTGGTAAACTTGTAGCTGCGGCAATGACAGCCTCATCCACTCTAATTTCCATAGACCCGACACGAGCTTTATTGACATCAAAAGTCTTGGAAAAGGCTTCTGCTATAGCCTGGTGGCAACCCACTTGCAATCTTTCAACAAATTCAATACACCCTGCATTCGAAAAATGATTCTGGACTTCGGGATGTGTTTGTAAAAAGGACAGGTTATCCAGCTCTCTCTTGAGTAGAGCACCACTGTGTTTTCTCACCATTCTGTAGCTCAAAAATCCCGACAATTTGTAACCCCTGCAACTGCCAGTCGAGCCGAGGTTCTGCGCTGTTGAAAGCAGTTCGGGCTTCGACTCTGTTTTGAAACAAACGAAACTTCAACAGACTTCCTGGAACAATGTGTGATATGAAAACCACAATTCGATTTGATATTGTCAGGCTGGCGGTACCTCCTCTGTACCTGCACTATTGAACCCGAACTTGCCATCTCGGATGCCATGAGTGTTGAGTGTGAGTTTCTGAGATGAATTCACATCACAATCCTATTCTGGCGTGCAATATTGAGTTTCCATCATTACCCACTCTCATCAGCGCATAATTTGGATTTGCCTGACGTGGGATGATCATATCATCATTACCTGCAGACGTTGATATCACGCACTTGATTCCCGCTTTCTTCATCAACGGCCCGTGGAAAACGCCTCTGTCAGTTGTTCATACTTGCCACTTACGCCAGCGCGTGACCCCGTGGAAAACCCATGTTAGCTGTTGAAAGTCTTGACTTTCCTCAGCACGCGACCTTGTGAAAATCACTCCATAGCTGCAGAAAGCATGCACTTTCAACAACGCACCTCTTTGTAAAAAGAATTGCTTAGCTGCGGAAAGCATGCACTTTCAACAGCGCACGACCCACGAAACTGATTCTTGTACATTTTGAAATTCGTCACTTTCAACAGCGCAAAGACTTATGGAAAGTGCTCCTTAGCTGGTGAAAGTTGCCACTTTCCACAGTGCACACTCAAATTTTGGACACATGTTAGCTGTGGAAAGTGAAAAATGAAAATTTTGGAAAAGAAGACTTTATGGGTCAAATTATTTTCTAAGACAAAACCAAAACCTAATTTTTTGCAGCTATAAAAAACTCAAAAATAACTTGAGGACACTACCGATAGCCATGCTATCCACCACAAAATTCAACCAAAAGGACGGTTTCATTTTGGGAGTTAACACTACCAACTTCATGTAATCATTTTATTTCATTCTTTAGAAGAGAGCTTAATGTAGTGTTGTATTTCCAGATCTTTTTCCACCTAATGTCAATATTCCTGCTTGTTGACGATTAACAAACGTCAATGCGGTTTCGCCCGCAAAGGGTTGCTAAAATCCTATTATTATAAAAATTAAATAATACTAGTAGGTGGGACCCCCTTAAACTATTGAAGATCAGATCTGTTCATTTTTTATTATGATGATGTGCGACACGACTTACATGGTTGATGAGATCTGGTTGTTATTGGTCATGATTTCAGCTTATGAAGTGTTTATTCCTTATGTTACTACAACCTATGTTATTCATTAGGATCATTGCTATATGTTCTTATTGCACCTGCACAACAAACATGTTAGTGAAATTACATGAAGGGAAATTTTGAGAAAGGAAAAAATACTATAACAAATGCAAAGAAAAGGGATCCAATTATTCCATACTACATGCGAACAATTGGAAGGAAATGAGAAACAATTGCAAAAGGGAGGAATTTAAAGTTATCCTATAAACTATACTAGATGCATGAAAGACTTAACGATTATTGTTAAATCCTAGTTATTAGGTAAATGGATATGCAATTTTGATTGAGTCATATGGTTAATACGCATATGGTATGAAATGTTGGTGGCACATTTGCCAACTTAATAGTGTTATTGGTTATGCAAATTGTTGAATTAAATGGAACTTGAATTATGTTATGGCATAAGTCGCGCTATTGGATTTTAATGTGGTGATGGTCTCGATACATGGGTTGATTGATGGTGTTAATGAAGAAATTGTTGGCATGTACTGATGAATTAATGCATTGTGGGTGGAGGTGACGTGCATTTACTGCACGTCACCTTTACTCCTCCTGTTAGTTGCCACCCAAGTCGAGATATTGTTTGATCTTCCTGTTGTGGTTATGATCTGAATTCTTAGCAGAGAGGAACCGCTCGGCCAACTCTCATTTTAGGAATTTGATTACATGTAAGTCTTTTTTTGGCCATTTGTGACTATGCTCTGGTTATGAAATTATTATTGGCTCAGGTGTATTGGTTTGTTTTTTCCTAAGTGTTGCAACTGTGTGAAATTGTGTTCTTGGAATGAGGAGTGGATGGTTCTTCCTGTAATAATATTGAATTCGTGGAAGTTATTGGTCATCCTGGGTGGAAGCTCTCAGTTATCCTTGTTGGTTTAGTTGGAGGGTTTTTTCTTGTTTGGTATTGAGTGGATAGCTATCTTTAGGCATTTTTCACTAAATCCAGTCTTTGGCTTTTATGGGTCTAATGGTCAAAGGAAATTTGTGTCACTTTGTTTTGATCATTTGGGCATTGGTTGATTTAACCACTAAGGGTCACAAAATGGGTTTCCCTGTTCTTACTCAGCCCTGTCTTCACCTATGTGTTGTGGTTGTTTGATCAGAGACCATGGTGGTTATACCCCACATGCATTAAATAACATTGCCAAGAAAAGATTAGAGCATCACCTTCTGTTATGGCCCCTGTCATGGATTTGTTACCTATCCACAAACAAATCATGGCTCTCTCTCTGTGTGTGCCCCGTGGCCTGAGAATTTTCACCATTACAAGGAGTGGCTATGCCCTCCCTATGTTGGCTATGGAATAAACCTTAGCCCTTCAGTCTGAAGATTGATAAGGCCAGCATGGCCTATTGGGTTTACAACTTGGTTATTGTTGGATGGTTGTATAATTGTCGACTAATTTGAGCACAGGCTCACCCAGTTGGTCATGTGAAAGTCGTGTTGGTTGGTATATAGTCATTGACTCTATTATAACAATTGTAAACCCTACATTTCCAATTTCACATTCAAAGTACACTGTCTTTCTCCTTGTGTTAATAACTCAGTGTTGTTAACGGAGAAGGTTGTTTCCCCAATTCGAATTGATGTGTGGGTATGTGTTGTTGTCACAAATTGTTAGGTAAATTGATTTTCCGACAGTGATGATTGGTTGGTTGATACATAGTCACTGGTATTTTTGCAATAAGGATTGTTTGGATGTTTAAGATGGCATTGGTTGAAAATGATTGATGTTTCTCACACATGTCGCTTTGTGTGTATGGGTTTTTGAAAAATGAATAATGGTCGTGGTAACTGTGCTTTTCTTTGGGGCCGAATGATTATTGAACCGGGTAACTATAAAAACTATATCCAGTATATCCTTATGATTATTCTATCATGTAAGCCTGAGTTTGCACAACATAATTAATTATAGTTGGTCTAAATCAAAGTAATATTGTGTTATATTGATGAATCATCATAATGGATTGAGTTATTACTGTGACTGTCTATTTGATTTTGTTAAATGGAGATATTGCATCGTAGTGTTTTGGTGTCTGTGCACTATGTATGATATGAATAGCTTGGGTTTCACACTCAAGGATACCCACAAAGTTTTTTAAGCATGTTTATTGGTTGCAATCGATCATTTGTTAAGAAAGGCATGTTGTTGAGACCTCGTCGTGTTGGATGGATGGCCCAGTTTTTAAGTCACATTGAATTGGTTTTTTTCAGTGGAAATTTTTTGTTGCATGGGTGAATTACCTTGTGCATATCTTGTATCGAAATGGTGGTTGTTAGATGTATGTTTAAATCTCGATTCAGATTTTGCAATTTAATTCTGATTATTGGGTTACTGCTTGTATATATGTTAACGAATATCATTTCATTTATATAGGCCCGATTGCAGTGATAGTGACTTCATTCTTAATTTGAAAACATGACTTTTGAGTATAGTTGTGGATTGAAGAAATTCATAGGCAGTGGTCGATTTTTATGGTTAACGGAGTGGAATGGTTATTGTTATAAGATGTAAAGTATATAAATGAAAGGAACTTAATTACTTTACAGAATGCATATTGTCTTGTGATGGAACTGTATTGGATATTTGATTATGGACAGTAAACTAGTTAAGTACACAGTATTTATTATTTGGTCACAATGATTGTTGGTTGGTCCATCTATTCTGTGTGTAGAATGTTTTATGGGTAACTTAATTAATTTCATAGATAGTAATCATTCTTTTTCCCATCCATTATTTCATTTTCTACTAATTACAAACCCCATCACCTCCCATATTCATTTTTCCACTCCCTATTCTAAGATTGATTATAGTCAAGAGAATTTCGATGTTAAAGTAGTTGAAAGTGGTAGTATCTTGTGTGGATTACAATGATGTTTTATTGGTTTGATTTTAAGTTGATTGTTGTTGTCTTTGAGAAGGAACCATGTTCTTTTCCCCCCTCATCATATCATGTTTCTCTCAATACAAACCCATCTCATATCGCATAACCCTTTTCACCCCCTGCTCATTGATTAATAGTAAAACAATTTGTATGGATTGGATTGCATGAGTTTGATACATTATTGAGACAAATCTATTTCATATTTTTAAGAGTTGTCATGTATGGTTATTTAAAAGTCTATTTGATAATCAATAACACATGCAGGATGATTTTTTTCAATCGAGGTAGCCATGGCCGCAGAAACGAAGGTAGAGGTAATTGGAACCAAGGCCCAAGAAGGACCAGGTTCTCCATACTTTTGATGTTGATTCAAAAGAGCTCGGCCAATTGTTTCATGCCATATTTTTCAATTGGATTGGGTAGGGAATAGTCCAAACTAGGCTTGAAAGGCCTCCTTTCAAAGCCCTGCAAGCCCCCGGTATCCCTGTACCTCCTCATGTCTCATTGCAACCCGAGGTTGTTGGAAAATTGAGAGGGGGGGGTGAATCGGTTGTTACCATGCTTAAACAATTATTCTTATTTTAAATTTTTTACAAATCACTCAATGACAATCACAATAATATAGGGAGGTAAGCAATAGAATATTTAACATGAATCACACACATGAAATATACAGAGACATATATTTCCTCAGGAAACCCATAAAGGGAAAAACCTCTTCTTCTTGATATGATAAGTAATCTTTATTTTATGTAAATTATCATTCTTATGAGCACCAACTCATTGTGAGGCTACCACCTCTGCTCTGCAAGATGAAACTTCCTGAGAGCACCAACTCTTTGGTTTCTGTAGCACCCACTAGAAGGAAGCACCAACTCCCTGGTTTCTCTAGCACCCACTAGAAGGAAGCACCAACTCCCTAGTTTCTCTAGAAACCACTAGGAGGAAGCACCAACTCCCTAACTATTCTAGCACCAACTAGATGGAAGAACCAACTTCCAATCACACAGGCACCGACTTGTATAACAGAGAACAATAGTTCTTCCTTGCACCACCCTGCCACTCTAGTTTTTTTGGCTGCAACCATATTGAAGCTACAACTCCCTGTGCTCAAGCACCCACTTGAAACTCTAAGGAAACCAATCCTCCCTAACACCTCCCAACAACCCTGTTTTTTATGGCTACAACCATATGGAAGCTACAACTCCCTGTGTTCAAGCACCCACTTGAAACTCTGAGGACACCAATCCTCCCTAGCACCTTCCAACCACCCTGAAATATAAATCTTTACCTTTTACAACTTTATCACAGTGATAGAAAAATATTATATGCCTTACCAGTCTCATCATTATTTTGCTACACTGTTCTCCTCTTCCTGCATCAGTGTCTCTCTCCTCATGTCTGTTGCACTTTATGTTCTTCTATGAGATATGCATTTATGTTCCTTACTTCTTCTCCGCTTCAGCTCTTTCACACCACATTCTTATATCTGCATCAATAACGCTCGACAACAACAACAACTCTCTTATTTCTTCTCCATTTTTATATTCTCTGAACACCAACTATATACTTCATGCGCTATGCCACTGCATGCTCTTTACAACGTCACTGTTTTACCCTACGGCTTGTTCACTACATCCCTTCCTCACTCCTACATAGATCGACAACAAAATCACTTCATTTCTTTGTTCTCCATTATTTTCTCATGTCGAGTCATCTCCTGATCATCATGGAAACTCTTCGTCTTCCTTGGAGGTTAGCTTCATGCGTGCATCATCATTGGGAATTATGCTGAGATTCTTTGCCTTCTCTAGCAGTGCGACTCTTCGTCTACTCTATCACAATCAAGCTTATCCTCTCTGTTGCGGTTAGAGACTTTGACACATTTCTATATGTCAATCATCTCTATGATGGGTCTTCATTCCACTGGCAGTTACCTAAATACTCTTCAGCTTCTTTGGCGATCACCCTCTAGCTCCTCGAGTTCTATGGTAGATGCAATCAGTCATTTTCTATAGTTACAATGAGTTTTTCTCTTAGCAGTCACTGACATAACCTCCACACGACCAACAGTGGTGACCGAGCACTTATTCAAAAGGCTCTTCTTGATTTCTGTCTAGTGAGCACTAGCTCCATTTCACGATATGACCTTGGAATTTGAGCTTCATGTGACCAAGCGATTGCGGGCGCATCCAAAGGTGGTTTAGACAAAAATTATTTTCTCCCCACAATTCACCACAAGCCTCCATGCATCCTTTCTCCATAAATCGTGGCTTCAATTGTAGCCCAGTTACGAAAAATTAAGGCTCGAGCATGTTCTGGCCCCGTAATGGATCACGACCATCGATACTATGATATTGATGGTGCTCTTGAATGGATAGTTCATATCTGTCCTCTCGAGTCCACGAACCAGATCTATCCTTCCTCCATCAATGACTAAGGTTTCCTTCGTGATCCGAGCTCTGGGAGTTTCAACTCTCAAGCCTTGTTGCTGCTGACTGGTTATCTTCCAAAATGGAAGACCTACTGACATCTGTCCTCTTCAATCGATGGTTCTAACTTATTTCCTTTATCCACGCGCGATCCTTAGTCTTAGTGATCAGATGACACATGTCCCTCCAAACCAACGGACGATATCGATTTCGCCTTTTAGGCTTCGTGAGTTTCAATTCTCAAACTTCGCTTGCTCCCAGAGCATTCCACCTGGAGTACATGATCGAACGACACATGTCCCCCTCAGATCAATGGTTGAGATATCCTTTGGGTCTCTGGACTTCGGAGATTTCAATTCTCAACCTTCGCTTGCTTAGAACGCTTTTAGCCAGAGTCCACAGATTCCTTCCATGTGTCCTCGATTCAACGATCCTCATTCACTTCAGGACTTCATCACTTCAACAATCTAAAACCTTTCTCCTTCACATTTTCTCAGAGATGAAAATCTGCTAACTCGTGTCCTCTTTAATCCAATGTCTATCCTCCACTCCAGGACTTCGGCCTTTAACAATATCAAACCTTTCTTGAGTGTAAACTCCTCGCATCTCTATATTTGAAGTGAATGTTGTTCATTTTATCAGGATCTTGGATCGATGGCTCGATCTTTCTATGATGCGACTTTGCTATCTTATTCTATCCTTCCTCTCGAAATTGATCTGACGACTATGATCAAATCGCGACTTCGCATGTCAGGCGTTTGAACATGAGCCAATCTTGAATCTTCCAACTCTCGATATCCAAAATACTCTAGATCAACGGTCCACATCACTCTATGATCCAATGGTATGGATCTTATTAGGAATTCACATTTCTCAAAGTTGGAGGACTACTCACCTTTGAATTTTCTAGTTCGCGAGTCAACGAAATGTTGATCTCTTGCCATGTGTCCTATAGATCCAATGGTTCAGATCTCATCACGATTTATCATTTTACGTAGTTAGAGGATGGATCTTGACCATTATCTTCTTCAAAGTTATACTGGATTCAACAGATATCGATCTTTAGCACTCATATCCAATGGATCAGATCTGTACTTCTCCTCTGCGCTTCCTCTAGTCCCTGGAATCTGATCTAATGGGCATTGGGTATTTAGGATTGGTGATCCAACAACCATTGTCGCTCCTCCTCCTCTTGAGCTTTGGCTTTCTCAAATATCTAAGTGTCAAAGGCCATGACCTTTGATCCTTTTGTGAGCCTTGATGTATGGGATCTCGTTTGCACATCTCAGAACGTCATCTCTCCTGAGCTTTGATATCTACAATTCTTGCAGGTAAACATGTCATTGTTGTAGTGATTCTTTCCATGCACATTATGCTTGTAAACTTGCCAACATCGCTATTGTTCTTACCATCAATGACAATCACACTCTGCCTATAAACATGCCAACAATCCCCCCCTTTGGCATTGATGGAAACCCTGAATGGCTACACTGTTCTACTTAGATATCCAACTGTAGGATCCATGATCTCCAACTGTAGCATCTAGACCACTCCTTTTCTCACCCTTTGACATCAATTTCAAATAAAACATGCTCCCCCTAAGTTGTTGCAGTACTTGTCGGAGGTATCATATATTCAACCAATACATACTGCCCCTAGCAAAATGGACCTTCTTATTTGAGTTCTGCATAGTATTTGTATCTAACTCACAATATTCTCCTTCTGATTCTTGGACCTATTCATCTTCAGCTTCAGTTGTGTTCTCTATAGCAGACTCAATATTGCTCACCTCTCCTAGTGGGACTCCTTCATCAACCTTTTCTTGTCATAACTAAATGAATCCCTATGACACTCTTCTCTAATCTTCTATTACAACAATTTAATTTTTCTTCCATGATGCCTACAATACAAGACTTTTATGACCATATGCATCACAAGAAAAAACCATTACAAACACTCTCATACATGCTTTCCCTTTTTACAAATGAAGGACATGTGTTAGACTTCTTAGGAGTATTGATTTCTTCATTGTTGTATCCAAGACCGGATTTGTCATTTGGTGATCTCTGACTATCCAAGATCTCATCTAGGCTCATGGAGCTATTCAGGAACTTGATTTGGGTGTTTGACTTCTCAACCTTCACAAGTTATGCTTATGGATTATGACATGATTCTTCTTCTACTTCTTCTTTTCTTGCATGGGAGGATTCAATATCAACATCATTATATGTCCTTATGCCTTTATCCACTACTTATCCCGAGTTTACATTTTTCACCTTAAAATCTTTGGAAGTGAACACCTCTTCACAACCTCTATCACACATTTGACTTGTACTGAGAAAATTATGTTTCAGACCATCTACAAGAAGAAAATATTGAGAATTTCCTTTGTCATTACTTGACACAACACCCCTACCTCGACAGTTTCTACGTGACGTCCCTGTCTAAGGATCGTTCTAAATCTCCCTTGAGCCGAAATGGATACTTGATTCCCAGCTGGAATCTTCAACACATATAACCACAGGTCCTTCTTAGAAGTTACACATGTGTAAGCAAGCACTAAGCGCAAACCTCCACTCCACATGACTAATCGATGTGACCACTACCTTTACTCAAAAAGGTGTTTTAGGTTTCATGACTTCGCGATCTCTATTGTGAGTCCCTCTGACTCCTTTGAATATTGAAACCCCGAAAATGGGCTAACAGATATTTAAACCCTCCTTTATGCCTCAACCATATCACCTCTGTCACGTCCTGGGGTCCACCTTCGAGTGTGTCAGGATTTCATGACTCGTGAGTTCACGATGCAACCTCTCTCCCTTTCCCGAAGTCTGAACTCACGACTTCTTCTCCTCAAATCGACAACCTTGAGCTTCCACAATCTGACAGTCCAGATTGTGTTGGGATTTCATGAATTGGGATTTTGCAACTCTTGAATCTGAGTCAACGACTTTCTCCACTGCTCTGACTCCTAAAATGATGAAATCCAAAATCACAAGATCAATGACTCCCATTGATCCAGATCTAATGGTGACTATTCCTCATGATCTTGTGAGTTTTTATAGACACTCAACCTTAACTTCTCCATTGGTCTACTGTATCCAATGGTCCACGATGAATCGATAGTTCTCCTTCTGATAATTTCAACTGTCCATTCGAATTCTAGATACACCTGGCCAAATAACTCGGCGCCTCCTTCTGAGATTTATTTCTGCGAGGTGACATCAACTCTCATCTTCCTTCGAACTCTTCGAAGCCTCTATCCTTCCCGATCTTGGTTCTTGTTGAAAAATCGAGGATTCTAGGGAATCCTGTCGACACTCCTTGCGGCTTCACGATAATATATGATTATATGAACTTGTCAGTTTTGCGCACTCCTTGCGACAGTATCTCTTCAACCATTCACTGGGTTGGAAAAGTCTAAGACTTCAACTGGCCTGCACACACCTTGCATGACTCTATGCTATACTCGCACTTTTTCTGGTATGAGAACGATTGTATCTCTCTTGATATTTTCTAAGGTAAAACTCAGAATCTTTTCAACGCACTCCTTGCGAACTTTCGATGCACTCCTTGCAGGAATTATTAGGATGAGAAACAATTGAAACTCATACTCTCCCTTTTACAAACTTCATACATTCAACATGAAATCATACATACACATAGCATTGAAACAAACGCATAGAAGATCATATAAGCAAACTGTAAACATACCATTCAATAGATGCAAACAATATTCATAACACCATGAGTTTGGATCACAACTTTCTTATATTAATCCAAGTGCATCTGTACATAGGTTCTATAGAAACAACTATCTTCTTATACAATCTTCTACAATATATAGTTTTCTCTCCTCTCCTATTCTCCTTACTTCTAGAACTCTTACAATGAGAATAATATTACAATAAAATACATACGAGGGAGATTTCTAGAGTTTTCCCTCCTACAGCTCTAAGCTATCAAATCGAAAATAAAATCTCTACAACTAATTTACATTTATTACATTAATTTCTTCCAACAAACAGATGAGAGAAACCCCTCAAGATCTACATTACAATCTCAAAACCACAAAAGAAAAAATATCTTCCTAGATATTACATTAATGTTTTATCTTTTCAAATTCAAAACATTCTCAAAATGTGTGTTGGTGCGTTTCCAGCTGTCCTTCGCTTTGTTGACTTGCTTCACTGGCGATGCTCTTGCATCATACTCCTATGGCTGAAAAATTCATGAACTCCTGTTCATGAGATCTTTCACCGTATGTCCATGTTTTTGAATATTGGCTTTTCTTTCCCAACCGGCATCTTCAATCAGGTGTCCCTTCCATTTCACCAAGTATTCAAAATACGTCTTTCTATGGGTCTTCTTGCTAACTCTCTGATTAATGATATTTTCCATATGCAGCTTTTCAGCTACAGGCATCTGTTTGACCCACTAAACTTCTTTTTGATTCTCTTCTCTGCCTCCCTCATCTACTCTGTAAGGATATAGATCCGCTATGTTGAATATGGGTGAAATGCCCACACCTTCTGGCAATTCTATTTCGTAAGCATTTGCCTCAAATTTTCTTAGAATTTTACATGGTCCTATATTTTTCATTTTCAAATTATTGTATGTTCCCCTTGGGAAACTTTCCTTTATTAGATGTGCTAAGACTAAGTCTCCCACTTAGAATTGAAGCTCTCTTCAGTGCTGATTGAATCTGTGCTTATATTCCTGGTTGGAAATCTACAACCATTCTTGGATCTTACTATGGAGCTCTTGTATCTCTGCTACAAAATCTTCTGCTCCAACACTTCTAAACTCATACTGCTCCAAGTATCTCAACTCAGATACTCCTTGAATGCATTCCATACATTATCTGGAATGGGCTATGTCATATACTTCTATTAGGTGAGTTGTTATATGCAAATTCTACTTGTGGCAGAATCTGATCCCACTGACTATGATGTTCATCTACTAAACTCCTCAACAAGTCCCCTAAACTTCGATTTACTACCTTAGTCTATCCATCTGTCTGAGGGTGATATGTTGAGCTAAAATATAAATTCATTCCTAGCTTCTTCCATAGTGTCCTCCAGAAATGACCAACAAATTTTGTATCTTGATCCGAAACAATACTCTTGAGTAAACCATGAAGTCCAACAACTTCTTTGAAAAACAAATTTGCAATGTGTGTTGCATCAGTGGTTTTCTGACATGGAATGAAATGTTCCATTTTTGAGAATCTATTGATTACCACAAATATGGAATCACAACCTCTCTATGTCCTCGGTAGTCCTAACAAAAAATCCATGCTTACTGCATCCGATGTCCACTCTGGTATTGGCAATGGTTGATATAATCCTGTATTCTGTCTTTTCCCCTTTGCATGATGGAAAATTCTACATCTGTTGATGAATTTCTTGACATCTGTCCTCATCCCTGGCCAATAATATAAACTATTCAATTGCACAAAAGATTTATCATGGCCAAAATGTCCAGCTAATCCCCCACTATGTTTTTCCTTTAGAAGGTTCTCTCTCATAGAAATATTTGGAATACGCAACTGATTTACTTTGAATAATAATCCATCCTGGATTAAGTATTCAATCCATTGGTTTCTGTCTCTAAGAACAATATTCTCACATGCTTCATAAGCATCCCTGAAATATGAATCATCTCTATACATATCCTTAAGGCTATCAAAACCTAAGGTCTTCACACAAAACTCCTGCAGAATCAAACATTTCCTACTTAATGCACCAACAACCTTGTTAGCAGTTCCAGAAATGTGCTTTGTAAAAAAATTGAAGTTCTGCATAAATTCAACCCATTTTGCATGTTTTTGGTTCAATTTTTCCTCTTTGGTTACGAATTGTAAAGCATGGTTGTCTCTATACAAAACGAACTCTTTTGGAACCAAGTAGTGCCTCCATTTATTCAGTGTTTGTATGATTGCATACAATCTTTATCATACATGGAATAATTTATCTTATCATCATTCAACTTCTCACTGAAATATTCAACTGGTCTATTGTCTTGACCTAATACTACTCCAATTGCAAATCCACTTGCGTCACATCTGACTTGGAATGTTTTACTGAAATCTGGTAGAACCAGAACTGGCTGTTCAGTTATATTCTCCTTTAAAAACCTAAAAATTATTTTTGCTTCCTTTGTCCAATGTAAAGATTTATGTCTTTTCTTAACTGTGTCCATCATTTATGCACTAATCCCAATAAAATTTATGATGAACTTCCTGTAAAAATTGGCTAATGCATGGAAGCTTCTGACTTCAAATATATTCCTTGGTGATGGCCATTCTTTGATCGCTTTTACTTTCTCAGAGTCCATCTTCAACTCATTCGAAGATATTACAAACCCCAAATAAATGAGTTTCTTCTTCATGAA
This sequence comes from Picea engelmannii, assembly GCA_009831015.1. Classification (NCBI taxonomy): domain Eukaryota; kingdom Viridiplantae; phylum Streptophyta; class Pinopsida; order Pinales; family Pinaceae; genus Picea; species Picea engelmannii. The sequence goes on along the minus strand of ML777588.1, from coordinate 806,679 downwards.
AGATGACTTCTTCAGCTTTATCAACAACTTCTCTTGTTGCAACCTTCTCATCACTAGAGTTAGGTGTCTCAGATGTTCTTCCTCATTATTATTGAAGATCAATATATCATCAAGATACACAATTATGAATTTTCCAATGAAATCCTTCAAGAATTCATTCATCAATCTCATGAAAGTACTTGGCACATTTTTCAAACAAAACGACATGACAAGCCATTCATACAACTCTTCATTCGTCTTAAATGCAGTCTTTCATTCATCACCTTCCCTCATTCTAATATGATGATATCCACTTTTCAAATCAATTTTTGAAAAAAACTTTGCTCCACTCAAGCAATCCATGAAGTCATCCATCCTTGGTAAAGGAAATCTATACCTGATGGTGATTTTTGTTATAGCCCTTGAGTTTGTACACATTATCCATCCACCATCCTTCTTTGGACTTAACATTGTTGGCACAGCACACAGACTCAAGATTTCTCTGATCAACCCTTTGTCCATCAAGTCTTGGACTTGCTTCTTGAATTATTCATTCTCCTGTGGCTTCAATCTGTACGATGCTTTGTTTGTTAAACTCACCCCTGGTATAAGGTCTATGTGATGGATTATACTTCTGATGGGTGGCAACGAACAAGGTAAATCGCCCACCACTATATCATCAAAATTCTCTAGCATTTCCTAAATTTCCTCAGGTAGATCATCTATTGAAGTACTGGTCAAGATGACTCTAGGTTTCCTCACCACATCAAATTGCATGTCTTCTTCTTTCCTGACTTCATCTAGAAGTTCCTTCCCACTCATGCGAAGTATAGTATTGCTTGCTTCTACTTTTGCCTTCTTGTCTTCAATTGACAGCAACATATGCGTCCTACCATTCTCCTCCAAGTTGTATGTGTTCTTTCTCCCATAATGAACAATATTTATGTCATATTTCCATGGTCTCCTCAACAAAATTTGATAGACATCCATGGGAATAACATCACATAAGATCTCATCTCTGTAACCCCCTATCTTAAACTCAACTAAATAGTGTTTAGTGACGATTACCTGATGTCCTTTTTGCAACGACAAAACCTTGTATGGGCTTGGATGTGCAACTATATCCAATTGTAGCTTCTCCACCATCTCTATGGATACTAGATTATCCATGATTCCATTGTCCACAATTACTTTTCATACCCTATCCTTGGTCTTGCAAGTAGTTCTAAATAAACTGTTCCTTTGGACTGGGTTCTCTATCTCTTTCTCTGGCCTCAAGAGAATTTTCCTGATCATCAAGGATCTTCCACCTTCTGCATCTTTTGCCTCAACATTTTGCCTCTGCACTTATGAAATGTGAGTTTCACCTCCTCCATCCCTTTTTCTATCAGGACATTCAAAATATTTGAGTCCTATCTTTCCACAGACAAAAAACTTTATTTCACCACCTCTACCTCTTCCTCTTCCTCTTTCTCGAGGAAAAGTGTTCCTATCAGCATACTATCCTCCTTGTGAGCTTCCTCCCCTTTCTGGGTGGTTATGAGGTTTCCTTTATTCATCATTGAGATTTTGTACTCTATTCTGTGCAATTTCTTTGCCTCTACTTGAACTTCTATCTCTACCCCTTTGACCTTGCTTTCGGGCCAATTTTACTTCTTCCTTTGAAGCAATTTGATAAGCATCTTCCACATTTTTTATTTTCACCATGCTCATCTCTTCTTGAATTTCATATCTCAAGCCACTCATGTATCTAGAGAATTTTTCATCATCACTCTCATGATGACTTGCTCTGATGTTGAGTCTGTAAAATTCTTCAGTGTATTCCTTCACTGTCATCCCCTTCTGTCTCAAATTATGCATTCTTCAAAACAGATTAATTTGGTAATACCTGGGTATAAACATGGATTTCATCTTTGCGACCATCCTATCCCATCTTTTGATTCTTTTCCTTCCTTTGCAATGCTTGTCAGCCTCCAGTTCATCCCACCACAGTGTTTCATGCCCTTTCATTCTAGTGACATCATGTTTAACTTTCTTATCTTCTTCGATATCCTCATACTCAAAGTATTTATCCAGAGCTCTAAACCAATCTAGCAACTCTTCAATGTCTAAGTTGCCTTCATACCTCGGGATGTCCATTTTTTCTCTGGCCCCTATTCTTGCAACAACTTTGAATAAACGTTCCTCTATAGCATCTTTTCCTACAACTTCTTCTTCAGCTCTAGCCTCATTTTCTCTTTTAGCCTCAATGATATATCCAGTATTAGTTGTTCATCTCTTTGTTGTCTCCATAGCATCCAATCGAGCATGAATTTATATCATTTCTCTTTCCACGGTTGGCTCAGGCATGGGTCTCTCTTGACGTCTTCTGGGCGACATTGTTTAAATATGTTCCATGCAAAATTCAAATCACAACTTGCCTTCTGTCTCCCTTTCTTACAAAAAACAATGATTGTAAGATTTGATACCACTTGACGCAACACCCCTACCTCAATAGGTTCTGCGTGACCTCTCGGTCTAAGGATCATTCTAAATCTTCCTTGAACTAAAATGGATCCTTGATTCCCAGCTGGAATCTTCAACAAGTATAACCATAGGTCCTTATTAGAAGTTACACATGTGAGACCAAGAATTAGGCACGAATCTCCACTCCACGTGACCAACCAATGTGACCACTACCTTTACCTGAAAAGGTGTTTTGGATTTCATGACTTCGCGACCTCTATTGTGAGTCCCCCTGACTCCTTTGACTCTCGAAACCCCCAAAATGGGATAACGGATATTTAACCCCTCCTTTATGCCTCAACCATGTGACATTAGTCACGTCCTGGGGTCCACCTTCGAGAGCGTCAAGATTTTGTGACTCGTGAGTTCACGATGCAATCTCTCTCCCTTTCCCAAAGTCTAAACTTGCAAATTTTTCTCCTCAGATTGATGGCCCTGAGATTCCACGATCTGAAGGTCTAGATTGTGTCAGAATTTCATGACTCCTTAATCTGAGTCAACAATTTTCTCCACTACTCCGACTCCCAAAATGCCAAAATCTGAAATCACAATATCAATGACTCCTATTGATCCATATCTAACGGTGACTATTCCTCCTGATCTTGTGAGTGTTTATAGACACTCATCCTTAACTTCTCCGTTGGTCCACTAGATCTAATGGTCCACGACGAATCGGTAGTTCTCCTTCTGAGAATTTTAACCGTTCGTTTGCGTTCTCGATACTCTTGGCCAAATAACTCAGTGCCTCCTTCTAAGCTTGATTTTTGCGAGGTGAATTCAACACTTGTCTTCCTTCGAACTCTTCAAAGCCTCTATCCTTCCTCAGCTTGGTTCTTGCTGCAAACTCGAGGATTCTAGGGAATCTTGTCGGCACTCCTTGCAGCTTCATGATAATCTCTAATTATCTGAACTTCTCAGTTCTGCGCACTCCTTGTGACAATATCTCTTCAACCACTCACTGGGTTGGAAAAGTATAAGACTTCAACTGTCTTGCACACACCTTGCATGAATCTGTGCTATACTCTCACTTATGCTCGTATGAGAACGACGTTATCTCTCCTGAGCTTTTCTGAGGTAAAAAACAGAATCTTGTCAACGCACTCCTTGCAGTCCTTCGCTGCACTCCTTGCAGTAATTCTTGGGATGAGAAACAATTGAAACTCATACTCTCCCTTTTACAGACTTCATACATTCAACATGAAATCATACATACACACAGCATTGAAACAAATGCATAACAGAGAATATAAGAAAACTGTAAACATACTATTCAATAGATGCAAACAATATTAATAACACCATGAGTTTAGATCACAACTTTCTTATATTAGTCCAAGTGCATCTGTACATGGGTTTTATAGAAACAACTATCTTCTTATACAATCTTCTACAATCTATCTTCTGCTCTCCTCTCCTATTCTCCTTGCTTCTACAACTCTTACAATGAGAATAATCTTACAATACAATACATACAAGGGAGCTTTCTAGAGTTTTCCATCCTACATCTCTAAGCTATCAAATTGAAAATAAAATCTCTACAACCAATTTACATTTATTACATTCATTGCCTCCAACAAACAGATGAGAGCAACCGCTCAAGATCTGTGTTACAATTTCCAAACCATAAAAGAAAAAATATCTTCCCAGATATTACATTAATGTTTTATCTTTTCAAATTCAAAACATTCTCAAAATGTGCACTGGCACATTTCCAGCTATCCTCCACTTTGCTGACTTGCTTCGCTGGCAATGCTCTTCATCATTACTCAAAATCACCATCCCTTTACCCTTGATTTTACTTGGTTCATCATTTTCAAAGATCACATTTCTTGTTTTGATTTTATTTATAGGAAGAAGCTTATCCTTGTCTCTAGTAATGTGCTTGGAACATTCTATTCCAGGAGTCCTTTTGTTATTGAGTTGAAAGTATTAGACCACATTTTTCACTATCTTTCTTTTTCCATGTGCTGGCCTTTCTAGCTAAGAGATTTATCCTTGGATCTTCTTTGTAATTCTTCAAATGGCAGTTTGCATCTTTGTGGTTGAAGTTATGATAGTTATAACATTCAATCTCATTGTTCAGTAGGTCAAAGTGATTGTTAAAGCATTGTCTACTCATTGACTGTTTATTATTTCTTGACCTCCTCGGTTGCATGTCTCTAAAATTAATTTGACAATTTGCAATATGTGGTTGTTTGTTACTTGGCTGTCTCATTCTCTGTTGTGGAAGATATTTATTCCTTGGGTGTCTTGATTGCTCATGTCTAAATCTTAAGGAACAATTTACAGCTCTGTTGCCAAAGTTAGAACAGTAGAAACAATATCCATAGAAAAAATCTTTATACCTGGAAAATGGTTGTCTTCTTTGAGCAGGTCGATTTATTCCATGTTGATGATTTCCTTAAGCAGAGGGTGTATTATTTATTTGTTCTACAGATTCTGTTATGGCACCTTTTTCTTTACTCCTTTTGGGCGATTGATTATCTTCTTTTGTTTCTACAGGTTTGTTGTTGTCATTCGTTGTAGATTTGACAAACTTGATGGGTTCTTTATTTCTTGTCTAACCACTACTTGATCCCTCTTCATAAACCAAACTAGTTTTCAACATTGGATTCCTTTGTTGATTCAAAATGATGGCTAATCCTTCTGAGGCTTTAATACTTGACAGATTACGATGATACAAAGCTTGAAACTTCTCCAACTCTTTCCTAGTTTTCACTACTTCTTCTTCCAGAGCTTCACATATTGCCTTATTTTATGATTACTCTTGTTTCATAATGTCTTCGATTTTATTTGCCTCTTCTAATTCCACTTTTAGCAGGGAAAAGTTTTCATCGGGTTTTTTACTACCTTTCTTGAACGGTATCATCAATTGTTTTTTCTTTCTCTTCTTAAGTCTGAGTCTGTCAATCTCTTCCAAAGCGCTAATCAACTCTCCTTCCAAGTCAACCAGAGCTTCTTCATCAATAACATCACTTCTTGTGATTTTATTATCATAATACTCTTTGGCCATAAGCATGGAGTCATTTACCTTATCTTCACAGGAGAATTCACTATTTGTGTCTTCTGAAGAGTCATCATTGTTTGAACATAAACTTTTTTTTTTCCAAATCTCTTGGGTTTGTACTTCTCTTCTCCTTCGTAGTTGCTAATGCGTTTGTCCCACATTTCGTTGGCATTTTCTAAGTGCATAACTTTTACAAATTTTTCTTCTGCAAGCCCACTTAGAATAACATTCATAGCCTTAGCATTGAAGTTGAATTCTAGCTTGTCATCCTTGGAAGCTAATACAAACGAATTTACATAACCAACCTCTACCATATCCCAGGCATCTGCACCTAAAGCTATTATGTAGGTTCTCATCCTAACTTTCCAAAAGTCAAAGTTTGTTACAATGAATAGGGGGGCCTTATAGCCTTATGCCTAGTCATGTTTAAGCTCTAGGATCTACCCTTAAATAAAGGGAACTAGATCTAATACCAATTGTTGGACAACTAAGAGGGGGGGGGTGAATCAGTTGTTACCATGCTTAAACAATTATTCTTATTTTAAACTCTTTACAAATCACTCAATGAAAATCACAATAATGAAAGGAGGTAAGCAATAGAATATTCAACATCAATCACACACATGAAATTTACAGAGACAAATATTTCCAGAGGAAACCCATATAGGGAAAAACCTCTTCTTCTTGATATGATAAGTAATCTTTATTTTTTCTACATTATCATTCTTATGAGCACCAACTTAGTGTGAGGCTACCACCTCTGTTCTGCAAGCTGCAACTTTCCGAGAGCACCAACTCTCTGGTTTCTCTAGCACCCACTAGAAGGAAGTACCAACTCCCTAGTTTCTCTATCACCCACTAGAAGGCAGCACCAACTCCCTCGTTTCTCTAGCACCCACTAGAAGGAAGCACCAACTCCCTAAGTGTTCCAACACCAACTAGATAGAAGCACCAACTCCCAGTCACACAGGCATCGACCTATATAACAGAGAACAATAGTTCTCCCTTGCACCACCCTCACACCCTAGTTTTTCTGGCTGCAACTAGATGGAAGCTACAACTCCCTGTGTTCAAGAACCCACTTGAAACTCTGAGGACACCAATCCTCCCTAGAATCTCCCAACCACCCTATTTTTTCTAGCTGCAACTAGATGGAAGCTACAACTCCCTATGTTCAAGCACCCATTTCAAACTCTGAGGACACCAATCCTCCCTAGCACGTCCCAACCACCCTGAAATATAAATCATTGCCTTTTACAACTTTATCACAATGATACAACATTTATCTATGGTTTACTAGTCTCATCATTTTTCTGCTACACTGCTCTTCTCTGTCTACATAAATGTCTCTCTCCTCTTGTCTGTTGCGCTTTCTATTCTTCTCTTAGATATGCATTTTTGTTCCTTGCTTCTTCTGCGCTTTAGCTCCTACACACTGCATGCTTCTAGTTGCATCAATCACACTCAACAACAACAAAAAATCTCTTCTTTTTTCTGCATTTGTATATTATTTGTGCACCAACTGCATACTTAATGCTCTTTGCCACTGCATGCTCTTTACAACGTCACTATTCTACCCTACAGGTTATTCACTACAACTCTTCCTCACTCCTGCATATCTCGACAACAGAATCACTTCACTTCTTTGTTCTGCATTATTTTCTCATGTTGAGTAATCTCCTGATCATCATGGAAACTCTTCATCTTCTCTGGCAGTTAGATCCATGCGTTCATCATCACTGGGCATTATGCTGAGATTCTTTTCCTTCTATGGAAGTGTGAATCTTTGTCTTCTCTGTCACAATCAATCTTATCCTCTCTGTTGTAGTTACAGAATTCGACACATTTCTATCTGTCAATCATCTCTATGACGAGTCTTCATTCCACTGGCAGTTACCTCGAGACTATTCATCTTCTCTAGCGATCACCCTCCATCTCCTTGAGTTCTTTGGTAGATGAAATCAGTCATTTTCTGCAGTTACAATCAGTCTGTCTCTTAGCAGTTACTGAGAGAATCTCCGCGCAACCACCGATGGTGACCAAGCGCTTATTCAAAAGGCTCTTCCTGATTTCTGTCTAGTGAGAGTTGGCTCCATTTCACAATATGACCTTGGGCTATGAGATTCATGTGACCAAGCGATTGTGGGTGCATCCAAAGGTGGTTTATACCAAACTGCTTTTCACCCCACAATTCACCACAAGCCTCCATGCTTCCTTCCTCCACAAACCGTGGTTTCGATTGCCACCCGCTTATGAAAAATTAAGGCCAGAGCATGTTCTGGACCCGCAATGGAGCACGACCATCAATCTCATGATCTTGATGGTGCTCTTGAATGGATGGTTCATATCTATCCTCTAGAGTCCATGGACCAGATCTGTCCTTCCTCCATCAACGGTTGAGGTTTCCTTTGTGATATGGGTTTCGAGAGTTTCAACTCTCAAGCCCTTTTGTTGTTGATTGGATATCTTCAGGAATGGAAGATTTGCTAACATATGTCCTCTTCAATTGATGGTTCTGCCTTCTTTCCTTTATCCACACGTGATCCTTAGTCTCGGCAATCAGATGACACGTGTCCCTCCAAACCATCGGACGATATCGATTTCACCTTTCGATCTTCGAGAGTTTCAATTCTCAAACTCAACTTGCTCCCGGATCATTTCACCCAGAGTCCACAATCCAACAATGCACGTCTCCCCCGGATCAACGGTCGATATCTCCTTCGGGTCTCCAGACTTCATATATTTCAATTCTCAACCTCTGCTTGCTCATAATTCTTTTAGCTGGAGTCCACAGATTCCTGCCATGTGTCCTCCTTGAATCAATGGTCCTCGTTCACTTTGGGACTTCAGCACTTCAGAAATCTCAAACCTTTCTACTTTGTGTTTTCCCATAAATGACAATCTACTAACTCATGTCCTCTTTAATCCAATGGCTACCTTCCACTCTAGGACTTCGGCCTTCGAAAATATCAAACCTTTCTTGAGTGTAAACTCCTCACATCTCTATATCCGAAGTGAATTTTGTTTGTTTAATTAAGATCTTGGATCAATGGCTCAATCTTTCTGAGATGCGACTTTGCTATCTTATTCTGTCCTTCCACTTGAAATTGATCAGATGGTTGTGATCAAATCACGACTTCACGTGTTGAACGTTTGAATGTGAGCCAACCCTAACTCTTCCGACTCCCGATATCTGAAATACTCTAGATCAACGGTCCACAACCCTCTATGATCCAATGGTCCAGATCTTATTGGGACTTCGCATTTCGTGAAGTTGGAGGACTACTCACCTTTGACTTTTCCAGTTCACGATTCAGTGAAATGTTGATCTCTCGCCATGCATCCTCTGGATCCAACGGTTCAGATCTCATCATGATTTTTCTTTTCACGTAGTTGGAGGATAACTCTTAGCCATTATCCTTTTTGAAGTTATATTGGATCCGACGGATTTTGGTCCTCGGTGCTCAGATCCAACAGATCAGATATGTACTTCTCCTCTTCTCTTCCTGTGGTCACTGGACTTTGATTTAATGGACATTGGGTATTCAGGATTGGTGATCCAATGACCATTGTTGCTCCTCCTCTTGATATTTGGATTTCTCAAATATCTAAGTGTCAAAGGCCACGACCTTTGATCCTTCTGTGAGCCTTGATGTATGGGGTCTCGTCTGCACATATCAGAATGCTATATCTCCTAAGATTTGATCTCTACAGTTCTTTCCTGTAAACATGCCAACTTCGTTGTCATTCTTTCCATGCACATTCTACCTGTAAACCTGCCAACATTGTTGTTGTTCTTGCCATCAATGACAAGAACACTATGCATGTAAACATGCCAACAGAGGTCCCGGAAAATGATGGATGGAAGGAGATTGTCCACCCATCAGTCTCCCAACATTGTGGCTAGCCTAACTTGTCCTTGCCTTCTCCTCCACCTATTAACCCCATTGTCCAAGCTTCCCCTGACCACTCTCCAGTGCAATCCTCCTATGCTAGCAAGAGATTGAAAACTGAGGCCCACCATGCCCTTAATAAAGGAAAATCCACTTCTTCCCCTTCCTCACCCTCCAATGGCTCTGAAAAATTTGTGTCTTCCCAGATGCATTTGAGGGACGATTGTTCCCACGTGATCAATGAGATAAGGCCTAAGGGCTATGCACAGCCAAGGGAAAATTAAGGAAAATCAAGAGGTGGCAACAACAATCAAGGAAGGGTTGCATCGTAGACTAGGAAATATGGCTTTTGAGTTTTATTTTATCTATTGTTTTATAACAGTTGACTTCAGAGATTTTTGGACAACATTTTTTATTTTGGATATATGAGTATTATTTTTGAAATAATTTCAAATTTCAGAAGCTAAAATTTCCAAAAGTGAATATGTTGATGGGAGGCACAAGGAGGTGTGTTTTTCTTAAATAATGGTTATGTTATGATTGTTATGAACTAAAGGGAGTCACAAGGGGTCCCACCTACTAGTTATTATTTATTTATGACCCTTATTTTAATTATTACTCTTCCCCCTAACTAAAGTTAGTTGAGACTTTTAATTAACTTAACTAATGCATTGGTTCAACTACTTCAACCAATTCTAATTTGTTAAAAGCAAAAGGAAAGGGAGGAACAAGAGGAGGATAGAAGTTGAAGCATACTAAGGTTTGCTATTTGAGTTTATGTTGAGATAGTTCAATTTTCATTCATTCATTGATTCATCACTAGCCTACTTCTCTTTTATGATAGCAGGGTCTTATTGTAGACAACAATATTCAAGGTTGAATCACATCATTCAGACACTTGTTTTTCAGAGGTGTTGATCTATGTTTGATAGTCTGTGTAGACTTGTCTGATTGTGAATCAGTTTTCATGAATGACAAAGGATATTGTGCAGAGTTGAGTGGGCATAAATATGTGGCAAGTTGATCCAACTTTTAGAGTTCAGTTTTGGTTTTCTGTCAGAGGTCCTCTTGTATGTTCCATCGGGGATGTGTAAGTTTGACTTTGGTCCAAAATTTCTGCATGCAATTTTGTAAAGAAAATGACTCTTTGGTGAATTTGAATGAAAAAAAGGATTTTTTTATGTCTCATCTGTCTTGATTATCATCATGGTGACTTTTCTTCTATCTTTACATTTATTTCAGCAACTAATATGTCCAGAAAATTACATAAAAAGTGAACTTCCAACAATTTTTTTTTTTGATAAAAAACTAAACTAAGCACTTGTAATTAATACTTGTGAGTTAGGATGTTATTTTTGTTGGCTATAAACATAGGGTGATATTCCCATCTATTTTTCTTTAGCCAAGAAGAATCTGAAAATGCTTGAGTAAGATCATTTCATATATTTTCCTCAACATTTATTTGGTGACCATACTAGGGATATCCTTGATATCTCTTCGGTTAATTTTTATATTTGATTTTTCATCGATACATATTTATTTTATGAAAATGATTCTTTGATTGTTTTACTATTAATGGCTATTCATGTTGCAAGGCAGCCCAATCTTAAGCCCGATCTCCAAGACCATACCAACATTGCTTTGAACTTGTTTCATACTATTTTAGACACTACCAGGACCCTTGTTGAGCTTAATCATTCTTGGGCAGCAATTGAATGAGATATTAGTGTTCAAGAACAATTGGAGGCTAGACGTAGACAACCTAGAAATCAACAGTAACCTTCCTTTTCCTCAGTTTTAGATTTTTCTTTCATGTCCTTAGATTCTCGTTCTTCTAGAAGAAGAAGAGGTTTGTCACGTGAACTCAATCCTATTTCTGAAATAGGAAGGGAAAACATTGTGTTATCTACCCAACAAAGTGATCTAAGGACAAATTTATCTGATTCATCTAGTTCCTCTTTATTTCCCTCGCCTATCATCCACAAGATGACATTTAGTGGAGGCTCTGGTGGCACTGGAAGTGCTTCATCTTCACAATCTTCATCTTCATCATCATCAGTGATTGGTAGATTATATAGCCACCATATCCCTATCCAATCTACCACAAACCCCACCAAAGTCATCAAAAAGTATGGACTTTTTCAGTTCGAAGAAGATGCCACAACCACACCATGGCATGTGTCCTCTCCTCTTAACCTAGCACCTGGTACTCATCCACTTCCAAAGTTTAAAGAGCACTTGCCTAAGTTTTGGGGGAAGAACATTGTCAGTACCAATGAACACCTAGTGGAATTTTATAATGCATGACATAACATAGGGGCCAACAACAATGACGCTTGCATGTGCTTGTTATTCAATTCCTTGGAAGTAAAGGTTGCAGCCGACGTCTTTGACCTTCCTCCTAAGATCCTATCTACTTGGGAGGATTTAATCTATTGGTTCCGATCACCTTATGGGAAATCCAAAATCCCTGCCGAGAAGTTAAGGGAATACAATAGTGTCACTTATAAAGATGGTGAGACCATCAAGTCTTTCAACTTGTGTTTCACCAAGTTGTACAATCAAATCCCCAAACTTATCCGCCCTCAAAACCAAGCCTCTTTCATGCATTAATACAATGCATTGCCTTATCCCTACCATCATAGGCTTGAGGGAAAATCCATTTATAATATCATTTCCACTCTGCATACTTGCTCAGAGTATGAAGAACAACTTGAAAGAATTGGTCTTCCCTAGGGAGAATCAGTCAGACAGACAGACATGTCTGCTCTCTTACAACTAGTACAAGATATGAACAATTGTATGATATCATTCGAGCGAAAGAGTATTGCTTCCCCTCTCACCCTTGGAGCTTCATCCTTTTCTACACCCCCTTTTAGAAAGATGATTGAAAACAATTTTAATCCTAAAGCTATCCTGCCTCGGATTTGGTGTAACTTTTGCAAGGAACACCATGAAGAAACCACATGTGAGGTAAAGAAGAGTGCCAGAGATAAAATATTTGGTAAGATACCAGAGGCTACTATCGTTGTCCTAGACTTTGCAGATCCAGAGGATGTCATGGTTATTAATACTATGAACAAATCCTATGCTCCCAAGGGTAAATTTGACCCTCCTCACAGTTCTTCTATCCTGAGCGCATCCTCAACCGATGCTACGCCTTAGGTTACCCAAGTTCCTGGGAGTCAAATAATAACTCCCCCTCTTCCCTCTTCCAAATAAAATATCTTGAATCAATTGGCCAACATCAAAGCATGTACAACCCTCCTAGACATGGTTGTCATCCATGAACAACATATGCATCTAAAACAATTCATGGAAGGAAAAGCTTCCATTGTAGCCAAACTTTCCAAAGAGGTAGAGGAAGGGAATTCTTCTGTAAATAAAGTAGGTGTAAATAACTTTAGATACCCTGTAAAAAACCCCCCTTTTTTATATTTCTTTAAATATCATGGATAAGATTTCCCATTGTTGCCTCATCGATGGTGGTTCAGGTTAAGTGTGATGTTGAATATTATTATGGAAGATCTAGGCTTGTATTGTACAAATGAAAATTCTAGAAGCATGTTCTCCTATAATAGTCTACAACAAATAACCATAGGAGAGATTAAGGATGTGCCCTTGGTTTTATGCGCTCATCTTGAGATAAGGACAACCCTCAACATTTAGGTGATTGATATACCTATAAGAAATTACTCAATTATCTTGGGGATAGATTTGAAATCCTTAATAGGTTGACACCTCTCGCTCGACGGGACACATTTATCCATTCCTCGGAATGGTAATAATATTATAGTCCTTAGAGAGGGGAGAATTTCACCCTACATAGAAAGTGTTCTACAATCTAGTGTAAACTATATCAAAGAAGACCTAGGAGTGTATTCCATCTTTGTTGAAGAGGATAATATTACTTTGGAAAGAGTTGATTTAGATGATGATTTATGGAATATGAACTTTGATGGGTCACACTCTAAAGTAGGTAACGGGGCTGGTATTATCTTGGTTTCCCCTATAGGAAAAAATCATAATCTGTCACATAGGTTGAAGTTTGCTTGTACAAACAATGTCATTGAATTCGAAGCTTTATTATTAGGCATTGAGAACTCCCTTAATCTTGGTTGTGGTCACCTTTCAATTTTCGGAAATTCTGAGCTTGTTGTGAACCTGATACGTAAGACATGCTCTCCTAGCGACAAGCTTCTAGAACGATACTCCAAAACTATTTGGGCACTTGTCTCGAACCTTATATATTTCAACATCACTCATGTTAAGAAGGAGATGAATTCAATGGCTGATCGGTTAGTTGTATTTGCAGCCTCTCCTAATCAGCAACTCTTGCCTCACATGCCTGATTGTGATTTTCAATATCTACATCGTACATACATCCCTGAAAAGGAAGGGTCTTGGAAGGCCATCCCTAATGATGAGAGAATTTGTGTTGCCATTCAAAATGAATCTCTTAAGCCTGAGGATATTATATCCACATAAAATAATGATATTCTTGAGGGCTTGACTCCTCTTGAGAGTTTGTTTTCATTGAGTGTTGTAGGCAACAAAGAAAAATAGAAAGAAAAGGAGTTACAAAAGAGGGTGGTTGAAACCATCCTTCTGAACATTGGGACACCTGAGTCTTCAACGAATGTTCAAATGAATGTCCAATGTTTTGTTAAAGAATATATGGGGCCAACCGGGCTACTCGGTGAATCTCAAAATCTTTTTGCTTGGTCCTATGAGGATCTTCTTGGTTTTGATCTTGGTCTTGTTCAACGTATTATGAAACTGGCTAGGAGAAAACAAAATCTTGTTAAATTTGCACTAGAAGCACCCTCTCAAAGGGAGTTGAGAGATTTCTTAAGGGCTGGAACGTTTTTTTTAGTCCACCCTGAATGGGCTTCAAATTGGGAACCGAACTCAAGGATCACTAATAATATTAGAACATGTATTAGTCTTCTAACTTTTATGCAAGTGATTATTAGAAATTCCTTCCCTCCTCTCAATATGGAAATGTTTTTGCAACAGGTTGTAGAGTCACAGTTAAGGCCCTTACTTGACAATATGTTTGGCTACAATAGAATCAAAGTAAAAGGGGAAAATTTTCACAAAACCACATTTATTAATAATTGCAATGCTATGCCTTACAAATTCCTACCTTCTGGCATACTTGATGAAAGTACCACCCTTAAAAGGCCTATAAACACAACTTTCAATGAATTGGTCAGTCTCCATGCTTATCTTGATGATTTAATCATGTGCGTCAAAGGGCTGATAATTACATCAAAATTTCAAGTGTTGGGTCCTTTCCAAGTTACTTTTGTCTTGGACACTAATTCATACATTCCAGGGGAATTGCAGAGACAATTGTTCTCCTACAACACTAACAGTCCTCGCTTGAAGTATTGTGAGGGGCCAGCGTGAAAAGTTCCAATGTTGATTGATTTTCTGTATACTAGTAGCCTAGCTCTGCTTTCAATTTTTTGTGCTTCTTTTATATGCTTACAGTACTTTGATTTATGCCTTCTGAGTTAAGTTTTCTTTCTTTTCTACATTCATTATGTCTTCACTATTGTTTTTTTAGTTTCTACAACTTTACATTCGTCACAATTTTGTTTCCAATTATCTTTGGTTAATTTTGTCAAATAGGATGTTGGATCAATTCTGCCCAAGTGACACTCCTGCAAAGCATTGTTAGCCAATAAAAATCAATCTTACACAACTTTTATGATGTATCCTCTGAAGGGCCCTTGAAATTGTTATATATTTCCACTATTGTCTTGTAAAGAATCAACTATCTCCCGCTTCTTCTTGCCATTTCTTCATCCATTGAGATTTTAAGGGAAAGACTACACATTTTCCTCCTTAAAAGTTAGAGAGAAGATTCCAGCTGGATGATTATGCATACAGTGGTAAAATCCCCTCATACTTAACACTTTACATGAATTATTCCCAAATTCTCAATCATCTTTCCATTAAATCTACTCACCTCCCCCTATTGCATAATCTTTCGGGTTATATCTTCTTGACCTGGTGTCCTGGTCCACGAAACCATGAGTTGTGAGTTCTAAATATTTTGAAAACAAATTTTCCTGTGGAGTCGTCAGTTTCTTGATGATTGAAAAACATCAACGAAGTTTCGCCCGCAAAGTGTTGCTAAAATCCTATTATTATAAAAATTAAATAATACTAGTAGGTGGGATCCCCTTAAACTATTGAAGATGAGATCTCTTCATTTTTTATGTTATGATGATGTGCGACACGACTTACATGGTTGTTGAGATTGGGTTGTTATTGGTCATGATTTCAGCTTATGAAGTGTTGATTCCTTATGTTACTACAGCCTATGCTATTCATTAGGATCATTGCTATATGTTCTTATCGCACCCGCACAACAAACATGTTAGTGAAATTACATGAAGGGAATTTTTGAGAAAGGCAAAAATACTATAACAAATGCAAAGAAAAGGGATCAAATTCTTCCATACTACATGTGAACAATTGGAAGGAAATGAGAAACAATTGCAAAAGGGGGAATTTAAATCTGTCCTATAAAATATACTACATTCATGAAAGACTTAATGGTTATTGTTAAATCCTAGCTAGCAAGTAAATGTATATGCAATTTTGATTGAGTCATATGGTTAATATGCATATGGTATGAAATGTTGGTGGTGCACTTGGCAAGGTAATAATGTTATTGGTTATGCTAATTGTTGAATTATATGGAACTTGAATTATGTTATGGCATAAGTCGCACTATTGTATTTTAATGTGGTGATGGTCTCGATACATGGGTTGACTGATGGTGTTAATGAACAACTTGTTGGCATGTATTGATGAATTAATGCATTGTGGGTGGAGGCAACGTGCATTTACTGCACGTCACCTTTACTCCTCCCATTAGCTGCCACCCTAGTCGGGCTATTGTTTGATCTTGTTGTTGTGGTTATGCATTGAATTATTAGCAGAGAGGAACTGCTCAACCAACTCTCGTTTTAAGGAATTTGATTATAGGTATGTATTTTTTTGGCCATTCGTGACTCTGCTTTGTTTATGAAATGATTATTGGCTCAGGTGTATTGGTTTGTGTTTTCCTAAGTGTTGCAACTGTGTGAAATTATGTTCTTGGAATGAGGAACGAATGATTTTTCCTGTAATAATATTGAATTCATGGAAGTTATTGGTCATCATGGGTGGAAGCTCTATGTTATCCTTGTTGGTTTAGTTGGAGGTTTTTTATTTTTTTGGTCTTGAGTGGATATCTATATTCATGCATTTGACACTAAATCTAGTCTTCGGATTTTGTGGGTCTAATGGTCAAAGGCATTTTGCGTCATTGTGTTTTGATCATTTGGGCATTGGTTGATTTCACCACTAAGCTTCATGAAATGGGTTTCCTTGTTCTTACTCGGCCCTGTCTTTGTTGGTTGTGGAGCCTGATTATCTTCCTGA
The DNA here is from genome assembly GCA_009831015.1 of Picea engelmannii. NCBI lineage: Eukaryota > Viridiplantae > Streptophyta > Pinopsida > Pinales > Pinaceae > Picea > Picea engelmannii. The sequence goes on along the minus strand of ML777588.1, from coordinate 789,849 downwards.
TTTATAGGTTTTTTACTTTTAGTCGTGTTTATACCCCATGAAGTATTTACACCCCAGAAGTATGTACACTCTTCCACGCGGGGGAGTGCAGAGGGGGGTACCCCCTCTGCGGGGTCCAGGGGGCCTATCCCCCTGATTGGGGGGTCTGGGGGCAAGCAGGCCCCCAGCAGGGGTTCGGGGGCAGCGTCCCCTGATGAGGGTTTAGGGGCGAAGCCCCCGAAGCAAAAATTTCCTTGTAAAAGTATATTGTAATTTCATTGTAAATCTAGATCGTTCATTATAAGGTCACAGATCTAACGGTAGAGATTATGTTAAGGTTTGTTTCCCTAGAAGGCAACCCTCTTTTATGAGGGAAATGTATCATGGCTATGGATGGTGGGAATATTGTATTCTGAGAGAGGAGACTGTGAGAGAAAGAAGAGGAAGTTACAGCGGGTTTTGTTGTAGGTTATATCCCTTCATTTGTTGGATAATAATAAAGGAAGGACCTGGCAATTTCTCTGGTGGACGTAGCCCACACTGGGTGAACCACGTAAATCTGTGTCTCTCTTGTATTGTGTGTCTTCTGTGTTTTGTTTCTGCATTTGTTTTATTTTTATTGCTCCGCAGTCCTGTTTTTCTAACAACTGGTATCAGAGCATAAGGTAACTCGCAGGAAAAGAGGGTTCCTGGTTTGAGTGGGAGTAATGTCGGAAGATGGAAAGTTTAGGGTTGAGAAATTTAATGACCAAAACTACCAGTTATGGAAGATGCATATGGAAGACTATTTGTATCAGAAGGATCTATTCCTACCATTGAGCGGAGTAGCAAAGAAGTCGGTGGCCATGAAGGATGAAGAATGGGAGATTCTTGACAGAAAGGCTCTAGGAACGATACGGCTGAGCCTAGCAGCGTCGGTGGCTTTCAATATTTCGAAAGAAAAGACAACGAAGGGTTTGATGGACGCATTGGCCAAATTGTATGAAAAACTCTCGGTGTCGAATAAGGTATTTCTAATGAAGAGATTATTTAATATGAAGATGTCAGAAGGTGGGTCTGTTGCAGATCATTTAAATGAATTTAATACGGTTACTAATCAACTAAGTTCTGTAAAAGTGGACTTTGATGATGAGG
>ML777588.1:612679-786302 GCA_009831015.1 Picea engelmannii | reverse complement strand
TATGTTTTGGAGGTTCAGACACTTTTCTACAGGGATATGTTGATTCAGATATGGCAGGTGATAAAGACAGCAGGAGGAGCACCACATGGTATGTTTTTACTATAGGTGGAACAACAGTAAGTTGGATTTCAAAACTGCAAAAGTTTGTTGCACTTTCAACAACAGAGGCAGAGTATGTTGTTTCTACAAAGGCTAGTAAAGAGATGATTTCGTTACAAAGGTTTATGGAGGAATTGGGAAAGAAGAAGGAGAACAGTAAGTTGTACTGTGATAGTCAGAGTGCCATTCACCTTGCAAAGAACTCATCCTTCCATTCGAAGACTAAGAATATACAGTTGAGGTACCACTTCATATGATCCACCTTGGAAGATGGACAATTGAAGCTGGAAAAGATACACACTAGCCAGAATCCTGCAGACATGTTAACAAAGGGAGTAACCAGGGAGAAACTGAGTTCTTGCTCAGTTTCAGTTGGTCTTCAAGAATGAAGATGAAAATGAGAAATTTGCTAGGTCCAAGAAGGTTCAGAGTCCAGCATATACAACAGCGGTGGAGTTGTTGAGATCAGTCTCCAAGTGGGAGATTGTTGGTTGTGGAGCCTGATTATCTTCCTGATTTATAGGTTTTTTACTTTCAACCGTGTTTATACCCCATGAAGTATTTACACCCCAGAAGTATGTACACTCTTCCATGCGGGGGAGTGTAGAAGGGTCACAAGGGGTCCCACCTACTATTTATTATTTATTTATGACCCTTATTTTAATTATTACTCCTCCCCATAACTAAAGTTAGCTGAGTCTTTTAATTAACTTAAGTAATGAGTTGGTTCAACTACTAATGAGTTGGTTTAACAATCCTACAGTTTAAGTTCTTTGAAAATGGAAGCCCTGCTTGTTCACCGCATTGTCTCACTGCAGTCAGTAGCATTGTTCCCATCTCCACCACCAATGTCAATGTCTGAAGCCAAAGCTATTTGGAGCCTCGGGTGTTCGCCTATGTGGATGGATGGAGGTGAACTTACCTGGAACCTGGGATCACAACTTCTTATACTTGGCATTAGTATTAGCAGTGGTCAAAATTTGATTGTATGTCGAGCCTGTTACTGCATACAGATTTCTCTCAACACTATTTGGCATAGAAATTGGTTGTCTATCAATTTTTTACAACTTTGGCACAAAACATTCTATAATTTTAGAATGTTGATTCAAACGCACATACAATTTCACATGTTCATTGGTATCCAATTTTATAGTTTCCTTCTGAGTGTATTCAAGCATGGAGTAATATTTGGTGTCACTTCCGAACATTCCTGAACTTTTTGTGGGCCACCAAGTGCCACCCCTACGATGAAAGATATATTATGATGCGATCTACAACATTTGATACACTTTCCATACCTATGTTGTTGGAAGAAGCTATGTACTTCAACAGAGGAACATTTTGTAGTTGTCTTGGACATCCCTTCCAATTTACCATAATAAAACAAATAAGTTCAGCATACAAATCTTCAGGTAGGATTTTCAACCAAACAGATGATCGAATACAGGGAGAATAATAGTCACAACATACTTGATTTTGTTTTCTCTCAACTTGTGTTGCCTAAAAGGATATGTTTCCCCCAAACATGACAACACATAAAACAACTCCCTCAACTTTGAATTGGGCCTGAATCACATTTCTAAGTTTTCTGTGATGTCAATGGTCAGTAAAATTACAAGGAAGGAACCTTAAACCCCAAGTTTTCGACGATGGAGGGAAATCAACACTTAACAAAGAATGGAAAGTTGAATAACCAGCCAATGCAGGTAGGCCATATCTAGAAGAGACAAGCTATTAAAAAATCTTGGATAGATCTAGTTTGTAGCACCAATGAAGTCCAAGACCCGAAATTGATATTCAACTCGTTGTTTTTATGAATCAAGCATTTTATCGTCAAGAAGACTATCCACAATGTTCAGTATTGTACATATATTTTTTGGTCGACAGCAGGCCAAATCATAGTCAATGTGGAAAATAATCTCAGCTATATTTTGTAACCCATCTTATTTGAATATAGAATGTTTGCAGGTTTTTTTAATAGTGTCTTCCAATCTCTGGTATTGTTTTTCATTTTGTTTACTACCTTTTTTTTTTTCTGTGTCGTTAAACATGGACGACAAGCTTTTATTTATGTTACCTAGTACATTGATTTAAATAAAGGCTACTATGTTTGTTCCTTACATTTTACGTGGAAGAATAATTTTTCATAGGCCATACTTATGTGGCACCTGCCTATAATTAAAGAAAAAAATTGGAGGACTCGTCCTGCTTTCATTCTTCGGGTCCCATAAATAGAATGAATTAATGACTATTACAACAAGCCAACTCAAGTGTTGACGTCATGTTCTTGTTCAATATCCTGCATATATTGCAGCTTCTTCTCTTTGATAATATCCTTGCACATACAAAAAATATGTTGCGTCATGTATATATATATATTTCTTATTGTTTTTAATGAATTCGTGAACCGAACAACATCCTACAAATTGGAAGATGATTTACATTTGAACCATAAATAATCTATTAATATATACTAATATGAAAACTATTGGAATAAATGTAAAAAATTTCTCTTGGAAAAAACATAGCCAATTATCTAGCCACCGGGTCCCAGGGTTTCTGTATCTAACACCTATGTCCCTTGTTCTGTATTATACAGCTTGCAGCCAAATAACTTTTGTGATCTACAATAATAAATGAACAATAGATTTGCTTCTGTGAGATACGTATCCCTTTTCCCGTTTTCATCTGCCCATCTATTATCGCTTTCTGGTTATATACTTAGTCACCTTTATATGATCGCGGGTTCTAGGGTTGGTGGGCTGACATATCTTCATCTCCAAATATATCCTCACATGACGAATCCAACCGACCATTGTTCCTTTCCATACTTAGCCAATTTTATGGCCGTGGTTGCTGGTTTGGCGCTTTCGAACTCTGTTGCTTCTTTTACCGTTATATACATCTTGCACTAAAAAAATTTGTGATTTCAACAAAATTTTTGAACCGAACAACATCCTATAAATTGGGAGATGATTTACATTTGAACCAGAAATAATCTATTAATATATATTATTTTGAATACTATTGGAATAAATATAAAAAATTTCTCTTCGCCAATACTTAGCCAATTATCTAGTTACCAAGTACCGATTTTGTGGTATACACAACTTTTGTCCCTTGTTCCATCATATACATATTGCAGCCAAAGAACTTCTATGGTCTGCAATTTATGCTTTTACTAATGAAAAATCACCAGGAGTTCGAAAAATTGGCATCAATAAATGAAAATTAGATTTTCTACTGTGAGATACTTAGCCCTTTTCCCCTTTTCTTCTCCCGGTCCATTATCACTTTCTAGTTATATACTTAGTCTCCTTTCTATGATTGTGGGTTCTAGGGTTGGCAGGCTGACATATATTCATCCCCATCTATATCCTCACATGATGAATCCGATCGAATGTTGTTCCTTTCCATACTTGGCCAATTTTATGGCCACCGTTGTCGGGTTAGTGACTACGAACTCGGTTTCTTCTTCTTCTGTGATATACATCTTGCACTCAAAAATTTTGTGATCTATAATTCTAGCACAGACTCCTCGAACTCACAATATTTACTCTAAGAAGGTTCACAAATGTCTCAAAGTATATTTCGTTTCCTTCCATCCCCACTAACTTTGTGTCCTTCCTAATATGCATTAACTATGCTCTTACTAGTGACAATTGAACACACTGGTATGAGAGAATTGGCACCCGGACCTCCGCCATATGAAAATTGACTACCGGACTCCAACATCGTCCCCTCTTCTGTGTTACACATTATGCATTCAAATGTTCTGAGCTATACAATTTGACCATCGGGGCCTCACGTCTTTTGGGGAGACCTTGTCACCCTATTTTGGATCCTTACATTTGGCGGGTTCACGAAATATCCAACCTCAAAATTATGTTTCAAATCTTTCACAACTTGCAAACAATGCTCAGAGTTCTGTGATATACAGTTTTCCCGCTAGAATGCCCCATCACCAGCCCGACCATCCACCGTTTTTTTCCTTTCTATTGCTTATGGATTTCAACGAAATTTGTGAACCAAGCAGGATCCTGCAAATTAGAAGATGATTTACATTTGGATAAAAAATAATCTATTAATATATACTAATATGAATACTATTAGAATAAATATAAACACTTTCTCTTTTAATTTTTCCTCTTTTCTCCCCATGTATTATCCCTTTGTGGTTCTATATTTGGTCACATCTATATGATCACGACCTCCTAGATTCGCAAATTGGCAGCTCCTTATCTATATCTTGACGACATAAGCCTGACCGACCGTGATCTCTTTCAATACTTAGGAAATTATATTTTCATCGGCTCCTGGGTTTGCGGTATCCAACACTTATGTCCCCTGTGTTATCACTCCAGGAAAATATCCTAGGTTGTAAGTCATAGATGCCTGGTAACTTAATCTTTTGGTAACTATTTTCTCAATAAAAAGTGTGGGTTTGGAACAAGTCGGAGGACTAGATCATTTCTCACTCAAATCATGCATAAACACATCTAGATGGACAAGGCTTTCAACCACAAATGTTCAGAGAGTTTACAAATAAGGTGATGAATGAAGAAATAACTATTATATCAACAGAATCACATATAAAGCATATATGAATGGCCAATTACAATAATCACAGGAATACTTGCAAAGTTAAACTTATGAATGCAGTGATAAGATGACAGTTATCGGGCATAAACAAGCATAACAACATGAATACAATATCCAGGTGCAAGTACAGAATAGAAAAGAAGATGAAATCTGAACAAGTTATGGCAAAAGAAGCTTGTATTACTCCATGTGAAAATGAGAAGTTTTGAGTTACATAATATGAAAAAGTCTCCAAAGTCGAACCCCTAGTTCCTATTCTACCTTCAGCTTTATAGCTTTACAATGCATTATCTAGATCCTAAAAGAATGGATCTGGTTTACTAAAAATAGAAAGCCAAACTATATTTTCAAGAAATAAGGAAAGATCCTCAAAATGAGGTCAATCCCACATATGATGGTCTTCAGAGGTAGTAGAGTCCTGATGTAGTGCAGATTAGCCTCCCAAGGCTGTTTGATGGCTCTTCCAAAAGATAAAATTCAAATTTGTTGAGTTGAGCAAAAACCCTATATTTTTGCCTTTGAAAAATGTACCAAACTTGATTAAAACACCTCTTCTTTGCCTTATCCATCAAAGTAACCATTGGATTTGACTTGATAATTCACCACCTGTCTATTCCAAGAGGTTTCATCTCATTCTGATTTGAAAATTCCTGATCTAGGCGAAATTTCAAGTGTTTTGGTCATTACAGGCTTTTGGTGGTTAACATAGAAGACTTATGGGTGGATTAACTACCGAAAGCACGACTTTCGGTGGTTACTGAGCAATCGTCCTGTTCGCCTAAACCACCGAAAAGGTAGGTTTTCCAGAAATAAACTGCCTTAGGAAAAATCAAATTTCTAAGTCGTGGAGAGTCTGTTTTACATGCTTGAATAGTCAATTGACATCTAGAAATCCTAAAATTTCCAATGGTACTTTCAAATATTCATTTGGAGTTCGGGAAGGCAATAAAAAATTCCCTTCAATATTAGGCATCATTCTTCAAAAAATTGCTAGTGCGTTCGATCACTAACACTGGCTCCAACTGGGATGGATATCTCCCTGTGAGGTCTCCAAGAACCTGGCAGACCTTGTGCCTTTAGTATTGGGCCATGGATTCATTCATCCTTTTCAATCCCAACAATGTTTACAACCTACATTTATGTCTTTGGCTATTTACAAGATCCCTTAAAATTATGTTTCTAAAAACTCCGCCACTTGTCTTCGGAGCTGCTGCCACTTGTCTTTTGCTAAATTAAAATCTGCATAATGTTCCCTCAATCTTGAACAAATTATATCACAATCATATTAAGGATTTATCTTCAATTTGTTGCTTTCAAAACTCAAAGATATCGCGTGCCAGATATATCCTAGAAATGTGGAATTTGGGCAAAAATTTGAGTGATCTGGTTGAAACAGCTTTCAACGGTTAACTGTATCTACAATTTGGCACCTTATCCACCGAAAGTACTCTTTTTCAATGGTTAATGAGCACACACAGGCTCACCTAAACCACCGAAAACAGAAACTTACCCAAAAATCAAAATTTGATGAATCTTGATTACCTGCAAGAATATAAAGACCTCAGGGCTTGCTAGACGAAGCTCCTCCCATAGTTCATCGTCATGTTGCATTGTTACAAAATCTATTGCCTGCTCCATATCCCCCAACTTATTTATGATAAGTTCCAGAGCTTCTCTTGAATTCCCCATCCTTCCAAGAATGAAAACTTATTCTTTAATAAGACCTCTTCTGGTACAAATCTCACATGCCTTGTCAAGAGAGTAATGTTGGCTTCTGCGTAGGAAAGGGAGAAGTAGTCTGGGTTCATATTCTGCATAAAGCTCCACCTGGAGGCCATTAAAGTCTTTCCCTACATGAAGATATTTTTCAAATAGCGCATGCAAATATTCATGCAATAAATATCTGTAAGTGTTATTATTCTCAGCCTTCCGCAACTGTGAGACCACTTCAGATGGTTTAATAAACTCTCTCTGTTGTACTAGTAAGGCAACTACCCTTTTTGGATCTAAAGTCATGAGTGGCAATTCCTTATCTTGCAGAGCATCATGTAGATTATGCTCCTCAATAAATTCAAATATACCAGGTTTCCTCAGATCTGCATATATTACAAAATCTTTCTCATACTGTTTATCAATGACATACAAGTCAGCTAGGGCCTCTTTCAAAGTTGGAGTCATGAAACTCATGTTTAGTTGTTGTTCTATAGCAGGTATTACAGCGGATGCACTGTATATAGATGATGGCCAACTGTGAATTGTGGACAAAAGTTGCTTCTGAAAAGCTGAAATTGTGACTAGAGCTAGAAGAGCCATCTCATATGTAGTATCTCAGAGTTGAGGGTTGTTGGTGGGAATATAAGGAACTAAGATTGATAACTGCTGATGTCGAGCAAACTCAAACACCCATCTTTCCCACGCAGTGGCTGATCCATGCAATAATTTTGGGCATAGAGCTGTTGCTTGTGCATATTTCCCTGTTTAAATTAAGCGATCAAGGTATGATAACCCTACCTCATCAATAAGTTAAGTTGGGGCTTGTCCTGCTTCAATTGCACCTAATGCTTTGTCATGCTGGTTATGTTGAAGAAGCCATGCTATATGGTCATCTGCATTCCAAGGCTTTGCAATGATTACATCTTTAGGAGAAACAATATAGTATAGTGGTTCATCTCCAACAATCCACTGCATTCCTGCACTACCACTCCTTGAGAAAGGAGCATGTGCAAGCCCATAATCTGTGGCCTTATAATGCTCAAACTGGTAGATAGAGAGTTCATATGCTGCTAGATCTTCATTTTTCCAAGTCACGATGTGTACCTCAGGCCGTTTGGCACATCCTGCCTGCCATGATGGTATGCCTTTACCAACTTCTCTTTTCTCCATCCTCCTTGTCAGGTATATAAGCTAGAATAAGTAGAGCATCTCCATAGGGTGCAAGTCCAGAAATAAAATAATCAATCTGAAATGCAGCCACAATATCCAGTTGTTTTGCACTGGTAGAGGATGAATAGTTTGATCTTTTTTATCTATTCCTCCAGAGGATTTGTGTTGGATAGCTTCAATTTTCACAGAGGTTCCCCAACCAATGACCAAAACCCTGTCATCCTGCCACACAAGATGAGGGCATAAGAGCTCTGCAAGTGGACTTGCACGTGGACGCTTAATATATGTAATTCGATGATGATTTGCATCATCATAAACTTTCACGCCTGCATCATTCGCCCAAGCTAAAAGACTAGTCCTCCACTTCACTGCATGAATAGGACCTTCTCCAGAGTGCAGAACTTGGTCACGATTCCAAGACCATCCTTTTGTGTTGAGCAATAGTTGACCAGCAAGACCCCCGGCTACAAATCTCCTCGATGAATTCCTTGCATAGTCTGGATCAAGAGCAACAACTTTCATAGGACGATGGTATTCAAATTTTTCCCTTTCATCTGTAAATAAACTATTTATAACAACATATCCATCATTTGAGAAGCGCCCAATATATTCGCCTTCTACATCAAATCTCAGGTCATTTACTTTGGCGCTGTGAGCTGCAAATTCTTTAACCTGTAACGAGTCTTGAGCCAATAATTATTTGAATGTTAATCATAGAACCAGGATTTCGACCATCGTTTGCCACTTGAATGAATCTGGAGTTGTAATTGCGCGCTTGTATGAGGAACTTTCAAGCTATTTCGCTCACGACTCCCTGTGCAACAGCGATCATGTTTTTGGTCAGCAGTAACTCTACAAGATGAAGCCAATGCTCTATGTGTTCTTTGTAGACACTATGTCTCCAATGGAGCTCTGCAATGAAAGTGATGTATAGTTGTGATTGAAGTCTACCAAATCTTCGTCGATGGCTAGAGTGTTTCCACTTATGTCATTGCCGCTGTTCGATGATATAACCACCCTAGATTTGCATGTTTCACCACCAAACAAACCCTCAAATGCAGGATACAACTGTCCAGGTGTCGATTTGCCAACACCGAACATACTTGGCAGGTATCGCCAGTAAGAAGAGAGAAGAATTGACTGTATCTTTTGATTTTGATTATGTCGCCTAAAGGAAAAACATTGGGTCAACATTCATATCTGTGACAGCGCAGGAAGAGATTTTGTGAACAGAGAATTTGTTACAGTTTGACTCATATCTTTCAACGGGCTGGCAACCCAGGTTAGGAGTCATTGATCTTCATGCCTTTGACAAATGACATGACCCTCCTTGATTTTCGTAGAAAAACATTTGTAGATTAAACAATAAAACGGTCGTATTCTCAGTGTCATCGTTCCCTGATACATCCTCTCTGCCTCGCAAATCTTGTAGAATCTTCTTTCCATGAGGTGGAATTGCTACCGAAGCCACAACAACAGCACCAATTGAAGCCCCTTGTTCTGAAGGAGGCGAAGGTGTGCCACAAGTATTTTCATCAAAAGACCCATGCTCTTATCTAAAAAAAAATATTCTTGGTCTTCAAAATCTTTGATAGTTGTAGTAGATCTCCATAGGCTGTGTGAAGAATCGAGTTTGCCACTATTGGTAGAAAGACAACATTTTTTTTTTGTTTGCCAAAAACAGATAACCAATTCAATCTTTCCGCCTTGCTAGACACCTTCAAAATTAGAAATGAAACTTGATAATAATTCCATTAATTATCATCTATTGTTAGGAACCCTTGTCATGGCATTCGGATTAAGAAAAAATGGATCTGTGCAAAATTTGTAGCGTTCTGCCCTGTTTCTGTGCTTTTTGTAGTTAAAGAGACAAAATTTGAAAACGTTAACTGCCAAAAGCTCTACCTTTTGGTATCTAATGAACAATCATTTTTTTGCCCAAGCCACCAAAAGCTGTAAATTCAACAAAACTTCAGAAACTAAAAAAATTTCCTTACTTCATTTATACTGAGAAGATTTTGGATTCTTTGACGATGTTCCAGACTTTTTTACAGGTCTGGTTTTTTCTCTCTACTGCACCTTATTGAGGATGTCCCTTCCTTGGTTGTTTTGATTCCACAATTTCTCTGGAACTTGTTTTCGTATTTAAATCGACAGCAGACGCATTCAAAAACTTTCTATGAAAATTCCTTACATTTGCATCTTCACTATCAATACCATGCCTTCCATTTTCTTTAAAAGCATAACCTGCATGTTCTCTTCTGAGATGAAAAATTAATTTATACTCATGTATGTAGAATTTTTCACAGCCCTCATTAGGACAGGCAAAAGGGCGATCTGAAGGGATAGATCCATATACTAAAGTTGGAACTTTTGGATGAAGAAAATCCCTTTCAGTTTGAGGGGGCAACTTCACCACATTTGCCAAATTCTTCTCATGTGTGGACTTTATGTGAGCTATCTATGGGGTAGTAAGATATAATGAGGGTGATAGACAACAAACTAGTTGTTAAGCGCCCAACAAATAATGAGAAAATAACATCAACATCTCCAATCCTTGATATACCAGTTACAGGTCTGACAACATATTTTATGAATTTTGTCCATACAAATACTTGCTGGAGTATTGGAAGGTGTGAATGAAGAACCTGGTAATACAAGGGTCAAAAAATGTAGAGCTACCACTACTTGCATTCATGTCACCATCGAATGTTTGCAACCCTAAACAATTCGGGGCTATTCAAAACCACCACTGTCTGGTGATGCATTTCATGGTGTTGAGCGTACATAGTTGTTTCTCCTTAATAACCAAGAAACTTATTATCAGTATAGGACTGCAAACAATACTGGGCCTCTTTTAGATACTGAAGCATTTAATAGTCAAGGCATATACACACCTCGTCAAGACCCGCATTGTCCTACTGGTGTTTTATTCCAATCTAGAACTTATAAACAAAACCAGTCTAGAATAACAAAAATAAACAGAGGGAATTTATAAATCGCAGATGTAGAGAAGAAAGGACAATAAGATGCCTTCTCTAGACTACATCAAAGCCAACATACAAGGCCATTTGCTCAAATCTCCTCATCCATCCCTACAACTTATCCAAACTGTAATAAAATGTTGAACACAAGTTCCTGCTGCAAACTACTAGACTGAAAAGGATCTCATGCTCGATGACAAGCTTATTTTCTATCTATTCCTACTCTAACCAGTAGGGGCAGATTTATCAAGTAAAACTGAATTTCCAATGTAGCCAAGTAAGAACTGATTTACTGATATCATGCTTGATCTTGACTTGAAAAATATTAGAAACCATAGCATACAGAAATGGAGTTTGAAAGGGCAGTAGAACCAACCTTCCTTCAAAAACAGGTTGACATCTGTTCTACTCAAAGACTCGCAATAATCATCAAAAGGATCAATGAAGCTATAAAGAAAAACCTCTTCCTGTTGTTTGAGCTGAAAATCAAAAAATCTCTGGGTATTCTCTTTCCCATGAAGGCTGGCACTTTCAGCTATCTGTAAATCTGAAAATGGTTGTAGACTGATTTCTGTACTAATCATGGATTGTTTGATATCTGCTGCAGATTCCAGATCAATAATGATGGGTATCGATGGTAAAGGCAAGAACAACTGCTTCTGAATTTCTTGGGATATTGAATTCATATCAGCAACTTCTTTATCAAAATCTGAAGCCTCCTTAATCCCATAGTCAAAACAATAAGAGACATTTGAATCAATGACAAATGTGTCTACAATATGACTATCACCAACATCTTCACAATCGAAAGAAATACTAACTGAATGTTGGATGTGGAATGCAGATTCTTTACAACAGTTATCAAAAATAAGATCAGCTGAGTAAAACTTCTCGTAATATGAATTGAAAGCCACATGATAATCCTTCAAAGAATGGATACTAACATTAGAAAGAGATTGACACCATTCACGAGCATTTTCTTCTAAAGAAAATTTGAACAGCTTGATCAAGACATCTTCGTGAACAAAACCATGTTCAAGCATGCACTTATGAAAATTGAATAAGTGATCACCGAGATGATCATTCTTGCTTCCTCTAAATCTCAGAAGATAATCATCCCATTAAATGATAGTCGCCACTGGATGTGGAAAACTGACTATATTTGAAAAATCACAGAAAGCATACCTCTTAGCTAAGATCTTTTCCATTTCATACCAGTGGAGTCACCAATAGAATTCTGAACAATGGAGTTGCCATTGAATTCTCCCTTCATGGAGTCGCCAGATAGATGATCTACAACCAATAGTGTCTACTTCTTGTCTATCATCAAGAACTAGATCTATTGTGTCGTTCTCCCAAGGAAGCTGAGCTTCAATACTCTCTTCCTGACAACAGTGTCAATTTGTTATCACTCCAAGAAACTCTCCTAGGCTGTAAGTCAGAGATGCATGGTAACTTAATCTTTTGGTAACCATTTTCTCAATAAAGAGTGTGAGTTTGGAACAATTCGGAGGACTGGATCATTTCTCACTCAAATCATGCATAAACACATCTATATGGACAAGGATTTCAACCACAAATGTTCAGAGAGTTTACAAATAAGGTGATGAATGAAGAAATAACTATTATATCAGTAGAATCACATATAAAGCATATATGAATGGCCAATTACAATAATCATAGGAATACTTGCAAAGTTAAACTTATGAATGCAGTGATAAGATGACAGTTATCGGGCATAAACAAGCATAACAACATGAATACAATATCCAGGTGCAAGTACAGAATAGAAAAGAAGATGAAATCTAAACAAGTTATGGCAAAAGAAGCTTGTATTACTCCATGTGAAAATGAGAAGTTTTGAGTTACATAATATGAAAAAGTCTCCAAAGTTGAACCCTTAGTTCCTATTCTACCTTCAGCTTTATAGCTTTACAATGCATTATCTAGATCCTAAAAGAATGGATCTGATTTACTAAAAACATAAAGTCAAACTATATTTTCAAGAAATAAGGAAAGATCCTCAAAATGAGGTCAATCCCACATATGATGGTCTTCAAAGGTAGTAGAGTCCTGATGCAGTGCATATTAGCCTCCCAAGGTTGTTTGATGGCTCTTCCAAAAGATAGAATTCGAATTTGTTGAGTTGAGCAAAAACCCTATATTTTTGCCTTTGAAAAATGTACCAAACTTGATTAAAACACCTCTTCTTTGCCTTATCCATCAAAGTAACCATTGGATCTAACTTGATAATTCACCACCTGTCTATTCCAAGAGGTTTCATCTCATTCTGATTCGAAAATTCCTGATCTGGGTGAAATTTCAAGTGTTCTGGTCATTACAGGCTTTTGGTGGTCAACATAGAATACTTCTGGGTGGATCAACTACCGAAAGAACGGCTTTCGGTGGTTAATGAACAATCGTCCTATTCGCCTAAACCACCGAAAAGGCAGGTTTTCCAGAAATAAACTGCCTTAGGAAAAATCGAATTTCTAAGTCATGGAGAGTCTGTTTTACATGCTTGAATAGTCGATTGACATCTAGAAATCCTAAGATTTCCAATGGTACTTTTAAATATTCATTTGGATTTAAGGAAGACAATCAAAAGTTCCCTTCAAGATTAGGCATCATTCTTCAAAAAATTGCTAGTGCGTTCGATCGCTAACACCCTGTTCCATCATATACATATTGCACCCAAAGAAATTCCGCGATCTGCAATTTATGCTTTTACTTGTAATAACTCACTAGGGGTTCAAAAAGATTGACATTAATAAACGAACAATAGATGTTCTTCTGTGATATACTTAGTCCTTTTTCCCTTTTCTTCTTCCCATGTATTATCACTTTCTAGTTATATACTTAGTCGCCTTTCTATGCTTGTGGGTTCCAGCGTTGGCGAGCTGACATATCTTCATCTCCATATATATCCTCACATGACAAATCCGATCGACCACTCTTTATTTCCATACTTAGCCAATTTTATGGCCACAGTTTCTGGGTTGGTGCTTTCCAACTCTGCTGCTTCTTGTTCTGTGATATACATCTTGCACTCAAAACTTATGTGATGTACAATTCCACCATAGACTCCTTAGCCCCTTTTCCCTCTTCTTCTTCCCATGTATTATTGCTTTCTAGTTATATACTTAGACACCTTTCTATGACCACATGTTCCAGCATTGGCAGGATGACATATCTTCATCTCCATCTATCTCTTCACATGATGAATCCGACCAATCATTTTTCCTTTCCATACTTAGCCAATTTTATGGCCGCAGTTGTCAGGTTGACGCGTTAGAACTCTATTGCTTCTTGTTCCATGATATACATCTTGCACTCAAAACTTATGTGATATACAATTCCATCGTGAACTCCTTGGCCCTTTTTTCCTTTTGTTCTTCCCGTGTATTATCACTTTCTAGTTATATACTTAGTCGCCTTTCTATGACCGCGAATTCCAACATTGGTGGGATGACATATATTCATCTCCATCTATATCTTCACATGATGAATCCAATCGACCGTTGTTCCTTTCCATACTTAGCCAATTTTATGATCGTGGTTTTCGGATTGGCGCAGTCGAACATTGTTGCTTCTTGTTTCGTGATATGCATCTTGCACTCAAAACTTCTATGATCTACAATCCCACCGCAAACTCCTTGAACTCGCAAGATTCACTCTACCACGGTTCACAAATGTTTCAAATTATTTGTCTCTACCTTTCATCCCCACTAACTTCCCATCCTTCCTAATATACATTAATTATGCTCTTACTAGTGAGAACTGAACACACTGGTACAAAACAATTGGTACCCAATCCTCCGCTATATACAAATTGACTACCGGATTTTGACATCATCCCCTCTTCTTTGTTAAAGATTATGCATTCAAATGTTACGAGCAATACAATTTAACCATCGGGGCCTCACGTCTTCTGGGGACACCTTGTCACCCTATTTTGGATCCTCCTGTTGGTGGGTTCACGAAATCTCCAATTCTTGGTCAATGTTTCATGTTCCAGATATCCTCATAATTCTTTCCAAATATGCAACACCAAAGGTTTAATACTAAAATGCCATCATGCAACAACCATAAGGATCGTCATTAATAAGAATAAGTTTCAAGGACTAACCATCCCTATAGAACTTGTCCAGAAACATGCAAAGAAGATCTTGCCAGATAATGGAAAAGCTATTACAAATTTCAATATATTAGCGAAAAAAAGTCTGGCCCAACGTTTCCGTATTCCATACTTGGACACTTTTTCGATTGTGGGTTCCCGGATTGATAGCCTCAAAATTATGTTTGGAACCTTCCGCAACTTGCAAACAATGCCCGGAGTTTCGCGATATACAATTTGTCTGCTGGAATTCCTCGTCACAAGCCCAACCATTCGTCGTTCCTTTCAAAACTTAGCCCCAAGTTGGTTGTCTCTTCATGGCATTGTACATTTACTTTGTATCCAGTTTTCCCTTCTGTTTTCTCGATTGCGGGTTCCTGGACTGGCGGCCTCACGATTGTGTTTCCAACGTTCCATGACTAGCAAATAGTATCCAGAGTTTTGCGATATACAGTTTGTCTGCAGGAATGCATCATCATGCCCTCTTCCATGTTACACGTTCTACGGTCAACACTCTTGAGAGATACAATTTGACCCTCGGGCCCTCACCTCTATTGGTTGTATCTTGTATCCCTATTTCGAATCATTACCAACTAATTTTGATAATTATCCATTCCTTACTTATTTTTCACTGCCCCCGCCACCTTCCTACTTCTCTTTGGAAATGAAATTGAAAATCTTAAATGCTAGCACTTGGTTGTGCATGAACCTTAAACTGTAAACATGTCATTTCTACCATATACAAATTAACCACTGGACAACCATATCATCCCCTCTTCTGTGGTACACATCTTGCATTCAAGTTCTAAGACATACAATTTGACCCTTGGGAAGTCATGTCTCCTGAGGAGCCATTGTCACCCTAATCCTGAAGCCCATCCGATGGATTTCCATACTTTCCCATTTCAAGGAATCTCTTTTTTGGTTCCTCGGGTTGGTGGGTTCACGAAATCTCCAATTCTTAGGCATTGTTTATTGTGCCCGAACAAGGTTTAATGCTACTAGTTCATCATGCAACAACCGTACAGACCTCCATTAAAAATCAAAAGCGTTGACGAGACAGTGAAATTTAATTAAAGCTCGACTCCTCAAATTTAAATTAATTTATCTTCTCTTATTTTCTCTTTTCTTCCCAGAGACATGCATAAAAGATCTTGCCATGCAATGTGATATATATTACAATTTTCAATATATTAGCGAAAACAAATCTGCCTAGTCATTTCTCTATTCCATACCTGAGCCACTTTTTCGATTGCGAGTTCCGAGATAAGCGGGCTCACGTTTTTACCTCCATTGTTTCATATCTTGCAAACATTACCCGGACTTTTGCGATACACAAATTTCCCTCTGGCCTGTCCTGTCATACCTTCTTCAGTGTTATGCATATTGCACTCAAAAGCTTTTGAGACATACAATTTGACCCTCACACACTCGCCTCCAACAATTGTACCTTGAAACCCTATTTTGAATCCCCCTCACCCATTTTCGATAATTAGACACTCCTTAACTGCTCTTTCATGTCCTCGTGACCTTCATACTTCTTTATTAATATGCAATTAGTAACCTTTCATGGTAAAAACTCACCATGCAGGAACCATCAACATTGTCATTAATGAGCGAAACGCTTGAGGAGATCTCCCATTAGTATGCATTAAACCAAGATCTACGAAGATTTATAGTGTCCCTTCCGATTGTTCATCTCAAACACGGGTCATCACATTTTCCTGTTCAAGAAATCTCCAGTGCTTAATTACTCATTTTCATATCTGCCATGTTTGCACTTCTATGTGTGCAATTACTGGTATTTAATGTCAACAACGCATCATGCAACAACAATCGAAATTGTCATTAATGAGAAAAATTCTCGAGGAGATCTTCGTTTCACACGCATTGGACCAAGATTTGTGCGGCGTTATATTTTCCCTTCCAACTCTTCATTTCAATCATCGTCTGGAGAAAAAAAACGTTCTTGTAAACTTATGGCAGCAGGTCTATGACAGTTTTTTGGAGATACAGTGAATATCTTCGGACGTCAGGACCAGAACTTCCAGTGGTCCAGGGCATACTTTTACTATTCATCATGTTCCGCCTAGAACAAAGTGATTTGGACCTCTAGAATCACTCGTGCAAGTTGTGCCCCTGAATTTTTTGACTGTAAGGAGGTGGTCTCTTGGTGCACCGAAAAATATGTTTCAAGCCAAAGAATTATTCCACTGCACAACCATTCTTCTGTTTCTTTGTCACCTCAGGTCTTCCGCAAGATGTTAAAATTATCGGAGCCAACATTGACTTTTAGAGGAAAAGACTACAAGCAGTTCCTAGAAAAACATGATAATGGGTTGGACATCTTATCCGAGTTCCTCGAAGACCCAACAACAGTTCCTGAAGATACCACAAATTTGCAGGTAAGTTCCTTTATAAATCCATTACGGGAAATTGCTTGGTTGTTTACAAGAATAACGAGATAGGAATCCATGACAAGCATTTCCCGTATAGTAATTTATATTTTGTACTTCACAATCAAGGAAAAATTCATTTTCGATTGGGGGAAGCTAATTTCCATTGAAATATGTTCCCATCTGTCACAATTCAAAGAATCAATTTTTTTTTATATGTCATCCTACTTGATTTTTGCAATAGTGCATTGTTGTCCCTTTCCAAGAAAATAAACTATAGATTCGACCCAATATCATTCTGGTATTAAGCCTTGTGGGGGCACAAGGCCTCCCATTGTTTTTATGAAGTTTTTAATGACTTTGTATTATTTTTCAAATATTTTTCATTAGGGAAGGATGCTCCCCAAATGTCTGTCGAGGAAACCAAGTTTTTGAATAGGAAGGGGACAATTGAACAAAAGCAAAATCACAGTGTACTAATGGTCTTTGGCTCCAAGGAAAATCCTGCTTTCCTTCCATGCCACATCATGGGCAAGATGTTTGTTACAGAAACAACAAGTCAATACAACCACTGGTTGCATTTTTTCCATGACAAGAAAAAAATATAGTTTATTCATCTTCCCTAGAAAGTTGGGGACTTCGTGTGCAGAAACGTCAACAAGATTGATGAATTCGCAGGCAATTTCAGGAACTTGAATCTAACATATTGTGAAAGGCTTAAAGGGTTCAACCCTAATGGGATTTTTCGAGAAAATTTACTAGCAATTGGATTTAGAAACTCTTTTATCCATAAATTCCTGACTGAAGACAAACACCGTGACGACAAAAATCCTGAATCTGGCGATTACGACATAGAGACATTGCTAAGCGCGACTGAATTGTATAGACAACAAGGAAAATTATCCATTGAGAAGAGTGTCCAGTCCCCTACCATCATGACATCACAGAGCATCGCTTCAATGACCGACCCCAGTAAGAAAGAAACCCAGAAATATTCAAACGGAGGAGGAGATAAGAACCCTCCTCGCACAAAAATTGATATTTCTCATAAATTTCCCCCGACGAAGAAGAGAAAAAATAGTATAGGATAGGAAGACGAACCCGAAATTGAAAGTGAACAGATGCAACTTGAAATTGAAACTGAGCACATGCACAAAGTTGGCCCATCCATAGACATGATGCACCATAGTTCCGCAATGGAAATAGCTAAGACCGACATTTTTGACGAATATGAATCCTTCGTATTCCAGAGCGTTGTTTTTGACAACCAATCTAAAAATATGTTCATTGAAAAGAGAGATGTGAAAAATAAGAAAGGCAGATCTTGTACAAAGATTAACTTTAGGAAAAAGTGGTCATCCCAAATCTCCCTATTTCACCGCATAACCATTGATGCCCTTGATGATTCAATTGAAGAAATTGAAGCGGAGAATGCCAAACTAAAAGACAACATCAAGGAATTTGAGGAGGCTTTCATTGCCACCCCAGATTTTTCCAGTCCTTTAGCAAAACCCATGTCTGCTACACCTGCAGCCAAGTTAAAAGTATCCTCCAACCTCCTCGTGTCGTTTAGAACCCTTGTAGAGAATAGCATAAAGAAAATAATGCAGCTAGCTACTGAAGCATGGGAAACATCACAAAATATAGCTTCCTTTCGAAAGAGGGAAAATGATTTTCATAAACATTTGCAGACGAATTTAAAAAATGATCAAAATTTCTATGAATAGATGTTGACCCCTTTTTCCAACCATGTCATCAACAACTCATATCTAAAAAGAAGACAAGAGAATCTCCCCTCCCCAAAGAGGATAAAAAAATTAAAAGCATGATGGCAAAAGAAAGTTAAGAACCTGGAACTCATTGTGGAATCATGTGAAAAAACCATATCAAAAAAGAAGAATTATTCAGAAACCTGACCTAAATAGACTTAGCTAGAAGTACCAAGGAGGTTCAAGACCCAAACTTAGTCCTCAAATCCTTGTCAATGACCAAAGAAGCCTTCGATGAACAACTTTATATTTTAAAGGGGTTGACTTTAGACAAGTTTTACGGGATCCTTGAATATCGTGTAGATGAGCTCGAGAACTAGGTACTGGACTATGCAACACACAATGAAGAAATTGAACAGGCTCTGCATAATATTTCTATGGATCTAAGGAAATTAGAAAATGATATTTTTGACATAGAAATCTAGGATGAAATCAACATGGCCCCCATGAGAAGCTACATTGAAGAATGATTCCAATGGAGAATGGAAAACCTCGTCGAGGAAGGGAAACAACTGGTTGGCACGATTCCAGCGACCGTGGACGACATCACCAAAAACGTATCAGCTTCATAGTAAGTCTATACCAATGTCATCGTGTTTTCTTTATCAATCTAGTTATTCTACCTCTTTAAATAGAAATCTTTATCCAAAGGCTCATAACTTCCAATTTCTTCTTTTCGGGTCTTCCTCTCTACCATCGCGCATGTCTTCTTTCTACAGTCCTAATTCTTGTACTTATTTCTTTTTATGGTCTGCGGGAGACGCAATCCCAGTCTATATGAAAAATGCATTTAAATTTCCAGAAATATGGAACAGATTCAAGAAATATGTAACAGGCATTATTAATTTTTTATAAATTTCAAAGAAAACTATGTTTGTTATATTTGAATGTTTAATGTCTTTGTTTTATATGGAACAAATTCCAGATATATGTAACAGACCGTATTAATTTTTGATATTTCAAAAAAACCTATGCTGGATATATTTGAATGTTTACTGTGTATCCTGGTCCTTTTTTCATATTTGATAAATTTCAAAGAAAACTATGTTGGGTCTATTATATTTGTCATCCTCTGCATGGATACCACATGTACTTCAATGTGCATTTATTCCCATTCCAACCTGACAGGGACTGCGCTGCCATGGAACACTTGTTAATTAAAGTACTTGGGAGGGGATACATGATGAAGTTTGAAAGGTATGTGTCGTATGTCATTGGTTTTATAGTTTTTTCCAAAAATGAAATTTAGATCAGGAAAGATTATATCGAATTAGATGTTGTACTATCCCAAGGAATTCCATAAAAAATGGGGAATTTTATATGTCTTTGTACTTGGTATATTCTTTTCTTTTGAGTAACCAAATTCCAAGGTGCCCATTATGGGATGACATAGACCCATAGTCAATTTAGCTCAACTATGGTACCTAATGTTGTGGAGCCACAACCTTACCCATTTCTATTTTTATATCATTTAGGGTTAATTTTTTCATGGAGTGAGCATAATGCACATTAGTCATGAACTAGATTGACTTTATGATGAATACATAAGATTTGTGCATGAAAACGTTACTACTTTCTAGTATTGATGCAGACACCTACCCCGCAGGGTCTCTGCGCTGACCTCTCGGTCTTCAGGATCGTTCAAGTTCCCCAAACCGAATTAGCTCCTCTGATTCCCTGCTGGAATCTCTGCTAAAAATCCTATCCACGGGTCCTTCTCTTTTCCCTGTCACAGCCTCTGCACATGCATGTGACCTTTCCCCGATTTAATTTTGGGTTTCGGGGTTTCTCCTTTTCTGATGTCGAGAGTTCCTGTCCTCTCGAACTCCTGAAATCTTATTCATCGATGCACTCCCTTTCGGCCTTAGCCCCTCCTGGCTATGCCCCCTAGTCAATATGACTAGTCCTTGTAAGACCACAGTCTTATCTCCTTATCGAGATTTCGGGATTCGCAATGCCGAAATGCGTAAACACTTTGTCCACGGGATTTTTGATATCCCGGTCCCCGATATGACGTCAGATGGCCCCCACACAATGGAGCTCTCGTTTCTTTCGAAAAATCAGACTTTGCGATTCCGAAATGCCAGGAATTCTTGTCCACGGGATTCACGAAATGTCGATCCCTAACTTTCTTCGGATCTCTGACACGTATCCCGACAAATGGACGGCCCTGATCCAATCTTGTTGTTTCAGATTTTCCAATACCCCGATGACAGAAATCCTCTATCAACTCAAAACCCTGGTAGCCGATATACCGATGGGTCGCTCGATCTCCGCCATGTGTCTCCACTAACGGATGGTCCAGATCGTTCCCGGGACTTTTCCCATGGAGATTTCCGATCTCCTGTCTTCGAGACTCCCGATATGCCGATGACCGATATCCCGATACCTGTCGGGACTTTCGTCCTCTCCTTTCGAGGGCTTAAGCCTCGTGAAATTCTGGCCGATCCAACGGCTGACGGGTATCTGAGAGATATCCGACGACTCATGGTCTCCTCTCCTCTGTGCGCTTCTCCTGATGCTCTTTGGATGCGAAATCTTCAACGGTCCAGATTTCTTCGGCCGATCCGACGACTGATGCTGCTCCTCTCGAGCTACTGTGCTTTCTTCCTGCACTTGGAATAATTCCAAGTTCTCAAAGGCCTCAACCTTTTTCCTCTTTTTCCTCTACGAACTCCTCACACTTTGAGCTTCACCTGCATTCTCCATGACGTTGTTCCTCCTGAGATTTTCTCCTTTCGAATCCTTGAAGGATTCTTCAACTTCTGCTCCTCTGCAGAGTCTTCACGCACACACACAGTGTTGTCTCTCCCGAGCTTCTCAAATGCTCAGACCCCTAAGGGATTTTATCCTTCTTCCTTCTCCTACAGATGGAGAATACTTGGATGCCCTCCTAGATATCCTCTGCCTCAAGAAACCTCTTGCTGAGTCTGCAGGTTGTTCAACAACCCTGTGAAGATCCCTCAGTGGACTCTTCCTCTAAATTCTAGAACTCAAAGAGTTCTCTTCTCTTCCGTGCCTATCTACACACCTACTCAATGCCCACCTAGCAGAGTATCTTCTCACAGAACATCTAGTATTTCTATCCTCTGTTCACTCCTTGCACCTGCTCAATGCCCACTTGGCAGAGCTCTCAGAATCCTCAGTGATTTTGTTTCTTCTATCTGAACTCACAACAAAGTTCTTCTCAATGCACCACGGTGCATATGCTCAATGCCCACCTGGCAGAGCTTCACAAAACTCCTCAGAGCTTCTGTCTGCAACTGTGTTCTTCCTTCACAGCCTTGACTCCAAGGTGTTCAGTAACCTTGAGGTCTTCCTTGAGTTGTTGACTCCAGTCCTTATGCAGCAACACGTCTTTGTCTGAACCCACAGAATTCAGAAGTGCAACCTCTGTGCACGACTATCAGAACCTGCAGCGTTCTGTCACACCCTCCTGGTATGAAGCCTCAAAGACTTCTCAAGCCTAAAATCAAGAACTCCTGCAAATGCCTAACATACATCTACAGCATAATAGAACACTCACAGACATTCATTCAACACAGAATACATGCAGGAAAAACTGCTCTTTGTATTAAATATGGAAAATGCCTATATTTACAATGTGTTCCTAAGCATGGCCTGTAACAAGGTCTCGGCTCCTTCTCTTCTTCTCTCTACACGCAGACTATCACACACTAACTCTCCACCTCACTAACTATCAAAGAGATACAATAGATATTTTTACATGAGGGGGCTCTTCGAGCTCTTCCCCCCAATCTACCTACCCTATTCAATTGCATTGAATAGCTGTCTAATCCGCTATTCAGATCTAGATTTCAGCCTTAGAAACATTAAAGGTCGATCTACTCTATGCCTGCACAAAGGTACGGCTTCAAAGTTCACCAGCTTAAGCATTAAATTACATTGAATTTAGATTTCAAATGAGGTTGTGCCTCTCTTCACCACACGATTTGAATTCGCTAACGTGGCTGGTTGGTTGGCTGGCTGACGTGGAGAGATGCTCCTGCATCATATTCCTCGGCTGCAAAATTCATGAGCTCCTGCTCATGAGCTTCCCATATCTGATGTTGAAATCCTCTTGGATCCCAAATCATCCTCTGGAGCTGTTCATCTGCTCCATTCTATTGTTGTTGCTGCTACTTCTGTTGCTTCTTTTCTGCCTAGCCTCTCCTTGCTGGCAGTTTTTGCTGACCTCAACATCAGCCTTTTGATCTCCTTGATCGCTTCGTCCAGTTGCTCCAGTGGCTGGTCCTATTTTTGTAGTCTCCTCAGCTGCAAAACTTTTTGGCTCATGGGCAGATCACTGTGATCTCCCACGCCTCCTTCTTCATCTGTTTCCAACTTTACCTGTTGGATGTGCATGCCCTGCACTTTCACCCTCTCTTCCAGGGCTTCAATCTGTTCCCATAGATCAACAACGAAAATGTTTGCCTCTTATTCTTCTTCAGCTTCAGCTTCCTGGATAAATGTGTCGAGCCACTTCTTAGAATGCTCGTTTCCTCCTTCTTCTTCTTTTGTTGTCAGCTTCAGTGCTACAGCTTCCTGGCTGAATATGTTGAGACATTCCTCAGAATGCTCATCTTCTTCTTCATCTGCTTGGGCAGCTTCCAAAGTCTGCTCCAATTCTCCTTTCCTGATAGTCACAGTTGATTGTTCTTCTGCTGTTGCTGCATCTACAACATAGATTTATGCCTCCTCCTGGGCAAATGGTAGGAATATCTTGATTCCCCCAATCATCAGAATATTTCTCATATCCTCCTCCTTTGTCAGTTGCACCTGCTGATCCAAACTCACCACTGAGTTCACTTGCTCTATCAGCTCTTCTGGCTGATTCCAACTCATCTGCTCATCCCTGCTCACCTGGTAATATGGGATCTGTTCATTGCCTCCTAGCAGATTATGAGATCAACTGATCCCATCTTCATCATCACTCCTTGATGAATTGAACTCACTTCCGAGCCCATGAGACTTTCATATAGTCTCATCTATTCATCTCTACCCATCTGGCAATCTGATATGCTTCTGCTACCCTCCTAGCAGTCTTCGAGATCCTGCAGCGACCTCATATCATTGCCCTGCTGGCAATGTGAAATTCCTCGGCTGTCCTCCTGACAGTCTCTGAGATCCCGCAGTGATCTCAACTCGGTGCCCACCTGGCAAACTGGAATTTCCTTTCTGCCCTCCTGGTAGTGCTTGAGATCTTCAGTCGATCCCAATTCATTCTCTTCATCATGGAGACCTCTCCCAGTCTCTGGCTCACACACCTGAACCATTTCTCCTTCTAGTCCATTGAGGTTTTCAGTATACCTCAACCACCCTCTTAACAGCTTCTGTTGTCTTCTGACCATCAACTCCTTGACTGGCCATTTTTCTTTTGCCTTCTTCATGGGCCATTCACGCATCCATCTCGACCTCTTATCCTACCACATCCGCAGTTCAATATTTTCTATGTCTTCCCTTATTTCAACGAGCTCTTTATCCATTTTTGCAAGATTTCCTGCCTTGCTCTTCCTCCCAGCATGCCTATGGCCTTTAGTAGTCATGCCGCTATCCCTGTCTGCTTTCCTAGAAAACCTGCTACTGTCACTCCACACTAAGAGTGTTTCCAGCTTTATCCTACATTCCTCTTGACTGCCTACAGACTGTTTCCTACCTGCAAACAAATCCTTACACAGTCTCCAACACTCTGTCTTCCTTGCCTCTCGCTTCACCTGAAATCTACAGATGAAATCCCGCTCTGATACCACTCTGACGCACCTCTGCACCCTCTCTCAGGATTGATCAATCATCTCATGTGATTCAAATTAGCTCCTCTGATTCCCTACTGGAATCTCTGCAAAAAACCCGATCCGCAGGTCCTTCTCTTTTCCCTGTCACGGCCTCTGCACGCGCCTATGACCTTTCCTCAATTTAATTTTGGGTTTCAGGGTTTCTCCTTTTCTGATGTCAAGATTTCCTATCCTCTCAAACTCCCAAACTCCAATTCACCGATGTGCTCCCTTCCGGCCTTAGCCCCTCTTGGCTATGCCCCCTAGTCCATATGACTAGTCCTCGTAAGACCACAGTCTTATCTCCTTATCAGGATTTTGGGCTTCGTAATGCCGAAATGTGTAAACACTTTGTCCACGGGACTCCTGATATCCCAGTCCCCGATATGATGTCAGCTGCCCCCCACACAACAGAGCTCTCCTTTCTTTCAGAAAATCAGACTTCGCAATTCCGAAATGCCAGGACTTCTTGTCCACGGGATTCATGAAATGTCGATCCCCGACTTTCTTCGGATCTCTGACACGTATCCCGACAAATGGACAGTCCTGATCCAATCTCACTGTTTCGGAGTTTTCGATACCCCGATGACAGAAATCCTCTGTCAACTCAAAACCCTAGTAGCCGATATATCGACGGGTCGCTCGATCTCCACCACGTGTCTCCACTAACAGACGATCCAGATCGTTCCTGGGACTTTTCCCATGGATATTTCCGATCTCCTGTCTTCGAGACTCCCGATATGCCAATGATCGATATCCCGATACCTATCGGGACTTTCATCCTCTCCTTTCAAGGGCTTAAGCCTTGTGCAATTCTGGCCGATCCAACGACTAACGGGTATCTGAGAGAGATCCAACAACTCACGGTCTCCTCTCCTCTATGCGCTTCTCCTGATGCTCTCTGGACATGAAATCTTCAACGGTCCATATTTCTTCGGCGAATCCGATGGTTGATGTTGCTCCTCCTGAGATGTTGTTCTTTCTTCCTACACTTGGAAGAATTCCAAGTTCTCAAAGGCCTCAACCTTTGTCCTCTTTTTCCTCTCCGAACTCCTCACACTTTGAGCTTCGCCTGTTTTCTCCATGACGTTGTTCCTCCTGAACTTTTCTCCTTTCGAATCCTTGAAGGATTCTTCAACTCCTGCTCCTCTGCAGAGTCTTCATGCACACACACAGTGCTGTCTCTCCTGAGCTTCTCAAACGCTCAGACCCCTAAGGGATTTTATCCTTCTTCCTTCTACTACATATGGATAATACTTGGATGCCCTCCTGGATATCCTCTAACTCAAGCAACCTCTTGCTGAGTCTGCAGGGTGTTCAGCAACCCTGTGAAGATCCCTCAGTGGACTCTTCCTCTAAATTCCAGAACTCAAAGAGTTCTCTTCTCTTCTGTGCCTATCTTCACACCTACTCAATGCCGACCTGGCAGAGTATCTTCTCATAGAACATCTAGTAGTTTTGTCCTCTGTGCACTCCTTACACCTTCTCAATGCCCACTTGGCAGAGCTCTCAGAATCCTCAGTGATTCTGTTTCTTCTGTCTGAACTCACAACAGAGTTCTTCTCAATGCACCATGGTGCATATTCTCAATGCCCACCTCACAGAGCTTCACAGAACTCCTCATAGCTTCTGTCTGCAACTGTGTTCTTCCTTCACAGCCTTGCCTCCAAGGTGTTCAATAACCTTGAGGTCTTCTCTGAGTTGTTGACTCCAATCCTTATGCCATAGCACGTCTTTTTCTGAACCCACATAATTCAGAAGTGCTACCTCTGTGCACGGCTATTAGAACCCACAGTGTTCTGTCACACCCTCCTGGTATGAAGCCTCAAAGACTTCTCAAGCTTGAAATCAAGAACTCATGCAAATGCCTAACATACATCTACAACATAATAAAACACTCACAGACATTCATTCAACACAGAATACATGCAGGAAAAACTGCTCTTTGTATTAAATATGGCAAATGCCTATATTTACAATGTGTTCCTGAGCACGGCCTGTAACAAGGTCTTGGATCCTTCTCTTCTACTCTCTACATGCAGACTATCACACACTAACTCTCCACCTCACTAACTATCAAAGAGATACAATAGATCTTTTTACATGAGGGGGCTCTTCGAGCTCTTCCCCCCAATCTACCTACCCTATTCAATTGCATTGAATAGTTGTCTAGTCCACTATTCGGATCTAGATTTCAGCCTTACAAACATTAAAGGTCGATCTACTCTATGCCTACACAAAGGCACGACTTCACATCTCACCAGCTTAAGCATTAAATTACATTGAATTCAAATTTCAAATGAGGTTGCGCCTCTCTTCACCACGCGATTTGAATTCACTAACGTGGCTGGTTGGCTGACTGGCTGACGTGGAGAGATGCTCCTGCATCAAGTATACTTCATAGTATACGAAAATTCATTCTTATATATTTGAAGCAACACTGATTGTTGATTAATTTTTTCAAGGATGAGTATTTCTTATTATATTTTTGTAGGCATAATCTTAAATGGGATCATGTTATTTCCAATAAGAAAGTGAGAAATTTATCCATATTCCAATTAAATGTGGGGTTTTGACAATAATATAAATAGACAATTTTATATATATTGCTCATGAAATGGGTGCTTTGGCACTACAAGAGACCATTGAGAAACCAATATTTGACCTTGATGTCACTTTAGAAAGACACACGAAGATGATTCATTATGGCAATAGATTCCTAGAATATACCATCATTAATGTTGAATAAGATATAGTTGAAGGGAAAAGAGAGCCCTTGAGTGATAAAGATGTAATTTTAGACAAGGACAACAGTAATGATCCTAGTGCCACTCCTAATTTTGAAGATTGGAAATGCATGGTTGAGTTAAAGTCATTTCGTAGTGAGAGTGATGAAAGTCATGATGAGAGGATAAATCACTAGTTGAAAGATAATTATTTGCATACTATTTATAATATGGAATGTAGTGATAAACCCTATGTTAAGACTCACATAGGGAATATTCAAACTTCAATCATCCCTAACCTCAAGGACTTTGAGAAGGTTGAAGATAAAAATGTCAATGTTTCATAGAATATAAGTAGTTCAAAAAAACTCATAATTGTTCAAGAAATGATGATGGAGGTAATGACCTTAAGAACCCTAAATGATCTAATGATCATGCAATCAACACTTCTTCCAATGAGGAGATACCCAATGCTAGAAAAACTAATAAGTTTCCCTTGAAGTTTGTAGACAAAGGTAAGGTAGTGGATACAGTCATAGAAATCCAAGCAAACTTGGATTTGACTATGATACCTCCATGGCTTATGGTTGTTATGAAAATTGAATAATAGATTTAGGATAATATTATGATGGCACTAGATGTCGAAACATTTTAAGATGGATATATTACCTTACATAATGCCAACTATGATAGGAGGAAAAATAAATAGATTCTTTCTAGAGTAAAATTAAGTGTTGTTCTCTAGACAAAGCACGATGTTATGTATAAAACCCATTATTAAGCCCTATATATTGACTTATTAAATTTCTAGTGTTATATTTGTATGTGGGCTATAAACCTTCATTGCCCCCTTTTGTTATAATTGTACCCTATGTATCTTATATATACACCAAGGAGACCTAGCATTAGGATCATCATATCACATCTTGTACATTGAATGTATTGTAAAAGGAGGTTTCCCCCTTGAAGTGGATTGTTATTAATTGAATTTTTATCATTTGGCATAAGAGCCCACTATTCTAGGGTTTCTCTCCTCCAACTAAGACACCTCATAATTTTCGCTATAACGACTTTTCTGGGATGTTCTACATTGTGAAATTTTGAGGATACTGATTTGAAGTCACAAGTTATAGGTGATAAAAATGATAAGGTATGGTTCCTTATAATTGAGGATATATATCCTATGGAATCTAAGGTTTGTGACCCATCCTGAAATCATTTTTAAATGAGTCATCTTAGAATTTTCGCTAAAACTCGTTTTCTGGAAAGTTTTAGATAGTCAAAGTTTTTGGATAATGAGGAGAAATATCATATTATAAGTGGTAAAAATTTCAATTTGTTTTTCTCTATATCTTTGGAGAAATAGTTTGTTATCCCTCGAGATGTTCCAGGTTGTCAATGGAATGATGTCTAGGCACCCCCAGGGGATAAGAATCAGGTTGAGCCTTAAATCCATGCTCGTGATAATATAAATTATAGAAAAATCTGGTAAGTGTTTCTCGCTCTCTTATAGAACTCCTGGCCCTCAAAAAGTCTCAGTCTATATATTAAAACGTTCAACCTCAAGAGGCATTTTTCCATGACTATTTCAGAGAATTGATTTTAATGATGGGTGAAGTGATGGATTTAGAATAAATAAAAAAATAAACATATGAGGAATTTTTAAGGACGAATCTCATAATTTATGGAAACAAATAACATGTTTATCAATTAAGAATTCAACAGTTCTAAGAAATGAATCATATCATTAAAACATGCATCAAACAGTGGACATCTTCAAACATTTAAATCCATAGAGGTACCCTCTGCATATCTTTAAATATATGGAGAAATGATAAGAAGTGGTGATACATTAAGAGGAAATCACTTAGTATCATACACATACAACACGCAGTTACATTGAACATGCTATATAACTTGTCTCCTGAGATTTTTATTAATGGTGATCTGATACAAGAAACCAAAATGAGATGGTGTCTTTTACAAGAACACATGCACAAAAATAAAGACAGATTGAAACATAACGTAGTGGATGAATCTCATGAAGTCTGCAACCTTAAATATATATCTATGCCTGAGGGGTTTTGATCAGAAAGATCTGGTTGTAAAAAACACTTAAACTCCCAAAAGTGTTGACCCTTACAAAATGAGCCTTCTCTTCCTTTTATCTTCAGATTCTTTTAAAAATTGTTTCTTGATACTGCTTACTGCTTCTTAATTCGAACAAAATTTCTATCTCTGGTACTTGTGAAATGCTGACAAGTGGCAAAAATTATGACAAAAAATATTCTTCGAATAACTAACTTTGATAGGCACGCCTAACACTACTTGAATACCCTTGTTCACTGTGATAAGTTTGATAAAATGACACGTGCATTGAAACAACCTTCCCATTGGGTAATCATTCTTGTTCATATTTCAAACTATTTCATCTAGGTTAGTGTACCTCTCATATGATGGTTAAGGAAGATGCTTAAAAATTCCCTTCAATTGATGAAGAATATCGAAATCTATTGCAATAATTTCCATGATATCTTGTCCCAACAAGACTCAATCAAGTTATCAAATCACTTATCATCATTTATTTCACATTTTAGGTTGTCACGCGTTAAACTTTTATTTCGATGAATATTTTTAACAAAATCTTGAAAAGAAAGAAAATTTAAATGACGTCATGATGACATCATTATGGCCCCATGAATGTGTGGCAATAGCTTGCTTTTCCATGTTGACACAGATGTGGTACCATCTGATATTATCTATCACCAGGCCTTATTGGACCAATAATTGGGACCAGTGGGGCCCTTACTCATAGGTAGAGTTCTTAGGTGGATCCTAAATGGAAATGAACTGGAACACATGTGTGTGTGTTGGGGGTAATAAATGGCAGGAGGTTAGACCAAACCAGAATATCACTATCATGACCCAACGATAATGGTTTGGATCTATGTATCATTGTCATGAGACACCATACATATTTCAACATGTGGCTTTATAAAACACCATCGTACCCCAAGCACATGTTATCTACCATGCTCTTTTTTGATGTGACATTCACTATCTGTCATAGATCAGGTTTGCTTGTAGTTATCGAATGATTGGGACCACACATTCACCAATGCTTAGAATTTAATTTGTGGTATTATGATATGACCTGTGTTTTAAAAGGGTTTAATCCTATTATGAGAATTCTTATCCCTCTTATAAGACCCCAATAAGTGCCTAGTCTATAGAATCTTGTCCTTGTGCCCTTAGGGATTGATTTTCCTGTGATTTATTCAGAGAACATGATCACATGGTAACTACTTCCGATCCATGAGGTATTTAAGATCAACTTCAACATCTACTTTTATCTAATTTGGCCTCATGATATTTATTGGTGTCTGTATTAGTGATTGGGTAAAACCGGCACTAACAAAGTCCATGGAATACAAGTCTTGGGACTCATCCGAAAATCAATTTAAAAAAAGTCATCTTGGAATTTTCATTGAAACATTTTTTTTGTGAAGTTTCAAACTATGAAATTGTCATAATCCAGAGGAGCCATATCAAATTATATGTGGAAAAAAATTCATATTTTTAATCATTATAATTTGTGAGATATATCTCATGGAAGTGGGGCTGTTTACTAATCTTGAAATTAGTCTTAAACAAGACATTTTGTATTTGTTCTATAACCTTTTATCAGTGAAGGTTCAGACAATGATATTTTCAAGAGTTTTAGAATCCATATCATAGTACTACAAGACACGATTTTAGAATCATAAGGGTTCAAAATTCATAGGTATATCAAGACAAATATCAAACATCCAAACATACTAAAAATTAGGGTTTGAAAGGTATGTGACTTACAATTGGCATAAATTTTGATTGGAAGAACTATTTTTGGCCATTCAAAATTTGTGATAAAGAGAAAATATATGAGTATTATTTTTATTTTCTCACATGGAAAAGGGTTCTACAAGAAATGCTACTAGTACTCTTCATAAAAACTAAAACATGACTTCTAAAGAGAATGAAGACTTTGAAATTAGGCTAACCTAATTAAATAACCAATTTGATGAAATGAGTGTTAATATGTTGAAACAAGTGGATTTAACAAATTCTTAGGAATACTTCAATAGAGAATTGGAAGGTCGAATGAAAAAAAAGATGGATGAAAATAAGGAATAATTATTGAAGTGTTAGAACCTAGGGTTATGATGTTTCACCACACTTCTCATGGAATAAGTCAATCAAGAGATCGACCAACATTTGGAAACAGTTGGTCAGGTGATTGACTAGATATATACATCATATGGTCGAGTAGTTAACAAGCTCGTCATAAAAAACAATCAACCAATAGTTAAATACAGTCAGTTAGTGGATCGGCCATTTGAAAAATTGACTACAAGTTAGACGCATGGACGGTCGGATCGAGCATACTTGTCGAGCCAACTAAACAGTGAAGATTTATCGAATTCAAATCTAATCATTGATGGTTGTATGTGGACAAGATATGCACGATTCCAAGAAATTTAGTTAGGTCTTGAAGCTATAAATAGAACACCCTATGGGTCATTATCAAGTGTACAAGATTGTTAAGTGAACATGTGTGAAGATGTTCAACATGAATTGTGATGTTTTGATCACAATGCCATTTGCTTAAGTGATGTAACGTTCTCTTTAGACACCATCTTTATATTTGAAATTTATTCCTCTTCTATTATCTGCAACTTTGTTCATTTGTTTTGTATCAGGTTACACCCAATACCCAACATGGTAATAGAGTGATTGGTTGTGACCTTATCTATTGTCCACAAATCTTACTGAATCTGATTTTTTTTGTGATTAACTATAGGCCGGTGATTTCTTCAC
The DNA here is from genome assembly GCA_009831015.1 of Picea engelmannii. Classification (NCBI taxonomy): domain Eukaryota; kingdom Viridiplantae; phylum Streptophyta; class Pinopsida; order Pinales; family Pinaceae; genus Picea; species Picea engelmannii. Next base: position 754,098 of record ML777588.1, on the reverse strand, counting down.
TATAAATTGTGGAAACAAATCATATTTTTTAGATATCGAAGATCAATCTTCTTGTTTTGAATGGATCAAATTATCTTTTATGGGAACCAGACATGGAAACCCTTCTAAAGAGTAAAGGATTATGGAAATATACGAAGATCGTGATTCCAAATCAAATAAAATATTAGGGGTGGGGTGGCCTATCCCACACTTGGGACAGATTTTAAAGACAAAGGACAAGTGGGGTGGCCTATAAAACACTTGATGATTGGTTAATACCCTTTTGGAGGACCAAAAGGTCTTAGTGGGGAGCAATGATCCAAAATGGATCCAAGAAGGCCTAAAAATCAAAGTTATCAAAATCAAATGAAACCGGTGCTATTGTGTTGGGCTCGTCATGTTGATTATGTCCATATATTTTTTTCCAAAAATGGACATCGTATGCAAAAGTTACCAGGTTTTGATCGTTTTCCCAAACAAGAAAAAAAGTCAATTGGTCAAAGTCAACAGACAATAGGACATACTGTTGACATCAACAATATGTCGACATGACTAGGAATTGACATCATGATGACATTAGCAAGGACACATGGCATCACGAGGAGGTGACATGTGTCACTCAGTTTTTCATTTTCAGGCGTGATGTGGAACAATAAAAAAGTGAGACGTGGCACCATATGGAGGTGACACATGGCACCGTACATAAGCGACATCTGGCTATATGGATGTGAAACATGGTTTTATGGATGTTGACATGGCCCAATGATAGTATGAAACATGGTAGTATATATGACAGGTGGTAGTGACATGGCGCTGACTAAGCGACTGATTGTATAGTACGACAGGGTGACGTGGCGCCAAGTGGTAGGCTCTGGGCTTGAAACATGTCATACGACACTAACTAGACAGATGCATTGGCAGGTTGACGTGGTCATCCACTAGGCAGTTGACTATGTTGGTGACTGAACTGTATGGTCCAATCACAGGGTGACATGTGGCCTAATCGGAGGGCACCATATGGCACCCCGGATTTGGCCAATGTGGTCCTGTTCAAAAATTTGTTTTTCCCTTTGCAGGAATCGAACACCTGACCTCCTCCATAGCCCAAGACTTCAGAACAAGCACCAACTGCCCACCCTACACGTGTTTCTTGTTATGCCATATGGCATATTATTGTTAAAAGTTGCAGTTGTGTGGAGATGGGGGAGAAGACCCAGTTGGCCGGGGGATATCCTAAATAACCAGGAGTTAGACCAGGAGTGGAGCATGGGGTTGTTTGGAGTGGCGCCTGGACACATGGTCACACACATATGACTAAGGGCTAAGAAACAATGGGCTTTGACCGGGGGCAGGGATTAAGCACCGAACCCAAGGACATATAGAAGCATCCCATATGACCAGGATCCCAACGCAAAGGAGCTAGCGCATATATTTTCCATTTTTGGGTTTTTAACTATATTGTATGGTTGTTTTTAGATTATTATGATGATTTTGGAGGATTTTTCCCATTTTGGGGGGATCTGGAGCCCGATTTGAGGCCAGATATTGGGAGGAAGTTGGGATAGGATCCCCAACAAAAATCCTATATAAACCAAGAATTTTTGGGAGCTCAGGACAAGAGAAATGTTGAAGAATTCATGAAACCTAAGCCATTTTTATGTAGGGAAACCATTGAGGAAGCGAACTTTGGAGGCCATTTTCGGGAAATACGCTCAATATTTTTCAGTGTCGTTAGTTGTGTTGGATTCTTGAGGTCGAGAATAACACAATCATACCATTTTGTAATCCATTTGATGCATTTATGATGTACTTTTGAAGCATTGAATATAAATAAGAAAGCCTCCCCCACTAAGACATAAGAAACCTTGTCGAACTCCATTATCAAGCTTCTTGTTATGGTTTTTTGTTACTTATGTTTAATTTCTGATATGAATTCCTTATGATGGCTGAAATATTCTTCCATTAAGATCCTCTTCGTTTCTTAATTCCTAAGTGCTAATTTAACACATGCTTAAAATTCAACCAAGTCTTTAAAGATCATTTTCAGATCAGTTAATCCCTAGAAAAATCTTCATGTTATGTATAAAACCCCTTATTAAGCCCTAGATATTGAATGATTACATTTCTAGTGTTATATTTGTATGTAGGCAAGAACCCTTCATTGCACCCTTTGATTATAATTGTACCTCTCTCTCTCTCTCTCTCTCTCTCTCTCTCTCTCTCTCTCTCTCTCTNTATATATATATATATATATATATATATATATATATATATATATCAAGGATACCTATTCTTAGAATCATCTTATCTCATCTTGTTGATCTAGATGGATCTTGGTGGCCATCCACCTTTTCCACTGAATCACCATTTTGAGCCTGTGGTTTTGATAAACCATGACATTCACCATTTTGATGGGGAATGGAATGTGATGTCATGTTCATTTTTTAATTACAGACACCATGTAATGATTTCCTAGTGGTCTCATGTACATGCTTACAACATAGCGTTAATGCATCGGATCTCATTAGAACTCCATAGTTAAGCATGCTCAGGATAGAGTAGTACTAGGATGGGTGATCATTTGGTAAGTCCCAGTGTATTACATGCATATGACATTTTATAAACTTAGTCCAATTTATCCCACATGCATCATGGGAATTTTTCTCCTCTCACTCTCTCATATATAATTGAGGTGAAGGAGGCCCTTTAAGCATGCAATGGAGTGTGATGTAAATCTTGTTGCGAATGAAGCATAGCCAACATCTCTTTTATTTCAAAGATAGGCTACCCCATTTTTCCAGTTTGTGTTCTACGATGTTTTTCTATCTTATTCAGTAATAGAAGTTGGGTTTCACTGTATTTCTATGTTCTCTTCTACATTTTTTTGTATTTCATCGTTATATATCGGTTATATTTCTATCTTCATATCGTTCTCAAAATAATCTAGATCAGTGGTATCAGAGCAGTTTGTTCCTTGTAATTTCTCAGAGCAAGTCCCTGACGAGGACAGGGTATAGATATTTGGGTCTCGAGCTATTTTTCATTGAGGAAAACCACTCTCTCTATCCTAAGTGACCTCCCATGGAAGAATAAAAGAGAGATGATAGAGAAGGAGATCCTTTCAATACGTTTCTCGAGGAATCCCTCATGCGACAAAGGAATGAGATGATGGAAAACTTTGCTCAGATCCTTCGAAGACTACCGATGGAAGCAACTGAGGAATCTTCGACAAGCAACCATTTTGCAAGTGTGACGCCCTTCAAGGTACAAGTCAATTTTGATATCCCCTTATTTCAAGGCCAGATAGATGCAGATTCTATAGAAAAATGGTTGAATCTTCTAGAAGATTATTACTCTATCCGAAAAATTTCCGACAGTGAAAATATCACCTCTGCACTCCTTAAATCCCTTCCCCGTGTCAGATATTGGTGGGAAGGTTACTTGGAGAGGTACATCGTTGATGAATCTACACTAGTTGGGAGAGAACCCACTTGGGCGGCCTTTGTAGATAGCCTAAAGGAGGAGTTCTACCATGTCAGAAACTATGATGATAAATGCATGACATGGACAACTCTGCGTCAAAAAAGAGACCAGATAGTGTCAGAGTATTGATGAATTTCACTCAATACATTCATTGGTGGTCGAGCTCAAAGACAGAGAGTCGAACCCCAACTTGGACCCTGATTCAGAAAATAATAAAAGGAGACAGATCATTGATGCAGAACCCATTGCTACTATCGCAACTAAAAAAGTCCAACCAGAAGAGGATCCTGATTATCCAAGTGGATATCGATGGCCACCCGCCTTTTCCAACTGGCTCAAAATAGTTTTTTGGCAATCTTGGTAATTTACTATTTTTAGCAGTTTTTAACTTCTGGGGCCATTTTGAGGCCCTAAAAAATGTTTTTGGGAAAATGGGGATCAATATCAAAGTTCCTTCTATATTTCCCACAAAATGAATCTCCTCGATGATACCTTTCCAATGGGCTATCATGCTCCGAAAACAAAGATCGTATGCAAAAGTTACGACCCCGGGAAGTTGATGTACTAACTTACCCAAACAAGGCCCACATGACTTTTGGCGCTTCATCTCCTAGGGTTAGGTTTTTGGATGTCTAGGGTTTTTGGCATTCCTGTTTATTGTAAAAAGGCCTTTAGAGCCTCATTATAATCATCTTCTTGCGAATGCGAGTAGCCCTCACATCTCTTCTCAGAGATAATCTACCACCATTCTAGTGAGTCTTTCACTCTGTATTTTTACAGTCTCTGTACATTTCTTTCATTAATAGAAATCATGTATTATTGTATCTCTGTGTTTATGGTTACATATCTGATACATTTCTATTATATTATTGGATATCCATGATATCTCTCTACATTTCTTTATTATATCTCTACTCTCATTTCATGCCGAAAATAATCTGGATCACCTGAGGAGGGGGAGCGACTCTTCCATTCATAGATGTGGGTAAAGGGGACCCCACTACATTTTATTGTTGATAGCGGAAGAAAAAAGAAAATCATCTTAGAATATGTTGTCAAGCAAATGAATTTTTCAACAACACCACACTTACAACCATACAACATTGGGTGGCTTCACCAAGGTCAAGATCTTCATGTCAGTCGACAGTGTCGCATGTCCTACAACATCAAGCCCTTCAAAGATGAGGTATTGTGTGATGTTTCCCCACTGGAAGTGTGTGACCAAACATATATGTGGAGGTTTCATGGTATTTATGAGTCTTAACCCCATAATGTGATTGTTACTCTGGGGGGTCAACTATACAGGATACCAGAGGTAGTTCCAACTATTGTCCCACCAAAAAAATGCCACAAAGTAATCTCTCATACTGCAAAGTTTAGCCTCTTCACAATCCAATCAAAAGGTGAACAAAAGGACATTGCAACCATTATAGCCTCATCCCAAGACCTTTCTATCCAACAAAAGCAGATCGATAATATTGTAGAAGAGTCCCAAGATTTTCTTGTTGCACCTATGGGGGTGCCTCCACACTTCCTAGTCAAGCAAGGTTATAACAAAACCCTTCATAGTCTTCATGTTGCATATTCACTGATAGATTCCTCCCACACTTAGTTATATCATACAACTATATTGGTTGAACATATCCAACCCCTCCAGCAGCAGGTTCATGACAACCTTCAACAAGCTAAACAGGACAACTTCTTCAACAAGGCAAGCAACACACCAAGCTTCAGATTTAGCAGAAGTCTCCCCATATCCCATGGGAAATTGATGCAATGGGAACCATTTCTTCCTAAGGGGGGAGGAATGATTATTATAAAACTAATTAGTAAGTGTGGACACAAACTAATCTCCCTAGTTTCACCCCGAAACTAGAACAAAACAAGGCAGAATATACAACTTTCCATAAGTTTTAATTATCAAGCATACTAACTAACAAGAGATAAATGACATACCTTTTAAATCTTGTTTGTCTTCTATAGTGTCATCCTCACTCCATTTCAGGACTTATGGGATGTTGAACCTATAAAAATACACAAGCCAATGAAGTTAAAGTAATAATGTATACTCAAAAAAACCTATGTATGTGATCAAAGAGTCATACAATAAAATAAGACCAATTTTGTGGGAAAGAAATATATTGTTGTATTAGAAATATGAAAAAGAGAATACAACCGATGGCTTGATGTTTTAAGGTCCCTTCCAATAGTCCCTTTCTTCCCACACACTTCTTTCTCTACGAATTCTGAGATCAACAATCTATCTTGACAAAGAAAAGCTCAAATCCAACATACAAGCTCCAAAAACTCCAAGCTACAAAACTCAAGAACTTTCCAACTAAGCACTAGCCAACCCAATCCAATCTAATTTCCCAATCTAACTTTCTCCATGTGAACTCTTCTCCTTTTATAAGTTTAAAATGATAGGGTGACGATATTAGGATGATCTGAAGAGATCAGAGATGAAACTCAGATACAAACCAATCGAAATCCAACTCACCCTCGAAGCTTCTCTTCTAGAAGAATCGATAAGATGCTTTTTTTCCTTCGTATGAAAATCATCGCACCCCTAACACTGATCAAACTATGATGACGTTGCAGGCCACTGTGGTGCAACCTATGATGATCTTATATCGTCACACCATTAACACTAAGAAAGGTGTGACGATCCCTTTTTATAAGGTTTTTACCAAGGAAAAGATAACTTTCATCTTTCTGGGAAAATGTGTCTTCATTGTTCTTTAGGGATTCAGGCCATTGATCCTTATAAAGAAAAAGGATAGTTGTAGATCATTAATGGTCATAGCGGTGACGAAACTAATGTGTAACAGTAATCCCCCCAAAGTATGAAGTTAGAACAAAGTGATAATTGAAATACTTTGTCGAGTGTGTGTAGGGAACAAGGAGCATGTCAATCAGAAACTTGCCAACAAACAAGGAAATACAGTAAAATAATATATCATCACTGAGGTAGGAATTCCCATACTCATAATATAATTGACTCAAAGCATAAATGATGACATGCAATGATCCATGTTAAGTAAGACAGGTCATAGCCACCAAACATACATTGTGGATCCATGCCATTATGACTCAAATCTGAACATAGCCACCAAAAATACACTATGGATCTATGTGTTTAAGAATCAAATTTGAACATAGCCACAAGAAATACATTGTGTATCTATGCAACAGTGCAATCTGAATATACTCGAACGTAACCTGTATCTAGGGTCATCATCTCCATCACTCTATAGTATGAATCTAACCATGTGAATACATGTGCTAAAGTCGAACATGGTAGAAACCACTTGATTACCGGTCATTAATGTATATCGCTAACAAGTGTGAGGAAAATCACCATTAATGTCAATGACTCCCAAGGTACACTAGTACAATCCAATAGGTGTGAATTTGTGAGTTGAAGTCGAACACTCAGTGGAATCTCCCGATCAGGGGTCAATAATGAAAACCCACTGTCGAAAGCGAGGAAACCTGCCATTGATGCATGCAAGTTCCAAGGTACCAATTATTTTCTAAGTCTAATTCATGGATAATGAGTTGAAGTTGATAGGAAAAGACTCATCATAGGAGCGCCTTAATGTATCCCCCATCAATGAAACAAAACAGGTAAAAATATTTGAAGTAGATCAGAGTAACAGGTGATTCAAAACTGACTCAGGGATGGCTGATGCAATAGAAGGCTTAAGGATTGCAAAAATGGTCGACGCAATAGAAGGCTTTTCGGGTTGAACTTCTCTTTGAACATATTGACGACACGACAACTGTCTTGGAAAAAATGACTCAACAATAGGGATCACAGACCAATGGGTAATCTTATAAAGGAGTATGACCATGAGACAAGTGGATTTTCCAACCTAGACACAAAGCAAGTGAAAGGGTATCATGCTCAAAAGTGACCTTTTTCCATAGAATACAGGTTTAGATACATTTCTTTCCCAATTTTCCCCCCACCATTTATGGAGAGTACCTCTTTATTTTTACACAAGATTGAGGAGGATAACATATGCTTGTAATGTATGCTCATCCTTTAGATGAGTCCTTCAGAGTATATTTAACGAACCCTAGGAAGGAGTGGTTCGGTCCCATATGGGCCTTTCGATGTTTTTTATGAGTCCAAAGAAAGTAAACTCAGTGGTATTTTCATGTTTATGGAGTCTGAAAATAACTTAAAGAGGACTCCCTAATGTTTTCTAATCATTCTTGATTAGAGTGTTCCTTTTTTGTAAAGTAGTATGATGAGACCAAAAAAAAGATAATCTACCACTCAACAGACATTTTCTTCAAACACTTTAATGAGTGTGAAAAGAACAAGATCGCTCGACAATCTTTTAATGTTTAGAGAGTCTGAAAATAGATTAAAGGGAATTCCAGGAGGTTCCTTTTTCATCTAACCTTTACGAGTATGAAAAAGTGATAAACATTTACTCAGTTACATTCTCAGGTATTTACGATCATGAGAAAGAACAAATACTAATCTCGTGATTGTTTTCATTTTTACGCAAGCGTAAAACAAAACAAAACTATGCTTGGGATATATTTTATTTTTACAAAAGCTTAAAACTAGCCAAAACTATGCTTAGACTTGGTTTTATTTTTACACAAGCTTGAACCAAAGAAAACTATGCTTAAGGTAGGTGGTTTCATTTTTACACAATCTTGAACCAAAATAAAAACTATGCTTGTGACTTCCCAACACATTATCTAGGGATGGTTGGTACTTAGCCCCTAGCTTAAGAAGCTAGCGTGACGGCAACGCACATGCTTCCCACACCCGCAGGTTGGAAGGCCACATCGACGCAGGATATTTTCTTTCTTACGGCCCGAAGAACACTAAACGGTCCTTCTATTTCCCTATCGGGAAATCCGCACCCACAACAAACTTTCCACGGGATCTCCTCTTTACAATCGGGAGATCGGACTTCACGACTTCGCGAGGTCAGTGATCAGACATTGGACTCTCGAATCCCTGAGACCCGACATAGTCAACGCTGGCCTTTTTCCCTTTCCTTTCGAAACTTTATTGCGATTTCGCGCCTCGCACTGTTAAGCAACTTGATTTTCCAAACCCCGACTCCCGATACGCTGAAACTCCGATGCACGCGCGAATTGACTATTCAACATCTCGTCACCTCCATTGGGATTTCGGACTTCATGGGATTGCGAATCCTGATGTCAATGTTCGGGACTTCTTACTGCGAAACCCCGAAAACTGATGCCACCTGTCCACGTCACCGACTTCTGTGGCCCGACACTATTCTATTAGCCATCGGGATATCGCACATCGTGATATTGCGATTCCCGTTGCCAAGTTACGGAGTTTCTATCCATGAAACCTTGATATGTGAATTCACATGTAAATCCGATGGCCCTTGTGGCTCGGATCTACGGTCCTACCCCTCCTAAGATTTAAACCATTTGGGAATACTCGCGTATCTCCCCTGCTCCTCTGTGAGATCTAACGGTTAAAGGGATGTCGCGAATCCTCCTCGGAGAATACCGACCGTCCGTTCCTCCTTGGCGATTCTCTACAATGACCAAGCATTCTTCCGCAGAACTCACCCACCTGTAGCAACAAACTTCCTATGCCTCCTCAACCCCTAGATTTGAATCCCTTCGACTCCTTCAATGACCTTGAAGGTTTTAAACTTCTGGACTTCCACGACTCTGCGTCTTCCAGAACCCCTTGCACGCACTCCTTGCGGTAGTCTTCGAACACTTTCTAGTGTTGAATCCTTTCAACTCTGTGCACACTTGCAACAGCAGTCCCTTGATGTTTCACTCAGGTCCACAACCCTGAGACTTCCTCGGCCTGCGCACTCCTTCACGGCTCATGTGCCCAACTGCACCTGTGAGTAAATGAGAACAAAAGCTATCCCTATCTGAACTCTTTGTCAACGCACTCTTTGCAGACAACTTCGACTACACTCCTTGCAGGAACTCTGGCTCAGATTGAGAAACAATTGAAACTCATTCCTTCTCCCTTTCAGACTTCAAACTCAAACATGAAATCATATACACAGCATATAAAGAAAATGTATAACAGGAAGCAAACATTCATGAGCATATCATTCAGCATCAATGCTCAGAGAAAACACAAAACCATGAATTTGAATCAAACTCTTCTATTAATTCAAATGTATGTACATGGGTGTTCTTACACAGCTCTCTGCATGCTCTTACTCTTCTTCCTCTGCTTCAATAATGTTACAATACACAGTGAGGGTATCTATATTCTGTTTCCCTCTTGCGCTTTCAAACTGTCTAATCTAGAATTAAATTCTATCTACCTGCATTAACTACCTTAAATGCCTTCTACATACTAAGGACGAGAGCAAATGGCTCAAGGTCCATTTACAATACACAAGTGCGCCTCATCTTAATGGCTTATTTAATATTGCGCAACAACTTCAAGGCAATTTCAAAATTTGTGTTGGTGCTCGTCCAACTATCCTTCGCTTCCATGTTGACTCACTTGATGTGTTGGTGATGCCCCTACATCATACTCCCTTGCTTGAAAATTTTCATGGGCTCCTGTCCATGAGCTCCTGCACGGTCTGTCCATGCTTTTGGATTTCTGCTTCAGTCTCCCAGCTGGCATCTTCAATTGGATGATTCTTCCACATGACCAGATACTCAAAGTATTCTTTCTTCCTGGTCTTCTTGGTCGATCTTTTTCCCAGTATGCACTCCATCTGCGGCTTTTCTGCTACTGGCATCTGCTTTGTCCATTGGACCACTGGCTGCTCATCTCTAGTCTCTGTTTCCTCAGCTCTATATGGGTACAAATCCAAGATATTGAATATCCAATAAATTCTGATCCCATCGGGTAATTCAATCTTGTAAGCATTCATCCCAAACTTCTTCAAGACCCTACATGGCCCGATTTTCTTCATCTTCAACTTATTGTATGTTCCTTTTGGGAACCTTTCTATCCTCAAATGTGCCAGAATCAAGTCACCAACCTCAAACTGAAGTTGTCTTCTATGCTGACCTGCCCTACATTTATACTCCTGACTCGAGTTATGCAATCGCTCCTTCACCTGGCTGTGAAGTTATTTCATCGCCTCTGTGAATTCTTCTGCACTAGCGCTCCTAGTCACAGTCTATTCTGAATCCCTCAGTTCATAAATTCCTGTCGGCTGCATGCCATAGACAACCTGAAATGGACTCTGTCCTTTACTCCTATTAACTGAGTCATTATAAGCAAACTCTGCCTGTGCTAATATTTTGTCCCACTGGCTGTGGTGTTCTGTCACCAAGCTTCTCAGTAAGTCTCCCATACTTTTGTTGACCACTTCTATCTATCCATCTGTCTAAGGATGATAAGCTGAACTAAATGCCAAGTTAGTTCCCAGCTTCTTCCATAAGCTCCTCCAAAAATTCCCTATGAATTTGGTGTCTTGATCCGAAACTATACTCTTCGGCAACCCATGAAGTCGAATGACTTCTTTGAAAAAAAAATTCACAATGTGAGTTGTGTCACTGGTCTTCTGACATGGAATGAAGTGTGCCATCTTAGAAAATATATCCACCACCACAAATATTGAATCAACACCTCTTTGTGTTCTTGGCAACCCCAATACGAAATCCATGCTAATCGCATCCCACGGCCTCTCTGGCATGGGCAATGGTTGATAAAACCCTACATTCTGCTTCCTTCCTTTCGAATGTTGGCAAATTCTACATCTATCCACAAATCTCTTGACATCCACTCGCATTCCCGGCCAAAAATATGACTCATTCAACTTTGCGAACGTCTTGTCGTGGCCAAAGTGTCCTGCCAATCCTCCATTGTGTTTCTCTTTTAGCAAATTCTCCCTCATGGATCATTTCAGAATACACAGTTGATTGCCTCTGAACAGTAATCCTTCCTAGATCATGTATTCTATCCATTGGCTTCTATCTCTGAGAAATGGATTCTCAACTGCTTCATATGCCTCTTTAAAATCTAGATCATTTGCGTACATGTCCCTGAGATCATCAAAACCCAACGTTTTTACTTTGAACTCCTGCAACAACAAACACTTCCTGCTCAAAGCATCAACAACTTTGTTAGCAATACCCGAAATATGTTTTATCACAAAAGTGAAGTTCTGCATATACTCAACCCATTTGACATGTTTCTGATTCAACTTTCCCTGTTGAGTCACAAACTGCAATGCATGATTGTCACTGTACAAGACAAACTCTTTCGGGATCAAGTAATGCCTCCATTTCTTCAATGCTTGGATGATAGCATAAAACTCCTTATCGTAAGTGGAGTACTTCAATTTTGCTTCATTCATCTTCTCGCTGAAGTATGCTATTGGTCTGTCTTCCTGACTTAAGACTACCCCGATTGCAAATCCGCTTGCATTGCATTTCACCTTAAATGTCTTCTGGAAATCCGGCAACACCAAAACTGGTTGTTCCGTAATCTTCCTCTTCAACAGATTAAAACTCTTTTCAGCCTCTTCAGTCCAGTGAAAAGACTTGTGTCTTTTCTTCACTGTATCCATCATCGCTGTGCTAATTCCACTAAAATTCCTGATGAATTTTCGGTAGAAACTAGCCAATCCGTGAAAAATCTTCACCTCAAATATATTCCTTGGTGATGGCCAATTCTTGATTACCTCCACCTTATCTGGATCCAGCCTCAAATCATTTGCCGAAATAACAAACCCCAAGTAAATGAGCTCTGTCTTCATGAATGAGGACTTCTTCATATTTATCAACAACTTCTCCTGTTGTAGCTTCTGCATCACTGTAGCCAAATGCTTCAGATGCTTCGCCACTATTTTACTGTAAACCAGTATATCATCCAAATACACAATGACAAATTTCTCGATGAACTCCCTCAGGACTTCGTTCATTAACCTCATGAAGGTACTCGACACATTTGTTAAGCTAGACATCATAACAAGCCATTCATACAACCCCTTGTTGGTTTTGAATGTTGTTTTCCACTTGTCACCTTCTCTCATGTGGATTTGATGATAACCTCTTTTCAAATCAATCTTTGAAAAATACTTTGCTCCACTCAAGCAATACATCAGATCATCCATCCTCGGCAATGTAAATCTGTACCTGATGGTTATCTTGTTAATCGCCCTCGAGTTAGTACACATCCTCCAGCCTCTGTCTTTCTTCGGACTGAGTACTGTTGGAACAACACATGGACTCAAGATTTCCCTGACCAAACCTTTGTCCAACAAATCCTGGACTTGTCTTTTTATCTCTTCATTCTCTTGCGGTGTCAATCTGTACGCAGCTTTGTTTGGAAAACTAGATCCTGGTATGAGATCGATATGATGACTCACACTTATGATCAGTGGCAATGAACGAGGTAATTCGTCCACTACTATATCAGCGAACTCTTCCAGTAGTTCCTGAATTTCTTCTGGTAAATCATCCACTCTGGTGCTAGTCAGAACAATCTTTGGTTTTCTGACCACAATGAACTGTGGATCCTCCTTCTTCTTCACCTCTGTAAGAAGTTCCTTCCCACTCATGAGAAGTACTGTGTTTCTCACTTCCGGCTTCACCTCCTTATCTTTGATTGGAAGTAACATGTGTGTCCTCCCATTCTTCTCTAGGGTGTATGTGTTCATTCTCCCATCATGAATCACATTTCTGTCATATTGCCATGGTCTACCCAGCAATAGATGACAAACATCCATAGGAATGACATCACACAATATCTTATCATTATATCCTCCTATCTTAAACTCAACTAAACATTGTTTTGTGACAGTTACCTGGTGTCCCTTTTGTAACCATGAAACTTTTTATGGACGTGGATGATCAGTCATCTCCAGCTCCAACTTTTCCACCATCTTTGTCGAAATGAGATTATCCATGCTTCCACTATCCACAATGAACTTGCATACCCTGTCCTTGGTCTTGCAAGCAGTCCTGAAAAGTCTGGTCCTTTGGACTAAACTTTCCACCTCCTTCTCGGGTGTCAAAAGGACTTTTTGCATCATCAGTGATCTTCTGCCTTCAGCGTCTTCTGCCTCAACATCCCACCTCTATGCCTCGGTGATGTGAGCTTCTCCCCCTTCTTTCTTTTTATCTGGACACTCATAAGACTTGTGCCCATTCTTTCCACACATGAAGCATGTGATTACTCCACCTCTTCCTCTTCCTCTACCTCTAGTACGAGGAAAAGTGTTGTTGTCAGCATAATCTCCTCTCTGCTCAGTATGCTGCCCTCTCTGTGAGGTTCCACCCTTTTCAGTTTGAGTCTGAGGCTTCTTCCAGTCCTCTTTGGGCTTCTGATATTTGTCCTGGGCAACCGACTTGCCTCTGGGCTGACTTCTACCTCGATCCCTTTGACTCTACTTTCGGCTCAGCTTCTCTTCTGCTTTCAGAGACATCTGATAAGCATCTTCCACCATTCGGATGGTTACCATGCTCATCTTATCCTGGATATCATATCTCATTCCATTCATGTATCTAGAAACTTTCTCATCATCGCTCTCCCGATGACCTACCCTAATGTTTAGTCTGTAGAATTCCTCGGTGTATTCTTTCACTGTCATCAACTTCTGTCTCAGGTTTTGCATCCTCCTGAACAGAGTAATTTGATAATCTCTAGGGATGAATTTTGCCTTCATCTTCGTGATCATTCTATCCCAGCTCTTGATCTTCTGCTTGCCCTTGCAGCATCTGTCAGCTTGTAGTTCATCCCACCATAATGTTGCATGTCCTTTCAATCTCATGATAGCATGCTTTACTTTCTTGTCTTCCTCGACATCTTCATAGTCAAAGTATGTGTCTAGAGCTCTAATCCAGTCTAGAAGCTCCTCTACATCCAAGTTTACCTCGTAAACTGGAATGTCCATTTTTTCTCTTGCACCCATCTTTTCAATAGCTCTGATCAAATGCTCGTTTGATGCATCTTCAAATGCAACTTCTTCTTCTCGCTCAGCCTCCGCTTCGCTTTCGGAATCACTGAGATCCCCCGCACTGATTGTGTGTCTTTGCGTTGTTTCCGTGTCTTCGAGTCTGGCTCATAGATCACGCATTTATCTCTCCATGACTGGGTCTATCATCTACCTGCCTCTTCTTCTCGACATTTCCCTATCCTCTGGTGGATCGGGTGTTTGCATGTCCCTTCTCCTTGGTGGCATGATGAATTCTCTTTCTTCTCTACTATAGAAAGCAAAGAATCTTTTTGAGCTCTGATACCACTTGATGGCAACGCACACGCTTCCCACACCCACAGGTCGGAAGGCCACGTCGACGCAGGATCTTTTCTTTCTTATGGCCTGAAGAACACTAAACGATCCTTCTATTTCCCTATCGGGAAATCCGCACCCACAACAAACTTTCCATGGGATCTCCTCTTTACAATCGGGAGATTGGACTTCGCAACTTTGCGAGGTCAGTGATCAGACGTTGGACTATCGAATCCCCGAGACCCGACACAGTCAACGCTGACCTTTTTCCCTTTCCTTTCGGAACTTTCTCTATCACGATTTCACGCCTCGCACTGTTAAGCAACTTGATTTTCCAAACCCCAACTCCCGATATGCCGAAACTCCGATGCACGCGCGAATTGACTATTCAACGTCCCGTCACCTCCATCGGGATTTCGGACTTCGCGGGATCGCGAATCCTGATGTCAATGTTCGGGACTTCTCGTTGCAAAACCCCAAAAACTGATGCCACCTGTCCACGTCACCGACTTATGTGGCCCCACACTATTCTATTAGCCATCAGGATATCGTGCATTATGATATCACGATTCCCATTGCCAAGTTATGGAGTTTCTATCCACAAAACCCTGATATGTGAATTCACATGTAAATCCGACGGCCCTTGCGACTCGGATCTACGATCCTGCCCCTCCTAAGCTTTAAACCCTTTGGGAATACTCACGTATCTCCCCTGCTCCTCTATGAGATCTAACGACTAACGGGATGTCGTGAATCCTCCTCGGAGAATATCGACCGTCCGTTCCTCCTTGGCGATTCTCTGCAATGACCAATCATTCTTCTGCGGAACTCGCCCACCTGCAGCAGCAAACTTCCTATGCCTCCTTACAACCCCTATATTTGAATCCCTTCGACTCCTTCAATGACCTTGAAGGTTTAAACTTCTGGACTTCCACGACTCTGCGTCTTCCAGAACCCCTTGCACGCACTCCTTGCGGCAGTCTTCGAACACTTTCCAGTGTTGAATCCTTTCGACTCTGTGCACACTTGCAACAACAGTCCCTCGATGTTTCACTCAGGTCCACAACCCTGATACTTCCTCGGCCTGCGCACTCCTTGCACGGCTCCTGTGCCCAACTGCACCTGTGAGTAAATGAGAACAAAATCTATCCCTATCTGAACCCTTTGTCAACGCACTCTTTGCGGACAACTTCGACTACACTCCTTGCAGGAACTCTGGCTCAGATTGAGAAACAATTGAAACTCATTCCTTCTCCCTTTCAGACTTCAAATTCAAACATGAAATCATATACACAGAATATAAAGCAAATGTATAACAGGAAGCAAACATTCATGAGCATATCATTCAGCATCAATGCACAGAGAAAACACAAAACCATGAATTTGAATCAAACTCTTCTATTAATTCAAATGTCTATACATGGGTGTTCTTACACAGCTCTATGCATGCTCTTACTCTTCTTCCTTTGCTTCAATAATGTTACAATACACAATGAAGGTGTTTATATTCTGTTTCCCTCTTGCTCTTTCAAACTGTCTAATCTAGAATTAAATTCTATCTACCTGCATTAACTACCTTAAATGCCTTCTACCTACTAAGGATGAGAGCAAATGGCTCAAGGTCCATTTACAATACACAAGTGCACCTCATCTTAATGGCTCATTTAAGATTGCGCAACAACTTCAAGGCAATTTCAAAATTTGTGCTGGCGCTCGTCCAACTGTCCTCCGCTTCCGCGCTGGCTCGCTTGATGTGTTGGTGATGCTCCTGCATCATAGCGGCTTAAATTCAACATGAAGTCCGGAGGCTGTAAGCATTTCCCCCCAAAATTCATTTCATCCAACTGCAAAGGCGGATGAAATGAAGCTTCAAATGCTAGACGAAGGACTTGACTCAAATAAAGAGGGGGGAAAACTATTTTATTTTTTAATGAGCTTGACACAGGAATAGGAACTATGCTCAAGAATCCAGTTTCAATCCCTAGACCTATGTTTCATTTTTTAACGATCTTGACAAAGAAACAAGAATTATTCTTGTAATCTCATTTTCATTTTTTAACGAGGTTTCCATAGAGATGAAAAAAATTTCCTCGTAAGATCTGTTTCGTTTTTTAACGAGGTTGTTATAAAGACACAGAAACTATTCTCACAACTGGTTTCATTTTTTAACGAGCTTAAAATCAGAAAACCATGCTCAAAGATGGTTTCATTTCTTAATGAGATTGAAATCAGAAAACCATGCTCAAAACTCTCTTTTTGACCATGACTTATAAGAGGAAAATGCTTTGGAAGGACACCATGTCAAGGGACAAAACTCAGTCGTGGCTTCCAAGAGATCTTCATTGGACGCAAGAACAACGCTATGGAAGGAACACATGTCGAGGGTCATGACAGGGGTAAGGGGATCTAAGTCTAAAATCCATACCGAAGAGATAACCATGTCAACTACTGGATCTAGGTCATCAAAGATTGAGTTTAGAGTGAGAGGATCATCTTCATTGACAATTGAAGGCATGGGAGACAATGCCACATAATTGACCTGCGACAGGGGTGATACCGACTACATGTATGAACCATTTAGGGAATTCATTGAGTTGGCAGTCAAGTCAAGACCAACAAGCAAAAGTTGATCAATAGTCACCACTCTTCCATCATGCGGGAAGGATATCACATGAAAAAGAGTGGGCACGATAGCTTTCATGGAATAGACATAATCTCCCCCAATGAGTAAATCGAAATCAATGGGGTCTTGGACTACCATGACATCAATAAAGATAGTTTTCCCTCCCAAATTTATGACAAACTGAGGAAGGATCCCTAAAGGTTGACTGGTTCTTCTATTAAAAGATAACAGATTCTGCGTAACCGACACAAGCTGAGGATAACCCAAAAATTTCCAAGCAATAGAGGACAAAATACTAACGGACGAACCTTCATCTATCATCATCTGAGGAACATCCCGACTAGAAAAATGTAATGTAATATTGAAAGAAATGTGAGAGGGAAGACAAGGTCTAGTTAGCGCACCCCACTCAAAAAGGATAGCCTCATTACTTGGAGGTGATTCTACGGGAGGAGGAATACCCCCGAGCACGGTAGATTATGTATCAACAAGAAAAACATGAGTAGTATCAGGTTTACTATCTAGCGGGAGAGTAGGATCGACCGATGATGGGATCATATCTATCAATTGGGTTACATTCTCCAAGGGCATAATGGATTCGATTAGTGGAAATAGATCGATTGCTTGGGTTTCACTCTCTAACGAGAGAGTGGGATTAACCGAGGATGGGATTGAATCGACCACTTTGTCAACTGGTTCAACTAAGGATGTGACCAAATTGACCATATGATCAACCAGACTGACCAGTGAAGGAACTAGATTGATCATCCCATCAACTACAGGGGGGTCAAGAGTAAGCTTGTGATAAACAACTGGAAGTTGAGGCTGGGAAACAATCATGTATTCTAGTAATTTTGAGGCTTCATCCATACAAGGGAAAAGGTGAGTTTGATGACTCCCTCTGCATAACATACATGAGAACTTGACTCTACTCTTCTTCTTCCCAATGATATCCTGACTAGTTGACATGAGGTCATCAACATGTTGTTCAGAGGCTGACGACATGGGTTGGCGAGGGTGTGTATACCATGCTTATATAACCTTGGATAGACCAGGGAAATCCTTAAGAAGATGGCTACCCTTACAAATCCCACAAGAGTACTTGGGCTTATGGGTTGTTTGGATGATCTTGGCATCATCAACACTCCCATCACAATTATCAGTGACTGGTGGTTTTCCAACATGTTTGACAGTGGTTGGAAGTTTGGACCCTTGTTTATTTTTCTTCTTCTTATTCTTCCTTTTCTTCTTCTTCTTATCCATCGGGTTACTAGCTTCATGGATTTCACTCAGTGAAGAAGACGAAACGAAAGAAGATCTTGCTAGAGAAGAAGGTGAAGAAAAGGTGAATATATTACTGGCAAAGAAGGCAAAGGATCAACATGAGGTTCATGTTCTAGGGGGTAAGTGCTTACAACTAAAGCACTAGCTACATTCAGGATTACCTAAGTAGAAAAAACCATACTGGTAATCAAATTGTGAGACCTGGAAGGATCAAAGTAGCATTGTGAGGAGGACGAATGTTTCCATAAGAAGGAAAAAAAAAGGTTCCCCTGGAAAATGGGTTCCTTCATTGGTCGTTTTGGGAACTGACGCCATGAAATAAATATCCATCCTAGAGTCTTCTAGGCAAAACAAACAACACACGTTAAAAATCTAGGAAGCAAACAAGCAAACAAAACCTCCTTATAATGAACACACTAGTTGGTGATGAAATTCAATGTCACGAGAACAGTGTAAGAAGGGTATGAGATAGGGAGGGTGAAAAAGTTACATTGATGACCTGCTTAACAGACTTACACCTTGGTGCAAGCTCCCACACATAATCGTGGGTATACCCTCCAAGGATCCTAAGTGAGTTTGGCCAACGTCAATTCCAGGTACAGTGAAGACTTTCCCCTTCACCGTCACCTCATGTAAAGAACCCAAAGAGAAAGGCCACTAAGGTTACCAAATACAACAATGATGCCTGGGGAAACAGTCGACAGTCCGATATACGTGCAAAGGCAGGGTATCTAAGCCCAAAATCGACTTGAGATGGCCCGCACATGGTTGTTTTCTCAAGTGGCCATCAATAATACACGCAATCACTACAGTAGGACCAACAAAGAAGGGTTAGTAACTCTGATGGCACTAATGTGACCTCATGATTGACCCTTGTGTGAGAAGGGCTTCCCAGGACAAAATGTAATAAGTGGATTTGACCACTCCCTAAATCAAGATTCTATTTTTGTTTGCAGCTTTGGAAAGTTATCTTTCACACCTATTCCAAAGCCCTACAACTAATCTAATGTAGGTTTTCTGCCAGAAAATATAAAAATGTCTAATCAATTTTTATAAGCTCTTTATTTTTAAGGTTGTTTTTTACTCAAGAGGAAAATTGCATGGACTAAATGATGTTTTGACCGAATCTAAACAATGCAAAGAAATGAGAATGCAAATATTTCACTTCGATGAAAGCTATATTATGAGAAGGAGAAAACGTTTATCATTTCTAGATGCACAATTTCCCAAAAATGTTATTAAACTCATCAATATTAATATCTTCAAGAAATGATCCAAAGAGACTATACACCAATACATGATTCTTTCCCCCCCAAATCTAATGCAATTTCGTTACTTCAAATGCAAGGATTCCCCCAATCTAATGCAAAGCAAGAAATTAAAATTTTTGATTGAAAGATAGATAAAAGAAATAAAAAATCTCTATAAAACAAAGCAAGCCAAACTAATTTTCTCTTTTAACACAAACTATTCAATAAAAGAAAAATAATTTCTTTCACCAAACAATTCTAAAGAAAAAACAATTCTTGGTAACTGAAAGACACTCAAAGCAAGAGATCAAATCTTTCAAAAGAACACAAGCTAAAACAAATCAAACAAGGCTAAAATCATATTCAAATCTTGTCAAGCAGACTGTCATAAGACCTAATAAATCACCCCAAACACTTATCACATATATGGGCATGTAAAACCATAAAAAAGTAAACAATTTCACAAAATCATCACGGGCTACCAGCCAACATAGTGCAATGATCCCATATTGTCGTGGGTGAGAGAAAAGTACAGTGCGATGATGTCGCATTGTGTCTAAAGGTAGGATATGTCGATCCTATATTGTCGCACTGTCCCTCAAAGAAGAGTGTGATGATCAAAGGAAAAATGGAAAAAATAAAAAGAAAGAAGGTTTTCCAGTGAATTTAAACATTCAAAGAGTTCATCTGGATCTCCCAGTCACTCAGAAAACATAACCCAAGCAATCAAAGAAAGAAATCAAGACAAACTAGGAAAACAATTTGTTCCCCAGTATGGTCGTCAATTTTGTTATCGGACTAATCGGTAAGTGCGGACACAAACTAATCTCCCTAGTTTCACCCCGAAACTAGAACGAAACAAGACAAAATATTAAACTTTCCCTAAGTTTTATTTATCAAGCATACTAACTAACAAGAGATAAATGACATACCTTTTAAATGTCGTTTGTCCTCGCTAGTGTCATCCTCGCTCCATTTCAAGGCTTATGGGATGTTGAACCTGTAAAAATACACAAGCCAATGAAGTGAAAGAAACAATATATACTCAACAAAACCTATGTATGTGATCAAGGAGTCATACAATAAAATAAGACCAATTTTATGGGAAAGAAATATATTGTTGTATTAGAAATATGAAAAGGAGAATACAATCGATGCCTTGATGTTTTAAGGTCCCTTCCAACAGTCCCTTGCTTCACACACACTTCTTTCTCCATGGATTCTGAGATCAACAATCTATCTTGACAAAGCAAAGCTCAAATCCAACATACAAGCTCCAAAACTCAAGAACTTTCCAACTAAGTACTAACCAACCCAATCCAAGCTAATTTCCCAAGCTAACTTTCTCCATGAGAACTCTTCTCCTTTTATAAGATGAAAAGGATAGGGTTAGGAGGTTAGGATGATCCCAATAAATCATAGATGTGACTCGGATCCAAACCTATCGGAGGCCAACTCACCCTCGAAGATTCTCTTCTAGAAGAATCAAGAAGATTCTCTTTTTCCTTCGTATGAAAATCGTTGCACCCTTAACACTAAGAAAACTACGACGACATCACAGGCCACTGTGGTGCAACCCGTGACAATCCTAGATCATTGCACCCTTAACACTAAGAAAGGTGTGACGATCCCTTTTTATAAGGTTTTTATGAAAGGAAAAGATAATTTTCAGCTTTCTCGAAAAATGTGTCTTCATTGTTCTTCAGGGATTCAGGCCATTGATCCTTCTAAAGACAATGGATAGGTGCACATCATTAATGGTCATAGGGGTGACGAAAATAATGTGTAACAATGATCAAGATGGATCTCAGTGGCCATGCACCTTTTCCACTAAATCACCAATTTGAGCCTATGGTTTTGATAAACCATGATATTCACCCTTTTGATGGAGAATGGAATGTAATGTCATCTTCATTTTTTAATTACAAACATCATGTAATGATTTCCTAGTGGTCTTATGTACATGCCTACAACATAGTGTTAATGCACCGTATCTCATTAGAACTCCGCAGTTAAGCGTGCTTAGGCTAGAGTAGTATTGGGATGGATGACTGCCCGAGAAGTCCTAGTGTTTTACATGCCTATGGAATTTTATAAACTTAGTCCAACTTATCCCACATTCATCATGGGAATTGTTCTCCTCTCACTCTCTCATATATAATTGAGGTGAAGGAGGCTCTTTAAGCATGCAATGGAGTGTGATGTAAAGCTTGTTGTGAATGAAGAGGTTTCCCCCTCAAAGTGGACTGTTATTCATTGAATTTTTATCATTATCAAGGCATTGGTTCATAACATTAAATGGAGAGAGCATGTTAGAAGAAATAAACACTAAAATTTATCTAATAAAATTAAACTTATCCTAATCTTTCCAAATACATGAAGCTATTAGACATATACTTAAGGATTATGTGAATTTGCAATTGAATTTGAGAACATCCCTAATCCTTGAACCTTATTGGTTGAACCACTATCTATATAAGCTATAACTGACCAAGAAGATGCACTTAAGTCTGTCAAATTGTTTGTGGAAAAATTCAAAATCCATAATCTACATAATCTTCCATCAGATCAAAGATTGATCAAAATCAAAAGATATTAGAATTAAAGGATAATATTACTTAGAGAACTACTTAACACTATGGTTGCATCAAGAAACAAAGTCCTAACATGTTCTTTAATGCTAATAAGATGAAAAATCAGTTGGAAGGTCCTTCATTACTTGTTGATTCCCAAATGATAACTAAGGTAACCTTTAACATTAAGGCAGAATAAATTAAGAATGCATTTGCTATCGAGTTTGATAGGCTAAAGACAATTTTAAAAGAACAGAATAGGAAATGGCCCACTAATTTTGTCACAGACAATGTTCAACATAATTCCACTATGGAGATCACTCCATCATACTACATGGTCTACAACATGGGATGGACAGGATAAATATTAAAGGTAAAACCACTATGAGCCAGTAAAGGGAAACCACTTTTGTCTACAATAGGAAATATCAAATAATGACTAAAGTTTCTCCTAGTTCTTCTTTCCAAATCTTTGTATTTTTTCATTGGTCTACAAGAGCCCCATCCCATCCTTCACAATGAATGCATTCCCTTTCATATTTTTTCTAAGATAATCAATTTAGGTGACCTATTATTCAATATATTTTAAATATACCAACAACAAAAATCAAGGAAAACCTAGAATAAATAGTCTTTCTCTTTATTTTCTATCATTGTTTGAACTCATTCTATTATGGGCTCTAAGTTAATTTTCTTTTAGGCTATTTAGTATATATGTATTTTTTTGAATGTTGGGAAAGGTCCTTAACAACTTCACGGTCCATGATTTGAACTTAAATTTAACAAGCCAACTCTATATGCTCAAATAGTCCTCCTCTAAGGAAATTTTTGTAATCAGTTCATGATTTGAACTTAAATTTGACAAGCCAACTCTATATGCTCTAATAGTCCTCCTCTAAGAGATTTTTTGTAATATTTTATACCATTAATAGAAATTTAATAGTGATGATGGAAACCTAAATGAACTTGTTTTATGTTTCTTTTCTATGGTAGCTAGATGAAATTGTCTTTATGTTTCTAAATTCTATGGTTGGAACTCATACTAACTTTTTATCTTCTTTAGTTTGGTGATGCTTCAGGTATTTTTAATATAAATATTTTTTTTACATAATAGAAAAATATATTAAATTGTATTTTTTTTTTTTATGAATAACCGAAAAATGGACATTTCATTGCACATGCATCATATTGTATTTCCATAAATAGTTTACTAAACCCTCCATGTTCTTGGTGGTTAACTTCAAAAGTAGTTCAAACTTGAGGCACTTCTTAACTTAACGTTGGCAAGTTTATTAACTTAACATTGTATAAGCCTCCTTAAGTTGTATATGGTTATTTGATTACTAAATGAAAATAGTTATATTTATAGTTTGATGTCGAAATGGTAAATTTGGGACCTTTGATTAGTTTATATAATATGTATAGAAAAGTAAACATTGTATTAAAAGAAAAATTGCCATGTATCCTCCTATCTTATTCAATGCTCTCAATACTTAAAATAAGTTTAATAACACTTGTGTGATTCCTGAGTGGCATTTTTACTATTTCATTATTACATTTTAATATTACACATACTTATATGGAAGGGCTAAGCATAAGGTATACCTTTTACTAGTTTCACAATTCCTATAATCTTTATTTATTTTAAAATGAAGGAAAATGTGCCAAGTTATAAAAGGATTCACAAAAATGGTTAAATTGTTAGTTTGCACATGATAAGTATACCAAGTATACGAATAATTATAGCAATAATATCAATAATTTTGTTAATTATAGTAAGATCAATTATCCAATAGTAAACTTTAAAATAAAATATTTACTTTAAGTTGCAAAATTCTTATAATCCTTAATTATTTAAAAWATAATAAAMTGTATGCCAAGTTATAATATGATTCACAAAAATACTTTCCKTCCATTCTTATAATCCTTAATTATTTTTAAAACGAAGGAAAATGTATGCCAAGTTATAATATGATTCACAAAAATACTTACCTTAAAAAAAATGTGTCAAGTTATAATATGATTCACAAAAATACTTACCTAAAAAAAAATGTGTCAAGTTATAATAGGATTCACAAAAATGTTTAAATTATTAGTTCGTACATGATAAATATACCAATAATTTGTTAAGTATAATAATGATACAATAGTAAACTTTAAAAGAAAATATTAACTTCAAATTATGAAACAATGTTGTAAAAATTAATGGTGAAAATCTATATATACAACTTTGTTATAATCACTCTAAGGTTAAAAACTCTATATTAACATAAAAATAATATGCAATTCTCTGGGACAAAACAATTTTTTCTATGGTAAGTTTTATTTATTTTTGAAAACAACTAAACATATTATAAAATGACTTTAGAAATCAAAGTTTTTTCTTACACATTATTATTTATGGGAAGTTTTTTCTTACAGTAAAAATTATTTTACATAGGTAAATCTGAAACAACTTAGTTTTTTATATGAAAATACAAATAACCATATTAAAAAGTATGAAAAAAAATGTTTTTTTTTTTTCAACTTGTATTATTATAAATTTTGATAAATGTAATTTTTTTTAAAGTAATATTTTTTCAATTTAATTAACTCGAAATCAAAGAAAATGGTATGATTCCCTTATATAGTGGAATTCCTATTTTAAAAATATTTACTAATACTAATGTCCTCAACAATATTTCTATCAAGGATGAAGTTCTTTTTTTTCTATAAAAGGATACCAAGAAAAAATATTAAAAATTAGAGGGTCTATTCTCATCCCTCATACACAATCTCTTCAATTTAGTAGTCAAGCAAATCTTTGCTAAACCGTGGACGTGGACTCAAAGCTTCATCGTACCTATTTTCAAAAGTGGGGATATAGGTGATCCATCTAATTATAGGACCATTATGATAAGCCCCATTTGAGACAAGTTATATGGACATATTTTGGAAAAGAAGATAAGCATATGGCTAGAAAGCCACGAAAAAAGAGCTAAAGGCCAGGCCGGTTTTATAGGTTATCACTCATTTTTGGACCACCTTGTCACGCTTAGGATCATTGCAGAGGAGTGCCACAACAATAAAACTAATCTCCTTTTTTGTTTCATTGACTTTAAGAAAGATTTTGACACTATACCTAGGACTAACCTTTGGAATAGGCTATAAGAGATAAGAATCCCCTCTGAGTTGAGAGATGTTATGGTAAGGTTGTATAAGACCGTTATTGCGAAGTTTACGATCATTCATGGATGGTTGGAAAGAATTAACTACAATATAGGAGTTAGGCAAGGTTGTCCTCTATCCCCTACCCTTTTTGGCATACACATTGACAAGTTAGAAAAATGTTTGGAAGCTGCAGGTTGTGATGCAACAATTCTTGCTAGTATAGTCATCATCCTTCTTGTTTATGCTGATGATATTGTTCTTATGGCAAGGAATCCATATGACCTTAGTAAGTAGCTTAAAATCCTCAAAGACTTATTCTCTAATACAAGAATGATTGTGAACACTAACAAAACGAAGGTTATGATAGTTAAATCCCAAAACATCACCTACTATAGTTTCATATATGACAAAAATATCTTGAAGGAAGTGACTTCGTACAAGTATCTTGGATTCAACATTCATCACAAGCTCAATTGGAACTATAGCATTGAGAAAAGGATAAATGGAGGGTGAAAAGCTTATTATGGGCTTGAAAATCATTTTAATTAGTGGACCTTGGGAATGCGATATCTCTTGAGAACCCTGGAGAAAGATATCACAGATCCAAAAGAATTTTATCACTCATAATCTCAAAATTAAAGGAAATACACCGTATCCTATCTTCCTCATAGAAGCAATCATTTCCCCCATTGAGAGCACAATTATGATTAGATCATATCCTACTCATACAAGCGAGCCTTTCCCCCATTGGGAGCAAAGCTATGATTAGGCATGTAATGTGCAAGAATAAGATGAACAACATGGATGACATGAGGCTCCCAAAAAAATTTCAAACTCTAGCCAAAATCACCAACAGAAGAGTAGATGGAATAACTATGTCAGGTCTTCTAAATAATCGGAGAATAAATGAAGAAATCATTGTGTAGAATACCAATGATATTAAAAATATTGTTAAAGCTAAATTTAAGGAAAAACTTTGGTGTAATAAATAATTAGAGGACAAAAGAAAATTAAGATACTATAAGGAGATGACTAACCTTAATCTTGAATATAAAAGTATCTCTTTGTTTTGACTAGCTTAAATAAGAGAATCAATATTGCTAAAATAAGAACTAATTCTCATGAGGTGCATAGTGAAATTGAATGTTGGACAATTCCCAAAACATCATGGCATGAAAAAATTATCACCGTGACACCTAGAGGGTTGAAGATGAAAAGCATTTTCTCCTAGAATGTTGTGCTTATATCCAAATTAGATCTCAATTTCAAAATATTTGTCATAATATTGATCTTCCTAACCTTCTAAATCATAAAAAATATAGTAATCTTGGAAGGCTTCTTTTAAATAATATTTTTATTTTTCTTAAAGTTTCTTAAGATCTGATAGACCAATCTTAATCTAAATAAATGTAACATGATCATCAATAATAAATTTTGATTGAAAAATTATAATAGGAAATGGATAGGTAGCTGACGTTGAATTGTCACCTGAAAATAACGGGAATTTCTCTATTTTGTTTCGTCGGTCTACTTTAGAAATTGTGATATTCTTCACTCGGAAATTCATGTAAACTCATAACGTGAATTTCTCTATTTTGTTTGGTGGGTATCATTTAGAAATTGTGATATTCATCAGTGGGAAATTGATGTAAACTCTCTATTTTGGTCGGTGTACTTGGAAATTAATGCGAACTTTCTCTAATTGTGACATTCTTCAATTTAGTGTGAAATCCTCCGCTACTACTCATAGAAAATAATGTGAAATCAATATGGAGAAAACCTAGGGTCCACAAAAATTGGTCTGAAGCTTCCTTTGTATGGATATCTATACAAGCATCCATATAATGAATCTATCTAGGGTCCACAAAAAGTGGATATCTATACATATTGGTCTGTCATGCATACATATTGCTTTGTACGTACTCACTATGTGAGCTGGCCTCTACTATGGGCTATTCAGATTGTTTCACTTTTAGTCAGCTTTGCCTCTTAGGAAGTGGAAGTGACACACATTTTTATATTTGTTTTTGAAAAAATGATGATCTGAATGGAATTGTTAAAGGTAAAGTTCCCTTCGTACAGATGGAATTCAAACTCTCGAAATTGTTTTAATTGGATTTAAGATGAAAGAAAGGTTCGATCACTGTTTATCACATATTCTATAAACCATAGTTATCAAGTTTTGATTTGGATTTGAATTCCATTTGATATGATAAAAATTCGAATAAATTTTTTTCAATTTTGAGAAAATTAAATAGTATATAAAAATTGGCTAAATAGCTGTTGGTGAAGGTCAAAAGGCTCACTGCTGGTAAGATGAAATCAAGAATGGTTGATTGTAATTATGTGGTTGTCATAAGCAAAAGTGGCATAAATGTAAATTTAATACAGTAAAAAGATAAAAAGCTAATAGTGGAGTAAATTTGTAATTTCAATTAAGTTTGTTAATCATTTGAACGTGGCAATTAGATGGTCATATTAAGTAAATGTTAAAAATTAAACAGGTTAACAAACTTTTAAAAATGCTAGAAAGTTATGAACATGAAATCTAGTTCATTGATTTGGAAGGACGACTAAGAATATGCTAACATCTTCAATTCATAACCATAGGATTGAAATTTATGATTAAAAGATCATTAAATGTGTCTATTGTCAATAGGTATACGCCTTTAGACTTAAGAACTTATGCTTCTTCTTAAAAAATCACAAGTTCAAATAAAAAAAAAATAAAAACAATTCATGAAAAACACACCCATATTTACACTCCAAAACCTCTCATTCTTTCAAAACTTATTTATTTAATACTTCATCTTAACTTCCGAATTTTTTAAGTGACTGAGCTTCCTAACTCCTTATTCCGGGAGAGTATGAGGACTGAAGATGGGATTCCCTCGATAATACTTCCTTAATTCCCAAAAAAAAATCAATTCCTTACAGCCTACAGAAAGACAAAAATTGATAGAATATATTGTTTCGTTTCCATTTCAACGTTGTGGTGCCAGAGTTTGGCTTCCTGTCTTCCATTTCAATAAGAACTTAAAAATGTGAATTGCTTAATCTCTAGCTGGAAGCAGGAACGATCCTTGGAACCATGAATTAAGCTTTGAACTTGGACTCGTGGGTCACATAAGGTGCAAAATATTTTGGTGATCATCCAATAAGTCGGATCGTCCCAATCATCCTGGTTTGTCTAATTAACTGAGCGTGCCTAACTAATTGATTGAGAACAAGGTGGCTATTTTACCCGCCTTGTATACCGAAGAATCAACTAATTCATTACTTTACTTAATATATCGTTTTAATTAAAGCATATTTTTTTAATTAAAGCAATAATCTAAACGTTTTATTTTTTTCTACTTTTCTGTAATTTTTTATTTTGCTCAAAATTCTTGAATACTTAATTTTGTATATTTTTAATACCTAGAAATTTTATAAATACAATTTAAACAATAAAAAATAAAAAAATTATCCAAATTTATTATAAAAAAACCAAAAAAATAAAACTTTTAATCAAAACTTAATTAAATAATATATATATATGAATCAATCATTAATTAATTGATTGATTCATTACCTTAATTAGATAATAAATAATATATCTTGTTAATTAGATAATAAATAATATGTATCTTACAAACAATATACACTAAGCCGTGAGCAAATGATTGAGGCTAAATATTTGCAGTGTGAGCGTGCACCAGACAGTTCCAGATTACGACGGAGAAAAGACGCCACGCGTTTTTGAAAGCCGACATCGTACTACTAGAGTCCAATGACGACCGACTCTCCTCTTCCTGTCGCTATCTTGCCAATAGATGATTGTGATTTTCAACGACTTTCGATCTGCGCTTATCTTGTCTTCCTCTCTTTGCCTATAACTACGACGTTCCCTTCAGTTTGTTCCGGAAAAATTATTCGCATTCCATACTGTGAAAAACTTTGGGAGAAACAGAAAGGTACGCATTGGTAACATAATTATCATGTATTCTGAGGGAAAACAATACTGCTGATAATGCTAACCAAAGAGATTTCGTGTGAAATTGTTTGTAGATGAACAACACTCTGTCTTTATCCCCGTGCGCTGCTTGCAAGACGCAGAGAAAGAAATGTAAAGAGAATTGCGTGCTAGCGCCATATTTTCCACAGGAAGAACGCCACAAGTTCCTGTTGGTACACAGAGTGTTCGGAAAAGCAAATGTCATCAAATTACTACAGGTTTGTTCAATTGCTTTAATAGTTGGAAATGCAAAGGAAATTAAAAAATCGGCTTATAATGGAGCTTGTAATCTCTGGTCATACTGATTTTCCAGGTTTGAGATTTTGTAAATGTACTAATGATGTGATGCTCCATTACAGGATCTTCCGGTCGAGCAGAGAGGGGATGCAGTAAGCAGTATAGTGTACGAAGCGCGAGAAAGAGAGAGAGATCCTGTCCACGGCTGCTTAGGAGTAATTAACGATCTCCACAATAAAGTTGCAGAGCTGCGTTCGAAATTGGATTCCACAGAAGCAAGGCTTGCTAACATGAGTCTGCAACATGATTTTTACAATGCATCACTGCAGGTTTTAGACGACGATGTTGACTCTCTGTGGCTATGGGAGCCACTCTAGATATGAACAAGAAGGTTGCTTCACTAGACAATAATATGTACGTGAATCCTAGAAAATTTATGATGTTTTTTTTTGGTTAATTTCATCCCTACTTTCTATTTTAGCTGTAGATCTTGTTCTTTTATATTAGGTATATAATTTAGTTGTGTTATCAACTAGCACAGCCACATAATTGTGGCTGATGAAAGATGAAAAGAATCCTTAAAAGAATATATTAAATTTTATTATTGATTAATAAATAAACGGTTGAGCTTCATTTATCTGGTGTTAATATTTTAATTTCTGTTAATCACTTAAGTGGCAATCAGTTAGCTATCAAAGTAATTTTTAAATATGATTAGGTAAATGTAAAAAAATAAACACATAAACTGATGTCTTTATAATAGCTAGGAAGTTAATGATTGAAATCAAGCCATTTATTTTGTGTGACTACTAAGAATATTCCAGCCATATTTAATCCTGTCCATAGAAAACTTATTAAGCACTAAACCCCTATTAAATCTGCCCATTGTCAATAGGTGTACGCCTTTAGGCGTAATGAAAGAAAGACTTGCTTTTACTAGGAAGATAGGATAGGGTGTATTTTCTTTAATTTTGAGATTATAAGTTGTAAGATTCTTTTAAATATATTGTATCTTTCTCCATGATTTTTTAGAGATATTGCATCCTCAAACTTCACATCCATATACAATTACATAATGAAGAGTCTCAAATAAAAATTTTAATGTTATAATTTGATTTATAAATATTAATATTATACAATTATCTATCTTTTTTTTTTTTTAAATACTTGAAACTTATCAAAATATATATTATTTTTTAACCATTAATCAATTTTAATTACTTATAGTTCATTGTCATCATTATCAATAATTAAAATTCTCTCTCTGATATAATTGTAAAGTTCCATGTCTTCAAATATTTACAATTATATTGGGGGACACATTTCAATGGGGGATTATTGGAAGGTGGGGATGAGAAGTTGTCTACAACCCTTAATGAAGAAAATATTTGGAATATGCTTGGGGACTTGGTACTGCTACAAACAATGAGTAGGAAGTAGTTTTAAAGAGATTCAACAATATTCAAAATAAAAGATAGCCTATGAAATGATAATTAAAGTAGGAAAGTAAAAAATCATGAAATTATGCAAACCTGAATGAGTGATGAAGTTTTAACATGGCACTCAAATGAGGAAAAATGTATGAAAATATGTAACAACCAATTGATGTGTTGATTATACCTAGACATAAATCATCCTTCTTCTTTTATAAGAAGAGGAATTATAATCCCGAGACAATTAGTATTTGGATAGTATCACTAGGAATTGTAACCAACCTAAAGTATAGATCACGTGATTTAATATCAAGTTACTAAAAATTACTACTTAATTATCAAGGTAACACTAGAATTCCAAGCCTCAAGCTTTTGTGTAATATAAATAAATTTGGACTAGGGGTTAGACATATCATACACATGATATCACAAAGTGGGTTAAGAATAATAGTGATCTAAGGTGATAAATAACATGTAGTGGTTAACATGTGGTTTTTTTTTATTCATGATGGTATTTTAGGATATGATGGCATGTGTTGGTTAACATGCATCACCTTGCTATTCATGACGATATTTCATGATTTCCTTTTATAGATCCATTTGGATTAACAATTTTTGCAAGAACAAATCCACATGATAGATGGGTATTTTGATGGCATTATATGTGATATTTGGGTAGTCATGGCTTATGTATTCTTACATTATTACTAATTTTGATTCTACGAATTCTATGTGTTGAGTTGATTAATCATGAAAAGAGTGTTCATGATGTTTTATTATGTTTCCATATATTCCATGTGATATTTGATTATTATGATAAGAATATTCATGATGTTATGGAGTCTTATGCCTTTTAGGAAGACATGTGGTTCCATTATACTTATGTTGTTACAATGGAATGTGGTAGTTGCATGTAGTTTTTTCTATATGGTATTTCATGAGTGTTGTTTCTTATGATGACATGCATTAATTGACTTGAGATTCTTTGTTATTTCATGATGGTGTGATGGTGGCATGTTGTTATGATGGCCTGTGGTTTTTTTCTATTTCATAATGATACATTGATGTCATTTTTTTATGTGGTTCTTTGCTCTTGCATATTGATATGATGATGTGATGATGTTATGATGTAATGTCATAGTTGTATGAAATTCTTTCTATGCGTAAAGGTATTATGTGATATAATGTTTCATATGATGGCTGGTAGTTAACATGTAGTTCCTTGCTACTGATGGCAATATTTCATGATTTAATGTTCTTATAAGAGCATGTGGTAGTTAGCATGAGGTTCATTGGTATTCATGATGATATGATGATTAATGTTTTGATTTTATGCTATAAGTGGGAGGTTGACAAGAAATATACCCATGGCCCCTAAGGGATAGTTCATTTAATGATTTTGTGGGAGCCCATACCCACAAGAAATAAATTTTTACAAGTACACCTCATAGGTTAGGGACAAACTCCATTAGTAAACCTATGCCAACATTTATTTTACCTCTCAAGATGTGGAAGCCTAAAAATCGTGGTAGTTGTACTCACGAGTTATGATGGTGGACTTTTATGCCTAGAGATAAGTTCCTAGTTGGAGTTGCATCGAGTGATCTAAAATGGATCCAAAATCTATGCAATGGTTGCAAGCCTCGGTATCTAATATAATTTGGAAGTTAAGGAAGGTTAGTAATTATGTGAAAGACAATGCAAAGTAAAGTGGAATAAGATAAAGGAGAATAAATCATGAAGTAATTAAAATAAAAACACAGAATATGAGAGGAGAAGAGAGAGATGAGTGGGAACGAGAAAGTCCCTTGGCCTTGCCAATACCCCATCTCTTCCTATTTCATCTTGTACTTTCACTTTCAAAGTTTTTTTTGGACAATACAAGAGAATACAAAGGAGAAAGAGTTGTGTAAATTTTGAATGACCCATATGCCTGCAGCTTGCATTGTAGACTAGAGATTGTTGAAATGAAATTTGAGCAATCATTGAATGTTTGTTTTCCCATTTGGGTTTCTAGGGTAAAACTATATTTCAATTATGAGTTTGAATTTAATTGTAACGTGATATCTATGGGATGACATTGTAGTAGTTGTGTTTTAACAATGTGTTGTGAGAATATTTTAATGGGGTCCAGTTATTATTGCTTGAGGTTGCATCTATTTATTGTTTTCATAATAATTATGTATGACCCTTGGACCATCCATTTATTAAGTTTAATGATATCAAAGGCTGCAATGAAAGAGTCGTTTCAAATTTCCATTCAAACTTCTATTCCTAGTGTTTGCAAATAACAACTCTCTCTCATTTTGTAAGCCATTGGGTATCCGATAAGACTATTCACTCTCTTCTTGGGGGTTTCCTTGTTGCTTAGGAATATTATATTGACTACCAAAATGAAGTATCCCACAACATTTTAATATTTCCATTCTCCATTATTTTCTTCTATTAGAAAAATGGTCCCTCATCTTTTCATTGGATAGATTTCCTATTTTTTTTCTTCCATCGACCTCGTGGCATAAGATTTTACAAGAAAATGAATACTCTAGAAATCCATGGCTAAGAATAGAACATTGTCATTAGTTGTTACATCTTACCTTCAACCATCTATTGTTTGTCTTCATGTATGTTGGAAGAAAACAATGTCAGGTGTGGAATGTTGCATTATGTTGATGTCAATTAATGGTGTGGAAATGTGAATGTTGGACTGAGTGCTCCACACACACATAGATTGTTATTATTTAAGTGGTAGAGTAAACCTATATCTCATTCCCTATTTGGATGTTTTGTTTCCATCTAAAATTTATAGCCATACATTGGATCCATTCTTGCAACCTTTGTTTTTTGAGGTAGCAGTTTGTAGTTTTAAAAACTAAGTGTCCACTTGTCAATGCTCATATCCATAGAGGTATGCATGGAAAGTGAATTGGATTTGAATTCATGATAGAGTTTTCACATACCAATAGGAAGTTTGTGTCAATCAATTTCCACCTAAACCCATAACATTGCAAAATCAAAAGAGTCTAGAGGCCTTGCAGCCATTATGAAGACTAATATCTCTGTGTAATTCTAAGAACAAATAACATACATTTATTTGTGAAAAGTATTTGTGTTGGAAAAGAAAATGGGATACAATCCCTTAGTTGAATTATTTATCGTGACATGGATACTAGGCCCTTCTAGACCTAGCATGGGTAAATAAAATAGAGGCTGGAAGACTTGCGAGCCATCAATGCTCATCTTCAAGAAGAAAACAAGCACTTAAAGGAATAGGTCCATATTTTTAACTGGAGGATGTCACAGATAGAGAAGAACCTTGAGATCTTG
Source organism: Picea engelmannii (assembly GCA_009831015.1). Lineage (NCBI taxonomy): Eukaryota > Viridiplantae > Streptophyta > Pinopsida > Pinales > Pinaceae > Picea > Picea engelmannii. Next base: position 719,579 of record ML777588.1, on the reverse strand, counting down.
GAAAGCATGCTACCATGCTAAAGAACCAATTTGTTGAATACCAAGACCCCCTCACTGTGGTTATGGTAGATTTGTACAAGAGAAGAGTTCAACTTTTACACTAGGGAGAGGTCATCCAGTTAGAAAAATGGTAAGAGGATAGGTGCAATCATATGATGAATTCGTTGCAACAAGAGTTGGAGGAGAAGAAGGAGGGATTGGAAAACATCCAAACAACTACCGAAGAGAATAGAGAATAAAATAGACCGCCCATTACTATTTCTAAATCTACCACCATGACTAAGGCAACTTTGGTTTAATATCATCTTCCATAGACATTTCTCAAGAGAATATTGGTGAATTTGAAAAGCATACTAGAGGCATTGGATATAAATTTTTAAGGAAGATGGGCTACGATGGATAAGGGATAGGAAAGATAAGACAAGGCACACTAAGCCACATTGTAGCTTGAAACAAGGTCAATAACGAAGGTTTCAGTTTTGATGGTAGAGAGGAAAAGGACATGAAATCCAAGATCACATTTTTGAAGGAAAAGGACATTGTGGATTTGACCTACTCATCAAAAGAAAGAGCTATAGTACATGAAGGTGGAAACCCACTACCACCTCAACCTTGTTATGGTAGATTGCAGAAGGGTAGTAATGAGAATATTTCAAAGACTTATCCTAAAACTACACTCAAAAGAAGTAGAAAATAAATCAACTAGAGGAGGAAGAAGAAGAACCATGGGTATGCATTAGGTAAGGTGTCCCTTTTCAGTCATTGTTGTAGTAAGAAAGGCCATATTGCTACTAGTTATTGGTACTCAAAGGTATGCTCATTTTGTGTGAAGAAAGGCCATCGTGTGGCATGTTGTTGGAATAAGAAACTCATGTGTCACAAACCTAATTAGTTACAAAGGAGGAATGACATGAATACGTCCCCAAACCAAAAACCAATTCAAAGGAATAGGGATAAAAGAAGCATGTTAACTAGTCTAGAGAATAACTCCAAGAAATGTTTCCACCATTGCAAGTTGAATGGTCATTAGGAAGAAAAGTATCGGTGACTTCATCCAGGGCTTCACCCTGGGTGATGCATAATCAAGAAAGGAGTGTGCAGAGTGAATATTGAAGGAGATGAAGAGATGCTTGCATCTCCAATCCAAGGAGTTATAGCATCATAGGATGTCAATGACACCAACAAGATGAAAAATAGTTTGATCTCAAGGGAAGACACAATTCAATTGTTGTTTTTTATTGTATCAGAAGAACCCCCTCTTGGAGACATATTGAATATTAGTGCATGGAGGTAAATGACCTTGGGGGAGATTCTTGAGAAATCCATGACAATTACCAAATAAAATAAAATGTTGGGTAATGAATTGTGATTAAACAAAAAGGTTGTCATCCAAGTGGCATTATTGTAGAGACATAGTGCTTGTAATCATTTGCAAGCAACGATGAATTGTTTTCATGCTAGGAAGAAATTGATCCTATAAAAAGAAGGCATATATTTCATGGGGTTGTTGTGTGAGAGTAGAGATACCATGATCTCCTTGAAAAAAAAACATACCAACATTCAACTTGGCTTCATTGAATTCCAGGATGGACTATCTCCAATTTTAAGGGAGATGGGAATGCATGATGATTGTAGATTTTGGATTTGGAGATTACTCAAATCTCATAGTCAGTGAGAAGATTTCTATAGTGTAGGAACAAGAGAGATATGAAATAGAACCAGAGGCATAGCCAAAACAAGAGCCAATAGCCAGATCCACAAGTGAGTGATCCGGATTATTTTCGGCATGAAAGGAGGGTGGAGATATAATAAAAAAATGCACAAATATATCTCAGATATTCAATAATATAACAAAAATGTATCAGAGGTGAAACCATTAACATAGATATACAGTAATACACGATTTCTATTAATGAAAGAAATGTACAGAGACTGTAAAAATACAAAGTGAAAGACTCGCTACAATGGTGGCAACTTATCTATGAGAAGAGATGTGACGGCTACTTGCATTCACAGGAAGAACATTACAATGAGGCTATGAAGGCCTTTTTACAATAAATAGGAATTCCAAAAACCATAGACATCCAAAAACCTAACCCTAGGAGATGAAGCGCCAAAAGTCATTTGGGCCTCATTTGGGTAAGTTAGTACATCAACTTTACGGGGTTGTAACTTTTTCATACGATCTACGTTTTAGGCATATGATAGCTCGTTGGAAATGTATCCTTGAGGAGATTCATTTTGGAGGATCACTCATGTCTTTGACTATCATTGAGAACCTTGATCTCTAAAAACCTTCATTTGGGCCTTCAAAATTGCCCTCGAAGTTAAAAACTGCTAAAAATAGTAAATTGTCAAATTTGCCAAAAAACTATTTTGAGACAGTCGAAAAAGGTGGGTGGCCCCCAATATACACCTAGATAAATACCCCCTCCTTAGGAGGCAATGGTCTCCATTGCGTTGAGTTCCCAGGGGAGAGGGAAAAGCGTTTGTTGAATCTGCATCTTGGTGAGTTGCTTGCCTTGCTGGAGACATCGTGTTGCTCAGTTTGTGGAAGTCTGTCATGAACCTGTTGAGGCTGAGGCTATTCAACAAGTCGGGATACATGAGAGGATGGTGTGAAAAATGAATATTTGTGCTTTGCTGCAACCTTGTCAACCTTCTTCTGTTGGATAGAAGGTGCTTGGGGCGAAGCTGTAGTGGTTGTAGTGTCCTTATGTTCCCCTTTTGAACAGATTGTGAAAAAGATGAATTTTGCAGTATGAGATACTATCTTGCGGTTCTTTTTAGATGGAACAGTAGTTGGAACTACCTCTGGTATTCTGTAGAGATGACCCCCCAGAGAAACAATGACATTGCGGGGTCGAGTCTCATAAACAGCATGGCGCTTCCACATATATGGTTGGCCCAAGAGAACATCGCAGACATATAGTGGGGAAACATCACATAATACCTCATCCTTGAAGGGGTGGATGCCATATGACAATCGAAATTGTTGGATGACACAAATATCTCCTCCTTGGCGAAGCCACCCGATGTTGTATGGTTGTGGGTGTGGTGTTATAGACAATCCCAATTGTTTGACGACCTCTGTTGAGATGAGGTTCTTCTGGGTTCCGCTATCAACAATAAAATGCAGTGGGGTCCCCTTCACACACATTTGTGAATGAAAAAGGCGCTCCCCCTCTTCAGGATCTGTTGGTTCTTCTGGTTGAATTGTTGTCGTCGCGAAAATAGCAGTGGGGTCTGCGTCAATGATCTGTCCTTTACCAGTATTTTAATAATTAGATTATGAATCAGGGTTCAGCTCCTTGTCTTTGATCTCAGCCACTAATGATTGTTTTGAGTGACATTCATCGGTGTTTTGTCAGGGGCTTTTGTGTAAGTTGAACCATTTTCTAGTGTCCTTCTTTGTCTTCCCATGACCCTTCTTTTCCTGTGGCTTGGATTGGTTTTCAGGAGGCTGTCTGTTAAGGTTGTCTTTGTCATACTTTGGTTGTTGTGGATTTGCAGACCTGAACTCTCGTTTGTTCTGGTGCTTAAATTTGTGCTCGATTTTAACAGCATATCGATAAGCAGCACTGAGTGATGAGATATCCATAAAATCCATTTCAGTTTGGATGTATCTGTGTAGAGCCCCACGGTATTTCAGAACCAAATTTCATTCAAAGTCTTTGATACCTAGCCTGGTGCACAAGGTATGGAAGATATTGGTGAACTCTGGAACTTCTTGGCCCCTCTCTTTTCGCAGTGTCGTCCATCTCATGTACAGGTCCTCATAGTTTCCAATAGATGATATTGTTCCTTTATCGCATCCACAAAAGACTCCCAAATGGGCTTGGCCCCATATATTCCAGACTCCTATGTGGAAATTTTCTCCCAGTAAGTTTCCCACCAATGTTTGACATGAGGGAGAGCTTTAAGGAGTGCAAAGGTGATATTTTCTTTGTCACAAAAAGTGTGAACATAGAAATAACCTTCTAGCAGAGTTAACCATTTTTCTAGGGCTTCTGCATCTATTTGTCCTTCAAATATAGGAATATCAAAATTAACTTGTACCTTAAAAGGCGAGGTGCTTCCAAAGTGGCTGCTTGATGAAGATGTGCATGTTGCTATCGACAGGCATTGAAGGATGTCGGAAAAATTATCCATCATTTCATCCCTCTGTCGCGTGAGAGCTTGCTCAAGCAACAGACTGATAGGATCGTTTGCTCCATCATTTTTCTTTTCTTCCGCCATTGAAGGTTTCTTGGGTGTGCGAGAGAGATTGTCTTCAAGAGAGACAAGCTCAAGACCCAACTTTCTATACTTAGACCTCGCCAGGGACATGCACTAAAAAAACTATCAAGAACAACCTGCTCTAATGCCACTGATCTAGATTATTTTCGGCACGAAATGAGGGCGGAGAAATAATAAACAAATGCATAGAGATATCGCAGATATTCAATAATATAACAGAAATGTATCAGAGGTGCAACCATTAACATAGATTTACAATAATACACGATTTCTATTAATGAAAGAAATGTACAGAGACTATAAAAATATAGAGTGAAAGACTCGCTAGAATGGTAGCAGCTTATCTCTAAGAAGAGATGTGACGACTACTCGCATTTGCAGGAAGATCATTACAATGAGGATCTGAAGGCCCTTTTACAATAAAAAGGAATGCCCAAAACCCTAGACATCCAAAAACCTAACCCTAGGAGATGAAGCGCCAAAAGTCATGTGGGCCTCGTTTGGGTAAGTTGGTACATCAACTTCCCTGGGTCGTAACTTTTGCATACGATCTTCGTTTTAGGCGTATGATAGCTCGTTGGAAAGGTATCATCAAGGATATTCATTTTTGGGGATCAATCATTAATTTAGCTATCAGTGAGAACCTCGATCTTGAAAAACCTTCATTTGGGCCCTCAAAATGGCCCCAGAAGTTAAAAACTACTAAAAATAGTAAATTGCCAAATTTGCCAGCAAACTGTTTTGAGCCAGTCGGAAAAGGTGGGTGGCCATCGATATCCACCTGGATCAGTGAGAGCCAAAGAAAAATTCATAGATGTAGCTAATATCTATACTTAAAGCCATGTTCCAGAGAAGCCAATAGGAGGAACGTTGATCCATATTTGTCCTATAATATTTTGGAGACCTAGAAGCCTCTTAATTGGGAGGCGTGATTCAAAATGGATCGAAACTCTAAGAATGGTTTTAAGCCTCAATATCTAATCCAATTTGGAAGTTAAGTTTAATAACTATATAAAAGACAATGCAAGGTAAAGTGGAATAAGAAAAAGGATAATAAAACATGAATTAATTAAAATAAAATAAATAGAATAGTAGAGGAGAAGAGAGAAATGAGTGGAAAATGAAAGGTCAATCCCTTATCCTTCCCATTACTCCAACTCTTCCTATTTATTCTTGTCCTTTCACTTAGGTATTTTTTTTTCCAGGAGGAGATAATGCAAATGAGAAGGAGATGTGTAAATTGTTGAATGGCCCATAAGTCTGCAACCTACATTGTAAACTAGAGATTATTGAAATGAAACATAAGAAATCATTAAATGTTGGTTTTTCCACTTGGGTTTCCAGGGTAAAATCTATGTGTCAATTATGTGTTTGAATTTAATTGTTGTGTGATGTTTATGGGTTGGAATTGTATTAGTTGTGTTTTGGCAATGTGATGTGAGAATATTTTAATGTATTCCAATTATTCTTACTTGAGGTTACTTTTTTTTATTTTTTCATAATCATAACAAATATGACCCTTGGACCATCCATTTATTAAGTTCAATGAGATAAAAGGATGTAATGAAAGAGTTGTTGCAAATTTCTAGTCAATTTTATATTCCTAGTCTTTGCAATTAGCAATTTTCTCTCCTTTCTTGGGTCGTTGGGCATCTGATAAGACTATTCACTCTCAAATTGGGATTTTCCTTGCTTCCTATTTGTTATACATTGACTACCAATATGTGAATGAAGTACCCCAAGTTTTCTTATTTCCATACTCCATCATTTCCTTCAATTAAAAAACTAACCCCTCATATTTGCATTGGATATATTTCTTATTTTCTCTTATTCCATCAACCCTGTGGCACAAGTGATTACAAGCCAATGTGTCCTCTAGCAAGTCGTGACTGAGAACATAACCTATCCATTGGTTGTTACATATTATATTCAACCATCCATAATTTATCTTCATGTATAATGGAAGAAAATGATGTCAGGTATCAAATGTTTCTACATTGTGATGCTTGTAATTAATGGTGTGGAAATGTGAGTGCTAGAATGAGTGTTCCACACACACAAAAATAGTTTGTTATTATTTAGTTGGTAGAGTAAACCTATAGCTTATTCTCTATTTGGATGCTATGTTTATCTGTTAAATCTATATCCATACATTGGATCCATTCTTGTATAACTTTGTAGTTTTGAAAACAAATTTTCCACTTGTTAATGCTCATATGCATAGAGGTATGAATGAGAAAGTGAAAAGGATTTGAAATTGAGAGAGAATTTTCACATATAGAGAGGGAGTGTGTGTCAATCAATTGGAACCTGAACATAGAGTAATGAAAACTTGTAAGAATAAAGGCCTTGTAGCCATTTTGAAGACTGGTGTCTTTATATAAGTATAAGAACAAAGAACATAAATTCAATTCTACAAAGTATCCTTGTTGGTGAAGTGAGTGGGTTATAAACCCCTCGTTTAAAGATCACTAGGATTTTAGGCTAGCCTTTTGAGATGCCTAGGATATGTAGGTAAGCATAGTATACAATATTCCTAGTATCATCAAGATGAGTCTTTGAGGCCATAAATATCAACTATGGTTGAGGGGGCCAGAGTGCCTGATACTAAAATTCTAGACAAATGGAAAGGTTTATACTTTCTAGTGGAGTTGTGATGTTGGAATTTCTATGGATGGGGATAATCGCTCAATTGGAGTTGAGGATGTATTTTTGGGCCAATGTTTCAAGATTCATGGGATATGTGAATCAACATACCAAACCGAAATATTGAAGGGGGAATAATACCATTCAAGTGATGCCTAGGGTTTGAAAGGCTTATCTAGGTTGGGAGGGCCAAAGAGCCCAGATGCCAAAGGTTAGGAAGGTGGCTAGAGATAAACTCACACTCCTTTGAAGTTGTGATGCCTACTACAGTTACACTAGTATAGAGTGATAAGTTATACTATAGTAAAGGGATACATGCCATGGTGAGCAGGACCATTCACAAAGGGGCTAGGGGGAGTAACTTCATGGTTGTGAAAGGCATGATTCAAAAGTGTGTGAAAGATAAGGGAAGGAATATAACTAGTGTGAAAGATAAGGGAAGGGAGTGTTTTAATTGAGTTTATAAATGATTGCATGTTCTTATTTTATATTAGCATTCAAGAAGTCCAATTAGGAGACTGCAGTTATATTAGCACACTATATTTGTGAAAAGTGAAGGTGTGAGAGTTGTGTTGATATTATGGTAGTTGCGGGAGTTATTTACCTCCATGTGCAACCTTGACGAGAATAGAATATTCTGGGAAGCAAGAAGTAACCCTAAAGCATTGAACATAACCCTAGAAGACAAGTTGGCTCAAGGAAATAATTAATATTAAGTATTTAGTCTCCAGAATGAGAAGTCAGCCCAGACAACTCAGAAAATAGTATAAATACAAGTATCCAGACCTCATTTTGTACAAACTACTCAGAATTTTAGCTGGGAAGAAGTGCACACAGCAGGAACTGGGCTAGTGCGCAAGTTTAGGGAGCAGCTACAGCTGGCAACTGCCACAATCTGGTTTCCTAGTTTAGGCTTGGACTTTGTGTTGGTTATGGTTGGAATTTCTGATCAGTATTGGTTATCTTCATGCATTAGCTTTGGTTGGCTATTGGCTTGCTTCCATAATCATTCTCTGTCAAAGTTAAGGTGCTTAGGGGTGGCTTTGACCTATGGTTGGGTGAAAATATTGCTATATTGTCTATGGTTAAACGAGCACATCCATTACTTTCTAAAAGGTTATGGGCCCACACTATCTTCAGACATTCTAACCGCTGGAAGATAGATTGGGAGGATTTTCTCAGTTACAGTTACAGTTGCAGTTGTAACCAGCTTTTGCTACAACAACGAAGCCCTAACCCTCTTGTTGATGCACCTTAAGTGAAAAGATTGAACTAATTTTTGGATAGCCTAGTGCGACCTAGCCTGACACATCTCTTGGTACTCTCAACAAGCTAAGATGTCAAGTTTGATTTTTGGGTCAAAATCAAGGGTTGACCAAGTCAAATAAGTTATGAATTACTCTATGAAGTCAGGAAACAATTTAGAAGGGACTTGTAACTTCAGAACGTGGAAGACAAGGATTGACCTCATCCTTTCCAAGAATAAAGTGTTGGACATCATGAAAGGAAAGATTGTGGAACCAGAGTTTGAAGAAGGAAAAGAGAAGGAACCTCAGAACGTTGCAGTTATGGAGAAGTTCAAAGACAATGACATCAATGCCATGAGTATCATAGTGGACTCTATAAAAGACCACTTTATACCCTACATCTCCCATCTTGACTCATCTAAGAAGATGTATGATGCCCTAACAAACCTATTCTCAGTCAGAAACATTAGACATGTAATGAGTCTGAAGAATGAGCTCCGTGACATGAAAATGAATGATGATGACATCATAACATCATACTTTGTGAGAATCTCTCAGGTTAGAGATCAACTACAAGCCATTGAATAATTTCAGATAAGGAACTAGTAAATATAGTACTCAATGGTCTTCCCAAGACATGGGATGCATTTTCCGCAAGAATGAATACAAGGAAGGGGTATCCCACATTTGAAGAAATTTGGACTTGTTGTGCACAAGAAGACTCAAGTATTAGTGAAAAAGAGAAACCCCAAAAGAAATATGATGATCAAGCCTTCACAACAAGGTTCAAGAATTTCAGGAATAAAAAGAAGTTTGGCTCCAGGAAGAAACCAAATCAAGAGAAAGATATGTCAAAAATACAATGCTTCAATTGTAAAAAATATGGTCACTACAAGAATCATTTTCCCGAGTTAAATAAAATGAAGGAAACACACAAAACATCAGTTGTCAAAAAAAGGGAACCCTCAAAGAAGGCCAAGCAGGACAAAACATACTTCTTCTTCTAAGACAAGGAAACAATATTCTTCATAATTCTTGCACATACCATGTTTACATAGTTTATGTACATATATTGCATATCTATTTCTTAGAAGATAATATGTTCAAAGATGAACTATACCTAATAAAAGAACACCAAGATAAGGATTGTTATCATGATGACTACAAGTCAGGAAATACACATGAAAGGATGAAGTACATCAACAACCCTTGGTAACAATTCATGTGGAAGCTATTACATAAGTAACAACTACAAGATATGCTGAAATAAACTTGAAGAAACCTAGAAGAAGTAAAAACAGAAAGAAGTCATCAATCAAGAGGAAATTGGAAAAAGGCTTGTGACACTTTGCAGAAGGCAATAAGGATGCAGACGGAAGCATGGAATCTATTAGATGGAGGGAGCCAATTATATAATTCCAAAAGAATAGCATGCATTCATGCATGAAGCAAGGATTAGGAGGGATCTAATCCTAAATAATATGATACATTGAGGATTATGAAGTATCTATTCATGTTCCCATCAATGGCAACAACCATAAAAAGCAACATGTGTTTAGTTTGACTTTAGAATAAGTCTTCTTCGAAAAGAATTCTTAAAGTAGCCCTAGTTGTCCATCCACATCCATGATCCTATGATGAAAGGAAGAAGTTGGAATCTTTGGGGCATGGAATATATAGAAAACTCCATGGACCCAAGAGCCAAAGAAAAACATGAGGAAGAACAAGAAGACTCCAAGAGAGAAAGAAAATCTAGAACAACCAGTCATTATATCGAGAATCACAAGACTACCAATTTGGTCTGAACCCTCTAGAAGCAATCAAGAAGAAGAAATAGAATTTGTGATAAAGAACGGTGTGTGGAAGACTTAAGAATGGAAGCATTGTGAGATCCTAAACTAAAGGTTATCCCAAATGGAGAGAGAAGACTTTGATAATATCTTGTTCCAGTAACCAGACATATCTGAGCCATTATATCTCTTGCAATATCCATGGGTTGGAGTTCACATCAGATGAATATAAGGATTTTTCTCCTCAATAGAGTAATTTAACAAAGAAGTGTTTGAGGTATACTAGAATGAGACCCTTGTATGAAAATGGAAGAATATCTTGTATGGATTCAAACAACTTGGTGCAAAGCCTCTCATGCACAACAGAATCATGGTGAAAACTTTCTATGACAAAGATCATAATGGTTACTCAAAATTTTAGGATGATGGATTACTAATCCATGACAAAATCTCATGATGACAGAAGAAGTGCCACTTGGATATGTTCCAGTTTGACCCTTTCCATGATGTTATGAGCTAGCAGGAAACAAAAGATCTGAATTCAACTATGATATACTATAATGATCAGAGCTATATGAAGCCTTCATATAAAAGCAATGTTCTAGAAAGAACAAAGTACATTGAGATCAAAAATTACATTCTCCATGATGAGGTCCATAAAGGAGAAGTGGTTTTCCAATATATCTCCACAGATGAGTAGATAAGCATATATTTTGGTAAATCCTCTGTCCAATATAAAAGAGTTTGTGTACTCAAGAAACAATTTGGAGCTCGTGGAGATGACTTCCTTATTGAAAAGGGAAGAGATGAATCCCAGGTTGGGAGAGAGCACTGATGTGTTATTGAGTTATGGAAAGTCTTTTTTCAGTTCGAAAAATGGTCCAGGATGAGAAATTACTTTCCAGTTCGAAAAGTGGTTTGAGATTTCTGATGGATAGGCATTTTCCAGTTCGAAAAATGGTAGAGATCGAACGATCATTTTTGTAGTGAAAATGGTTCAATGGATTTCTAATGTACCATAAACAACAATTCCCCTTATGGCCAGTGTGGGGGAATGGTCTAGGACATTCTTTCTTCTTGGTATTCACTCTCAGTAGTGGTCAAGAAGACTAGTCCTCCTCATCGAATAGTCATTCTTTTGGAGCTCACAGTTGTGAGCAGTTTCAAAGAATGGTTTGCTTTGGAGGTTGGTGCAGGACAGTCATTTCCTTAGGAAATAGTCTGGATAGTCATTCCCTAGGGCATATTCATTCTCTCCAGGCCTCATGTAATGTCCTTTTCCAAATAGGAGCTCCATAAAAGGAGGCTTAATGGTCTAAACCACCCCGTTAGACTATAGCCAGGGCCAAAGAGGAGTAAACAGGGTTACTAGAGGTCACTCTAGTCACAGGTGTTATATTTGGAAGTGACATTGAGCTAACAAGGGTTAATAGCGCTTTTAAGTCATTATGAGCTAAAAATAGAAGTCAACAGTGAATTAGGGTTTCAACAGTGATTTAGGGTTTTGGAAATCTATAAAAGAAGGGTCAATGACCTAATTCATCATTATGCAGATTATGACTTGTCATTGAGGAGAAGAGGCACATCTCAGGAGATATAGTTCAGTGTATTCCAGGAGGAAGATAGCAGTTGGCTGATTTTGGTGTTGAAAGACACACCCTAGTCACCAGGAAGATCATCCAGGTCTTCCATCATTCTTCATTGATTCCGCAATGCTCCCATATTTCGGGTATTATCTTTTAGTTGCTTATTTGTATTTCGGCTAAGATCCTTTTGTCTTTTGATCTAGCTGAGTGTTGTTATTTTATTCAGCCGCGGTTGCTTATTTATACTCCGTCTAAGATCCTTTGTATGTTTATCTAATCGAGTATTGTCAGTTATTCAGCCGCATTCGACCATTTTGTAATCCACAGAGATATCATAATACAAACTTTGCAGTCCTTTGTCACATTTATTATTTGTATGATCATTTATATGCTTTAAACCTTTGATCCTACACACACATTAGCAGCGTTTCCTAGACTAGCCAAGTCAGGAACATTAAAGTGGTATCAGAGCTTTAGTCCTGCCAGCCTGTGACTAAAGACAATGAGTGTAGCAGAAGACCTAGAGGGTTGTGAACACATAGGTGACGAACATGTCACTTACAATAGGCATCGGGAAAGAAGGCATAGGCCTGATTTTCCCCCTTTTCCTCCTAGCTTAGAGGAAGAGGAAGAGGCACACAGAGAAGCAGAGAGAATGGCATAGCATGAGGCTGAGAGGATGCTAGGAGACAGATATGAGTGACCAGAGGGTAGTGGCAAGGCCCCCGTAAATCCAAAGGAATCTTTCATGCAGGTTATCAGCGGTATGTTAGCTAGTCAACGAACCATGTCTCAGTCCTTGGCATAGGTGGTTGATAGATTGGCTAGAGTGGGCACCCCAGATACACAAGTCCTGCATGTAGCACAGGTGAACTCGGGAGTAGGCAGTAGACCCCAGTCACCCTCTCATACATACACCTCTGCGAGTAGGATTCCCAGACCCTTGTTTCCCAGTTTCTAGAGGGCACCCCCAGTAGCAGCACCGCCACCAATAACACAGAGGCCACCAACTCATGTCGATGACATTGCAGAGTATAGGAGGGAGTATGCAGCATTGGGTCATGACTTCCATCAGGACATGATCTTAGTCGAGTACTGTGGACTTAGACTCAGGAACCACCCCAGAGAGTTGCATAGGGGAGGACCACAACAGTAGCAGGGGCATAACCTCGATTTCATCTGAAAAGTTGGGAAACTCACCATCCCTTCTTTCGATGGATTGTCCAAATACACCGCCATAGCTTGGGTACAGAAGCTAGACAAGTATTACATGCTCAACCAGATGACTGAGACAGAGGTCATCAGTTTCGCGACCTTACACTTGGAGGGTGAGGCACACAAGTGGTGGTATCATGGAATGGTGGCATTGGGTCACAGTCACATCACCTTCTATAGGGAGTTTACAGATAGGCTCATGGATAGGTTTGACAGGAAGGATCCCGAGATACACTTCAGGGATCTAGCCCAGTTGAGACAAACTGGCACAACATAGGCATTCATCACAGTGTTTCAGTGGGTAGTCGTGGCAGTGACAGATATATCAGAACCCAGGTTGATCATGCTATTCACAGAAGGACTCACAGAGCCTTTGAGAGGATGGGTGAAGGCATACAGGCCTCCCACTTTGCAGGATGCCATCCTTCACTCGAGATCTGGCAGACTCAGTGCCAAAGAATAAAAATTTCTTCAAACCATTTGTGCCCTAGAGGATCAAGACAAGAAACCATTCCAGAGAGAATGGAAGGGAAAGGAGGAGTTGGATGATGAGACTAGGTGAGAGCTTATGAGGAAGAAGATTTTCTTCAGCTGCAAAGATCCTTGGGTCCCAGGCCACAGGTGCATGGGCAAGGGAGAGATTCATTATATTGAGGTAGCAGCAGATAGCTTGGACAGTGAGGAGGAGGAGCAGAAGAGCGGATCCACTAGTTCAGAAGAGGAGTCAGCACCAGCAGAGGAGTAGCTTCCCCGTAGACCACCGACACCGGCAGGAGCCCATCCTCCAGTAGTCCCACAACCACCAGAGCAGGCTAACAGGAGGAAACCAACAAAGGGAGGAGTCATAGCGACCCTTTCCAGTGTTCCCAGGTATGATACCCTCTGTATCAGAGGGATTATTCAAGGGCAATGGGAAATCACCCTAATAGATGGTGGGGCCACCCACAACTTCATCGATGCTTCACTAGTATCGAGACGGGCACTTCAGACAGAGGAGTTTGAGGGGTTTGATGTTACGATAGCAGATGGCCACACAGTGGAGTGTCTAGACAGAATTCCAAACTTAGAGATGAAGTTAGGCAACTACACAGTGAGAGACACATTTTATGTGGTTGACCTATTGGACATAGATGTGGTGTTAGGAGTTCAGTGGATGATTACCTTGGGAAAAATCACTACCACCTACCAAACCTTGGAAATGGGATTTAGAGATCAGGATGGGAAGAAGGTTGTTCTAAGAGGTATGTCGACAGGAGCACCTAGGATAGTTTCAACCAAGAGGATGGAGAGGATATTCAGACATGGGGAGGTAGCATATGTCGTAGAATGCTTGATCACTACTCATAAGGATTCAAAATATCGACAACAATACCACACAGAGATCAAGAATTTATTGAGACGACATCATCAGGTCTTTGAGGCAATCCCACCAGGGAGACCACCTGACAGGGGGTTTGAGCACACCATTGAATTAGAGGAGGGGGCCAAACCTATGATCACCTCCCCCTATCGTCATCCTAGGAGGTTCAAGGATGAGATAGAGAAGGAAATCAAGGAATTGTAGGCGATGGGACACATTAGACCAAGCAATAGCCCATTTGCTTCTTCAGTTGTCTTAGTTCTGAAGAAGGATGGCACCAAGAGGATGTGCATTGATTACCGAGCCTTGAACAAGAAAACCATCAAAAACTAGTACCCGATCCCATGCATTGACGAGTTGATGGATGAACTGCATGGGGCAGTTTTCTTCTCAAAAATTTATCTACGCTCTGGATATCACCAGATCAACATCTGAGAGAAGGACATAGAAAAGACGTCATTTCGATGTCATTTTGGACACTTCGAGTTCGTTGTTATGCCATTTGGGCTAACCAATGCACCCGCTACATTCCAGTCTTGCATGAACCATATATTCAGGGATCAATTAAGGAAATTAGTCTTGGTTTTCTTCGACGACATATTGATCTATAGTTGGTCATGGAAAGAGCATATGAGGCACTTGGATGAGGTATTGAGCATCATGGAGGCACAGTCATTATATGCCAAAGAGTCCAAGTGCAAGTTTGGTATGACATAGCTGCTTTACTTAGGCCACGTCATCAGTGCACAGGGGGTACAGGTGCACCAAGAGAAGATCAGGGCCATTCTGGATTGGCCGACACCCAAGAACGTGATAGAATTGAGGAGCTTCTTTAGGCTGTGTAGCTATTACAGGCGGTTCATCTGGGGTTTTTCTCATCTTGGAGCACCACTGACAGATCTTATCGAGCATGGGGCCTTCATATGGACCGAGAAATCATAGGAATCCTTTGATCACATGAAGGAATTCATGGGCACTTGTACAGTGTTGGCACTACCATACTTCACCTTGCCATTTGTACTGGAGTGTGACGCATCCGGTGAAGGGATCGGTGCAATTTTGATGTAGGGAGGACACCCCATTGTATTCGAGAGCCGAAAGCTTAGTCAACCTGAGAGGTTGTACTCCATTTATGACAAAGAAATGTTGACAATCATGCATGCCCTGACCAAGTTCAAACAATATTTGGTGGGCAGCAAATTCGTGGTCAAGATCGATCATAACAGTTTGAAGTATTTCCTTGAGCAGAAGGACCTCAGTGAGCGCCAATAGAAATGGGTGACGAAGGTACATGCATTTGACTTTGACATAGAGTATGTCAAGGGGAAGAAGAACATTGTGGCCGATGCACTATCGAGGAGACCTGTGGCATGTTCTTTGATAGAGATTTCAGTAGATTGGAAATCCCACTTGTTAGTGGAATATTCCAAGAACAAGTTCTCTTGTGAGGTGATGGATGGGTAGATACAGGATGACCGGTACAGGGTCATTGACGATGTCATATTTTACAAGGATAGAGTTTACTTGGTGCCAGATTCAGGGCTTAAGAAGAAAATCCTCACCGCAGTTCATGTTTCACCTCTAGCAGGCCATCAGGGGTTTTTCAAAACCTACAGACATATCAAAGAAAGGTTCTCATGGAAGGGCCTCAAACAAGACATTATGAGACACGTTAGTGAGTGTGTGACTTGCCAACAGAACAAGTCAGAGTATGCTCTTCTAGCAGGGCTACTTCAGCCACTCCCCATTCTAGAGCAGAAATGGGAGAGTATATCTATGGACTTCATCACCAGTCTACCCAAGATCCAGGGTAAGGACTGTATCTATGTAGTGGTCGAAGATTGACCAAGTTTGCTCACTTCTACGCCATACCGATAGAGTACAGCGTACTTCAGGTAGCTGATCTTTTCTTCAGAGAGGTCTTCAAACTTCATGGGTTGTCGAAGAACATCATCAGTGACAGGGATAGTCGGTTCATAGGGACATTTTGGAGAGAGTTGTTGCGGTTGGTGGGGACAGAGTTGACACCTAGCACCATCTATCACCCTCAGACAGATGGGAAAACCAAGATTGTCAACAAGTGGGTTGAAGGGTATTTGAGGAACTATGTAGGAGGACAACAAAGAACGTGGGTAAAGTGGTTACATTTAGGGGAACATTGCTACAACACCACCTTCCACATGTCCATTGGTATGACACCCTTCCGAGCATTGTACGGATATGATGCTCCCACTTTGGTAGACTTGGTCTTTGAGGAGAGTAGAGCTCCCAAGGCCAAGGATTGGATCATAGAGAGTCAGGAGATTCTCAAATTGTGGAAAGAGAACTTGTAGACGACGCAAAACCGACAGAAGATAAGCACGGACAGGCATAGGATAGAGTGCAACTTTGAGGTTGGATATTTGGTTTTCTTGAGACTCCAACCCTACAGATAGTCATCTCTGAAGAAGAGTGGAGCCGAGAAGCTCAAGCCCAGATTTTATGGTCCTTACAGGATCATGCGTCGAGTAGGTGAGGTTGCTTACGAGCTAGAGCTTCTAGAGGGGAGCAAGATTCATAACGTGTTCCATGTGTCTTGCCTCAAAAAGGCAGTGGGACAATTCATTAACACATCAGAGGAGCTTCCCCCGTTGGATGAAGAGGGACAGTTGGAGTTAGTTCTGGAGGAGGTTTTGGAGTTCCGGGAGCGAAAACTAAGGAGCAGGGTCATCAGAGAGTGTTTGATAAGATGGTGAGAGCTTCCAGTAGAGGATGCTACTTGGGAGAGAGAGTAGGTGTTGCAGCACCCTGGACTGGTATTGCTTGAGGACAAGCAATTTCGGGAAGGGAGGACTGTAATGTCCCTTTCCAAATAGAATCTCTAGAAAAGGAGGCTTAATGGTCTAAACCACCTCGTTAGACTATAGCCAGGGCCAAAGAGGGGTAAACAGGGTTACTAGAGGTCACTCTAGTCATAGGTGTTATATTCGGAAAGTGACATTGAGCTAACAAGGGTTAACAACACTTTTAAGCCATTATGAGCTAAAAATAGAAGTCAACAGTGAATTAGGGTTTCAGCATGATTTAGGGTTTTGGAAAGCTATAAAAGAAGGGTCGGCAACCTAATTCATCATTATGCAGATTATGACTTGTCATTGAGGAGAAGAGGCGCATCTCAGGAGAGATAGTTCAGTGTATTCCAGGAGGAAGACACTAGTTGGTTGATTTCGGTGTTGAAAGACACACCCTAGTCACCGAGAAGATCATCCAGGTCTTCCATCATTCTTCATTGATTCCGCAGTGCTCCCATATTTCGGGTATTATATTTTAGTTGCTTATTTGTATTCCAGCTAAGATCCTTTTGTCTTTTGATCTAGCCGAGTGTTGTTATTTTATTCAGCCGCAGTTGCTTATTTATATTCCGGATAAGATCCTTTGTATGTTGATCTAGTCGAGTATTGTCAGTTATTCAGCCACATTCGACCATTTTGTAATCCACAAAGATATCATAATACAAACTTTGCAGTCCTTTGTCACGTTTATTATTTGTATGATCATTTATATGCTATAAACCTTTGATCCTACACACACATTAGAAACGTTTCCTCGACTAGCCAAGTCAGGAACATTACACCTCACTTTGTTTAGTGCTGGAGGAATGGGCCATATAGGTGAATGGTCTAGGTTCATCAATCAAGGAAAGGCATTCCCTAAGGAAAACTAATTTTCTCCAGGTTGTGCTTTGTTTAGTGCCAGAGGAATGCCCTAGATAGGTGAATGGTCCAGGATCAGAAATCAGGACAGTTATTCTTCTATGCTTGAGAAGAATAGTCCAGTATCTCATGACTGATGTTTTAGCTTCTGAGGGAATATGCACTTCCATATCTCACAGATGTGAGTGGAAGAATGGCTCAAATGATTTAGTTTATATCATGATGTTGTTCTTCTATGCAGCTTGATATCAGATGATATGATTGTTATGGAGACTGTATGTCTCTATATAGTAGATGTGTGCTACTATGGTGGATGTGTTCCATTCATTGTGACTATGTGTCACTGATTAAGTAGTTGCGTGCTACTTGGTGTGGCAGTGTACCACTAGATTGTAGTTGTGTACTACTATGGATAGACATAGTTGTGTTCTATTGAATGACGTTGTTCTGATTTCCTTGTAGACTATCAGTAGTGTTGAAAATGATTATCAACTAGATGGATGATTAGTGTATTGATGGACGAAGATTCTCCAGATGGAAAATGGTCGAGGACATTTATTCTTCTATGACATATGCTCGAATTAGAAGAATGGTTTTTGTATCACTCCTTAGAGTGAGTGACTTATTCAACACCATGTTTCATTACTCAGATGGATTATGGTTTCAAGAGATGATGCAGTTGATGTTGTTAGATGAAACTGATAGTGATGATGGTGCCCATGATCTAATCATTAGATAGTCATACGACTATTATGATGCTACCGGTTGAATGGTATGTTTGGTCTCAAGACCATTTCCTTCAATACCTCCCTATCTAGGAGGGAGTGTTGATATTATGGTAGTTGTGGGAGGTATTTACCTCCACGTGTAACCCTGATGAGAATAGAATATTATGGGAAGCAAGAAGTAACCCTAAAGCATTGAGCATAACCCTAGAAGATAAGTCGACTCAAGGAAATAATTAATATTAAGTATTTAGTCTCCAGAATGAGAAGATGGCTCAGACAGCTCAGGAAACTGTATACATACAAGTAGCCATACCTCATTTTGTACACACTACTCATAATTTCAGTTGGGAAGAAGTGTGCACTGCAGGAACTGGGATAGTGTGCAAGTTTGGGGAGAAGTTGTAGCCGGCAGCTACCACAATCTGGTTTCCTGGTTTAGGCTTGGACTTTCTGTTGGTTATGGTTGGAATTTATGATCAGTATTGGTTATCTTCACGAATTATCCTTGGTTGGCTATTAGCTTGCTTCCAAAATCATTCTCTGTCAAAGTTAAAGTGCTCAAGGGTTGCTCGAGGGTGGCTTCAGCCTATGGTTGGGTGACAATATTGCTATATTGTCTATGGTTAAACAAGCACATCCATTACTTTCTAACAAGTTACCATGATTGTCACATGAGTAACTCTCTCACCCACACAATAGTACTAGTTATTTTAGGTGCATATTGTGTGATGGTTGTGCATGTCATATAGTACCTTGCATAAGAACAAGTAAAATACAATGCAACTTCCAAACCAAGTTTCTTGGAGGGGGATACCTAGATACATGTACATATATTATAAGGTGTATATTAAAATAATTAAGTTATTATAAAATAGGAAAACCAATAATAGATGCACTAACTATTTAATCTTAACTAATTAAACAAAAGAGGGGTTGGTGCATGCATCTTTGCATGGATGGCAAGTGGAGTCATCCATGCAATTGGAAGAAAAATGTTTTAAGGTGACGAATGGTGCTCGTAAGGGGATCTATTGTTGGATTGTTTGTTAGTTGGAGGGGGTTGTGAAAGTTGAAGAAGAATTATGTTGATTAGAAGGATATACAAACTATTTTTTAATGGGTTTTGACCTAGTAAGAGGTAGGTTGGGACAAGAGTTTTCCTCCAAATCTTAGTTTCCCATTGCTATGGAGTTGTTGTTGCTTGCTTGGAGTTGGTGGACTCTAATTTGTTACTAATATTGAGAGGGACGAAGGAAGGTTGGCATAATTTTATTGATTAATGGCTTAAGGGATGTTAGTTTCATACTAAGAGGTAGGTTGGGACAAGAATTTTCCTCCAATTCTTAGTTTCCCATTGCTATGTAGTTGTTGTTTCTTTCTTGGATTTGATGGATTCTAATCTTCTACTAATATTCTATAAGTCAAGTTTCCATTTTCTATTTCTAGGTACTAAGTCTCCCTAACTTTCTCCCTATTTTTAACACCTACAATGGTTTAAATTTACCTATAAATGATGTGTTATTTGTTGGGATTTACTTTAATTTTTTTTTTTTTAAGTAAAAAAGGATGGGACCTGTTATATTAGCATAAGAAAAATACAATAACTGTTTGCGATGCCAGTTGTCCCGCCTAAACAGGAAACCGAGATAGCTGGGCATCCCTTGCCATGTGTTTCCCATCTAACAAAATTAACAGCGTGTCGTCCTGCCCGAAGGAAACCAGGACCCTCACTCATGAAGTTTAAACTGTATGCCATGCACTGGCTATAAGAAAACTAAGAACTAACTAGACCGAAGCCTAATTCAGAACAGAAAAAGCAATTTCTAACCACGAACATCATTGAACCTTTTAGCCTATGCGCTTGTCCTCATCCTCGTGCTGTCGCCACCCTGATGGAAGCCCGTAAGCCTGCGCGCACGTTGGGAATTTCCGCTTTGGAAGAGTTCTTGAGTGAGCCACGAAGAGTAGGTCGAGTCTTTGGTCAATTCGGGCGAGGCGAAAGACCTAGTCATCCAACAGACTCCTCATCTTGAAAATGAAAGTGAGGTACCCCGAGTTAGTGAAGAGTGGTTGCTCCTGCCTGTAGCTATCGATGGACGCTGGGGGAATGGTCTATGTTGCGTCGTAATGTGTATGCACCTGTTGGTTGTGGGCTTGTAGTGCTGCCTCCATGGGTGAGCCAGGTGGAATCTCCTCTTCTATATAGCAGGTGGTGTAATGCTCCTCTAGGCTGGTGGCTCTGGGACCAAGCGAAATGCTCGCAGGCGGAGGCTTGTTGTCTGAACCAAACTCTAAAGGTGGATTCCAATTATCCGGCACTGTGAACAGAGTGTGCTCAGGGAAGCTCTGCAAGTCATCCTCTGAGGTAATTTCTTCCACATACACCATTAGAGGCGTTCGTGGTTTCGTGTGCCTTCGGATGGCTGCCATTGCTATCGCCTACTCAAATTTCTTATGTCTCTGGCGTCGAGATTCGGTCGTGTACCAGGAAGCTCCCCTGTGTGGCCTCCCTCTTGATCTAGGCATGGTGGGGATCCCATAGATGACCAGGGTTCCTTTCAAATGGGCCGCTCTTCTCTAGAGCTCTGACGGGGCCACAAAGTACTGTTGTTGTTCCAGTGGAGTGGATGAAATGTTGCTAAGATGCTACTGTTCTAGTGGAGTGGATGCTGCGAAGGGCGAATGTCGTTCTACTTTGTAGATTTAGGTGAAAAGGAGGAGGGCTAGCGTGACCTCCATAGCCATTAAAACCTGCTACTGAGTGCGTTGATGTCCAGTACTATTCCCTTGAACGAAGGGGCTCATTGCATGAATGTGGCTGCGCTGGTCCATGGAATGTTAAAGGCTGAGGGGATGGTGGCCGGTAGATGCATTAATACCGCGTCCCGGCCTGATATCGCATGGCTCCATCACGCAAAGTGGCACCCCATCCAGGGGTTGAAGGTATCTAGTGGCTAAGGTTTGGCACCGAGTGGAGATGTCTGAATCTGCTGAGATGCGGGCTTCCTAGCAGAAGTGTTCAACTCCCATTTCGACTGCTTCGTTTGCTAGGCAATCCGCTACCTTGTTTGCATCTTGTTTCATATGGGAGGGAATGATGCTGAGATGGGGTTGGAGGAGGCGGATAAAGTCTTCGAGCAAACCAGAGAGTCTCCAACTTGGTGAGATTTTTGCAGGGTTGCGCCCGTGGAGAATCTTGGTGGTTAGCTTGATGATGACTTGTGAGTCCCCCTCCAAGATAATCCTGTGGTAGCCTTTGTCCATGGCTATTTGGAGACCCCGCAGTAGTCTTGTTAGCTCTGCTACATTGTTGGTTATGTCCCCTAGGAATCCCGCATCTAGACCAAGGATTTCACTGCTAGAATTTCTGAGCACTGCCCCATATCATGTTGTTCCCTGGTTGCCTTTAGAGGCTCCATCAAAATTTATTTTGATGAAATGTGCTAGAGGGGGAGACCAGCTGGTTGGACTAGTCTGTTGGCACTTGTGGTTCCTTGGTCTCGGTTAATTGATTAGAAAGGGCTGCCATTTTTCAAGAATGCATTGTTCCTCTAGGTTGCAGTTAAAGTCCTCTTCTGTCCAAGATTTACTCCTGGTTGTTTCCTTGATTAGTGAGTTGATTTTCTCCCGTGTGGCTTTTGGCAGGGATGGTTGGGAGTGGAATATTCTCTTATTCCGTTCCTTCCAAATTTTCCAGAGAATAAATCCTGAAAAAATATTCCAGACGAGATTCAGTAGAGGGTTTTTGTAGGTACTGCGGTCCCAATTCTCTATTGTGTCATTGATGTTGCTCCGGTTTTGGTTGGATTTGCGCATTATTTGCACTCCTTGGTCCTAGATTTGTTGGCTGTAGTGACATCCATTAAAGAGATTTTCTTTAGTTTCCTCCTATTGATAGAAGAGAATGCAGAGGGATGGTCCAATGAAGCCTATTTTCCTTAGATTGTCCCAAGTTAAGGCTCTATTGTGCACCACTAGCCACAAGAAGGTGGAAACCTTAGGCCAAAGAGCGGGGTTCCAGACTTTGCTCCAAATGGGCTCCTTGTTTTGAACCTGGTGATTTCCCTGCAGAAAGTACACTTCTTTGATTGTGAAGGTGCCAGTTGTGGAGTATCCCCACCTCAGGATGTCTGGTCCCTCTCGTTTGGGTATTTTTCAGCGTTTGGCTTGAAATTGCTAGCTCTGCAGATTGAGATTTTCTGGGATTCCGAGATCTTGATTTGAGATCTTCCATTGGTGCCACAGGTGTTGTTGTTCTTGGGTTTTCCAGAGGTCCTTAACCCTTAGGGAGGTGTGCTGATGGAGAGCTCTTTTAAGATTTGATAGCTCCTCCATTTCATCCAAGGGTTTGAGTTGCTGCCATGAGTCTTGTCAGAACATGGCACTTTCTCCATCTCGTACCTCCTAGAAGGCATGATTTTGAACCAGTGTGCGATTTTTCCAAGTTGTATTCCAGATGTTGGAGCCATGTATTTGGTTGTTATGCCGGATTAGTTGGTCCTCTAGTGTGAGGGGGGCATACTTTTGTTTCCACAGTTGTGCCCAGGTGGCTGTTGGAGTTTTTAGCCATCACCACCAGATTTTGGCTCCCATTACTTGATTGAGTTTCCTTGGATCCTGGAGTCCCAGTCCTCCTTGGATTTTTGGCCTGCAGAGTCTGTCCCAGTTGACTAGAGCCCATTTCATTTTGGGTTGGTGACCGTTCCAGAGAAAGTTTTGTTGAAGGTTTCTGATGGCTCTAATAACTTGTTTGGGAGCAGCCAGAGCGATGAAGAGATAGGTGGGTAGGGCTTGCAAAAAGAACTTGAGGAGTACCAACCGAGAAGAAATATTGAGGGGTCTAAAGGTCCAATTGCTTAGCCTATTGGAAATCGAAAGGAGAAGGTTGTCCCAGGAGATGAATCTAGCAGCCGCTCCCATGAGGGCAACACCGAGATAGTTGGACGGAAGGAAGCTCCTGGGTATCCCAAGAAGTCTGGAAATATGAAGTTGGACAGAAGCCGAAGTATTAAAGAAGTAGAGTTTGGATTTTTCCAAGTTGAGTGACATGCCTGAGGCTTCAGTGAAGTCAGAGAGGATGCAGTTGAGCTTGTTTGCTTCCTTGACCGTGGGTGAGTTCATAAGGAGGGTGTCATCAAAAAATTGTCTATGAGAGGGTGTTGGATGAATATTGTGTAAAGGCAAGCCTTTGAGGGAGCCATCAGTGACTGCTGCCTTGATGTACCTTCCCAGGCCTTCCGCCAGAAGTACAAACAGGAAGGGGGAGAGGGGGTCCCCCTATCTGATGCCTCTGGATGGTGAGAAAGGTTGGGATGGGACACCATTTACCAGAATGGAGAAGAAGGTTGAGGAGGTGAGATTTAGGACCCAATTTACCCAACCCTGATCGAAACCAAAAGAATCTAAGACAACTCTAAGATATTGCCAACTGGATCGATCGAAAGATTTTGAAAGATCGAGTTTGATTAGCATACCTGGAATTCTTGAAGTCTTGAGGGAGTGGATGATCTCGTGAGCTAAGATGATGCTATCCATGATTTGTCTTCCTTCTACGTACCCTGCCTGTTCCTTGGAAATGACAAGTGACAGATTGGGTTTGAGTCGATTGGCTATTACCTTCGTTATTATTTTGTAGATGACATTGCATAGGGCTATGGGTCTGAACTGTTTGGGGTTTGTGACTTTTTTTTCTTTCGGAATGAGGGTAAGAAAGGTGGCATTGAGAGCTGGTAGGACTACGCCTGAAGA
This sequence comes from Picea engelmannii, assembly GCA_009831015.1. Classification (NCBI taxonomy): domain Eukaryota; kingdom Viridiplantae; phylum Streptophyta; class Pinopsida; order Pinales; family Pinaceae; genus Picea; species Picea engelmannii. The sequence goes on along the minus strand of ML777588.1, from coordinate 695,328 downwards.
TCTTGATTCCTCTACCACTTCCCACACGTCTTTTCTGACCAGGTCCCAGCAGTGGTGGAAGAAATCCGTTGTGAATCCATCCGGGCTGGGGGCCTTTCTGGGAGGCATGGTTTTTACTGCTTGATCCACTTCCTCTTGGGTGACGGGCCAAGTTAAAGCTGCATTTTGCTCGGTAGTTACCAATGAAGGTATGTGTCTGGTGACTCTGCATATGGCTTCTGTTATGTCCTCTTTAGGTTCTGTTAAAAGGTCTTGGTAGTAATTGAGCATCTCAACCTCGATTTTGGAGTGTTCCCTAAATGTGTTGCCATGACTATCCTCCAAGTGAGTGATCTTGTTGACGTGTCGTCTGTGTATCATAGCTCTATGAAAGAATTTTGTATTCTTTTCCCCTTCCTTGAGCCATTGCACTCTAGATTTTTTCTTTCATAGGATTTCCTCTTGCTTCCTTCTCTCTTCTAGTTGTTCCTGGAGCTGCTCCTCCTCTCTCATTAATTCTGTGGTTCTGGATCCAGAAATGAATGTTTTTTGGATCTCCACCAGCCTGCTTTCTATGCTCCGTATGTTTTGAAATATATTTCCAAAGATTTTTTTGTTCCATTGTTTCAGCATCTGCTTGAAGTTTTTAAGGCGCTACTAGAATTTATACATGCTGGAACCATGGTCTATTTCCACCTGCGCCCACCAGGATTTGGCTAGCTGCTAAAAATCTGGATGCGATAGCCAGAATTTCTCAAAGCAAAAAGGCTTATACTTGGGGAGCTCTCCTATGTCTAGTTGTAGAGCAAGAGGCCAGTGGTATGAGCCTGCTTTTGGTAGAATGAGGCTTTCCAGATAAGAGCCTATTTCCATTATTTCCTCGATGACCAGGAAGCGATCTAGTCGACATGCAATGTGTTGATTACCCGATCTACGATTGGACCAGGTGAAGGTACCATTTCTATTTTCTATATCTACTAATTTTAGATGATCAATGAGAGTTTTAAACTTACCACTGTCTTGCTCTAATTTTTTGGTGCCTCCTGTTTTCTCCTCCAGCGTCAAGATCATGTTGAAGTCGCCTCCTAAGATCTAGTTTTGAGTTGTTTCCAGGGTATTGATTAGTTCAAGCCGCTCCATAAATTTGTCTTTGTCCTGGTGGTTGTGAGGCCCGTAGACATTAGTGATGGCGCCTTCCTGATTCGAGCCGATGACCTCGAAGTGAGCCGTTATTGTGCCTATCGTTGAAAAGGGTTTCCTGATAATGATGTTGGATGGGTTCCATAAGATAGAAAGGTCGCATGAGGCTCCTGTGGAGTCTGTTGTTATGGAATTGCATTCTCACCATATGCATTGAAATATGGTTCCAGCCTCTACTCCCCCGCATTTGGTTTCCTGTAACAGTAGAATATCTGGATTTTCTGCCTTGACGCAGTCCCGGAGGATCCTTTGCTTGGACCTACCATTAAGTCCTCTAATGTTCCAGGTGATAATATTCATCATTAAGAGGGCGGTGTTGTGTGGAGGTATCCCTCCGAAAGCTTATGAATTTGACCTAAATTTATCATGAGGTTGCCCGCTTCCTTGATCAGTTGGTGCGCGGTTTTTCGCCCTCTTCGTTTATTCTCTCAAAGGACTCTCTTCGAGCCAAATCTCGAGTCCATTGCTATACCCAGGCGTGTTGTGGATCCTGTTGAGGAATTGATAAATACTTTATGTACCTTGCGTAAGTGTTCTTCAGGGAGGGTCTGCAGGTCCTTTTGATTTAGGGCTTCCTCGAGCTTTTCTAGATCTATTCCTACTAGATCTTTGTCGTCCAATAGCATTGGGGTGTCCCCATCCCCATCTCCTCTTTCTTCTGTGTAGGTTTCACAGCCTTAGGGAGAGGGGGTAGGATTTGGGCCATCTTTTTGAGGTTGTTGTGAATCCTTGTGTGGGTCCTGAATTTCCTCATCTTTTGGCAACTGATTCAAAATCTCATAAGAGTTTTTGGTTGCGATTTTTTGTCTGGAGTCCAGGATCTGCTTCCTTGGTGGGTTTCTCTTTTTTGATGCGACCATGGTGAAGCCATCCTTCTGTGCGTTGTAATTTTCTCTGGTGGCTTGTTTGATAAGAGGGCAGTCTCGATAGAGGTGGTCGTGCTCATGGCATCTCCTGCATCTAAAGGGAATGTGCTCATAGTCCAGAGTTTGTTGCCAGTCCTCATCCTGGTATTCAAGGGTCACCGTTCCAGGGAGTGCCTTGGAGATTTTCATGTAGACACAGATCCTGGTGTATGAGGTATATTTTTGTTGTCTTGTGGCCTCTAAAGCTTTGACATATTGCCCTAGGGTGTTCCCTATGCCCATTAGAATATCCTCTAGCCAGAACTCTTGTGGCAAGGAGTATAGGCGTATCCATATAGGGGCCATGGTGAAGTCTTCTTTATCCGGGCTAAATCTTTCAGTCCAGAAGCGTAAGAACAACCCTGTTGAGTTGTAAAAGTATGGCCCATTTTCAAATATCCTGTCCTTGTCCTCTAGATTGTATAGAATGATTGTAAAGAAGCCTTTGGAGATGAGTTGGACCTCATAGTCCCCTTTGGGATTCCACTAGTGCTTGATCCATTTGTTGAGGTCCCTCTCTACTGGCCAGAGTCCCAAGAACTTGTCAATAAGGGCATGCTCTCTCATGAATTGGGTGTGCTCTCCTACCCTAGTTGAGATGATAAGGTATCACGGTGGTTTCTCCATTTGTGGAATGCATTTGCCTAGCTCCCATCCCCAGGGTGGATTTGGTTGGGAGGTTCCGGCTTCTGTCTCCATTTCCTTTCTGAGGCCTTGTTCCCTGGCCAAGAGTTGCTTGCATACTTGCAGTGGAAGCTCGAAAGTGGGGCGCTTTGCTCTGGTGCCTGATCAGTCATTGGTCGTGACATTACGATATGAGGGGGGTTTCCCCCCCTCTTTTGCACCCATTTTGGCGTATCAGTGGGGGTTGAATGGTCGTGATCATTGCTGATGAGTCTCTACGCTGGGGTTCTGCGTCTGATCGGCGACAGTCTGCACCACGAAGGGATTAGGGTTTCCTCAGGGCACCTCTCTCACCCATTTCTCGGAGACTCAATGTGGAAAGTCTATATCAAATATCATTTGGGATTTACTTTAATTAATGGTTATTGTTGTAAATATTTATGTTATGTGTTGTATTGTTGGCCCTTGTTAAAGCCCTTATAATGATTTCTCAAATTATTTTAATTTGTAGGCACTATAAGAAATGTACATGAAATTAAAATGATCTTAAACTAATATAATATAACCTATCTTAGGGAATCTAATAAGATTCTTAAAAATTCATAGAACTCACAAAGATAAGTGCAAGCGACAAACAAGAATGAGTTCACTGAATAATTGACCACATGAATCTTTAAAAGACTAATTAGTAAACTAAGGTAAGTCTTCAATTCAATTGAAATCTACAACTCCATGTTCATGTTATTGAAACATAAATAAGAGAAAACAAGTTCATACCAATATCACAATAGAACTAGAAATCTATAGAAAAATTTAGCCTCATAATTCACTAAAAGAAAGTTTACAATGTGAAGGGAAAAATCCCCTTATCTTTGGGAAAAATCAAATTTCTAATCTTTTTTTATTACTAACCCTACCTTTTCCCTTTACCATGTGACAATGCAATTTCAATTTAAGAAGTTTTCTTGTTTCCTTAGAATCTATAAATTCTATTTTAAAAAGAGGTTGGTGGCTCTGGGCTTTCCAACTTTCTCTCACTTTTCAATACCTTCTAGAGTCTCTCATTTCTTTTACAATTTTCTTAACCAATTTTCTCTCACTTTTGAATACCTTCTTCTAGAATCCTAATTTCTTTTACAATTTTCTCATTTTCTAAGAGGGCTTTGTTCAAATTAAATATTCTCCTAAAGTTTACTTTTCCAAATTTGTCCCATTTTACTATTTATCTTTTCACTTGACTTTTTAACAAAAAAAATTGGGGACAAAGTATTGATAAGATATATTTACAATAATGATAAATTTCCTTCTTGTGAATGGATGTTGACTTCAACAAAAAATTTGGGGACAAAGTATGGATAAGATATTATTACAATAGTGATAAATTGTCATCTTGTGAATGGATGTCGCCTTAAAATCCTTTTAGCTTGGAATTTTTGTTGTGTATAAAGAGGTTTTTGGATTTTCAACTTTCTTTCACTTTGAATACCTTCTTCTAGAGTCTTTGGTTTCTTTTACAGTTTTTTTCATTTTTTAAGAGGGCTTTGATCCAACTAAATGTTTTCATGAAATTTACTTTTCCAAATTTGTCTCATTTTACTATTTATCTTTTCTCTCTATTTTTCAACAAAAAATTTGAGGAAGTATTTGATAATATATATTTACAATTTGGGTTATTCTGACTCGTATAACTAACTGGAGGAATATTTTACTTTACTTCAAGAGCACTTATTTCCCAATTGACAACCTAAAATCATATCAACAAATGATTCATCATTCAAGATCAAGGCATGTTAAATAACGCTCTACCGAGATTTTCCCTGTCCCTTTCGAATTTGAATTCAAATAGAAAAATTCTACTGTCAGCTGGCGTGTTACAATCCCCTTCTTTTCTCGTAAACACAGTCTTAATTAATTCAATCGAGATTTACCACTTATTTACCTCCTTACTTACCCAATCACTGAGACAAAGGAAGGCTTACCTCTACTATTAGCTTGAATCATATCTCTCTCATTACTTATGATTCCAGACATCACACACAGGAACAGTCATGAACTTAGAATAGAGGCTCACCTCACCTATATAAGCTTCCTTCTGTTGTCACCTTATCGGAAGGAATCATGTTCACTGCATGAAATGATTGAGTTCCTTCAAGCCAAAATTGAGTTTGGGTGAAACTCTAGAGAAACTATCAAAGGGAACCACCATGGGAGATAACCTTAATTACTGCTAAGGAGTCGTTATAAATACTAACTGACCGATATATCCTCTTCTAACAGATGGAAAGACGGGTTCTACTGGATGGGTCTCTTATACTGACCTAATAAGTGAGGCATTGGCCTAATGAATTGGTTTTATGAGTGGGTTGAGTCAGTCCCATTCAATCATTCACCCCACTATTCTCCCGACACTGAAAGGAAGGAAATCGATTGCTTGTCCAAAAAATTTATAGTTCAATTCATTTTTCCTAATCTTCCAATCTGCACATAAGCAATCTGCATTATGGTTAAGAATTGTAGGAAGTCTATTTTTTTTCCAAGTAACAACCTACTTCTCATAATAAACTCTAGATTTTTCAAAATAATACAGATAGGAAAAATAACACTCCATTCCACAACCATAAGAACTAGACCCAATTAACCTCTGTATGAAGTCTAGTCTATTGTCTAAGTATTGTTTACATACCAAAGAAAAAAAAAGTGTGCAAGCAATATCAATTTTCTATGTCAAATACTCAAACTATACAGAGTCATTATTTGAAGTCATTAGTTGAGTTGTACCACTTGCATCATTGTAGATCTCCACTATATCGGTGATTGCATTCTCATCATGGGATATTATTGTGTACAGAAACCCATTGCCAGTCTCAATTCCTATTGGTTTCCGAAGGCGATTTAGCACTGAAATGACTCTAGTGGTGACTGACTGATGCCCCTAATTATTTGATTCATTTTTCTCATCATTCGTTTTTCACATGTATATTGAATAGTATAGTCTCCATCCATTTATATCTTATAAGAGATAAAATATGAGAAAACAAACACACGGTGAGGATACACTCACTTCTTTATTATTCAATGAAGACTGATTACATTCTTAAATAGGAAAAGACTCTACTGATTTGGTTACATACAAACCACAAACAACTAGACTCTCAACTACGAACTAACTCTTAGAAATGACACTTGTAACTAGCGCTTACTCCATTATTTCCAAGTCTTCTCCTTAATGAAGAATGAATTGACTTCTATACCTAACATCTCCCTAAACAACTCAAACTTAATCTTTCCAAGAGGCTTAGTGAAAATATCAACAACATTTTCACTAGTATTACAATACATAAGAGTTATTTCATTTGACTACAACTTTTCTCTAACAAAATGAAACTGAGCTTCAACATGCTTTATCCTTGAATGAAAAATCGGATTCTTCGTAATATTGATTGAACTTTGATTATCACATTTGATCATCGTAGGTTCCTGTCATTCTTCTCCAACATCTTGAAGAAGTCTTCTTAACCAAACAACTTCACAAGTTGTTGCACACAAGGATTTATATTCTGCTTCAGTAGAAGACAAAGATACAGTAGGGTGTTTTTTACTGCTCCATTAAACAACCCTGGATCCAATGCCAAATGCATATCTAGTGGTTGATCTTCGATCATCCAGATTTCCATCCCAAACAGAATCTGAGTAACCTGTCAACTCAACATTAGATGCATCAATATATTTAATACCATAATCAAGTGTTCATTTTAGATACCTGAGTACCGCCTTTGCTGCATTCCAATGGATTTCATGAGGTTTCACCATAAACTAACTTAACACACTCACAGAATATGCAATATCAGGTCTAGTTGTGGTGAGATAATTCAGAATACCCACCATCTGTCTATACACAATGTGATTCATCTCCTTCGAACCATCATCACAAGAAAGTTTCACATTCTATTGCATAGGAACACTAGAAGACTTACACTGATCCATTTTAAATATCTTAAGTACTTCTCTGCTATACTTACTCTGGCAAACAAAAGTTTGGCCTGCATTTCTGCAAACTTCAAGACCTAGGCAGTAATGTAACTCACCAAGATCTTTCATTTCAAATACCTGTGACAATTGTTCCTTGATTTCATCAATTAATTTCTCTTCATTTCTTGTAATTATTAAATCATCAACATATAAGGAAATCAATACTATATACTACTATTCATCAAATTTGGTATACAAATTTGGATCACTTTTTCTCCTCATAAAACCCTGTTGAAGAAAGAAAGAGTCTATCTTCTCGTACCATGACCTAGGTGCCTGTTTTAGTCCATACAAGACTTTCTTTAACTTACACACTAAGTGTTCTTTCCCTTGTTCCACAAAACCTTCAGGTTGAGTAAGGTAAACCTCTTCCTTTAACTCACCATTCAAAAATGCAGATTTAACATCTAACTGGTGTAGCTTCCAATGGTACTTTACAGCTAAAGAAATTAACATTCTGATAGTATTCAATTTAGCTACAGGTACAAATGTTTCAGCATAATCAATACCTTTTGTTTGTGAATAACCCTTTGCAACCAGTCTAGCCTTATACTTATCTATACTACCATCTGATTTAAACTTGGGGTTTGTATATCCATTTGCATCCAATGGGCTTCTTATGTTTAGGCAATTCAGTTAATTCCCAAGTATTGTTTTTCATTATAGATTCATATTCTTCCTCCATTGCATTTCACCATTCATCATGTTCATTAGCTTCATCAAAACTCATGGGTTCTATGACATTTGAAATGCTACTCATTAGGGTGTAGTCTTTATACCTCTCAGGAAGATGAATCTATCGTGAAGATCTTGTCAACTGATTATCTTCCTCCCCACTTTGTGAAGATCTGTCTTCACCTCTAGGTGAACTGTGACTTCTTGAATTGTCCATATCACTGAGTCCTTCTTGCTGCTATTGCTACTGTCACCGCAGGGATGGTTGTTGCTATCTGGGATGTTGTTTCTGTTTTTTTCTCTTCTTTAACTCCTTCATCAAGAAGTCTTAGCCATTCCTCATGACTGTTGTTGTCATGATTTCCTGCTTCCTACTCATGGAAAAGTACATCTCTACTTGGAAATACTTTGTGAGTAGCAGGATCAAATAGTTTGTATGCTTTAAATTCAAAACAGTACCCAATGAAAATACATTTAATGGCTTTAACATCCAATTTCTTCTTATTCTCCTTTGGAATATGAGCAAAATCCTTACACCCAAATAATTTCAAATTATGAACTGCAGGTTTGGAACCATACAAGGCTTTGAAAGGAGTAACATTATCAAGACACTTTGTTGGACTTCTATTCTTTAAATAAACTGCAGTATTTATGGCTTCAACCCAAAATGAATTTGATAGATTCTTACCTTTCATCATACTGTGTGCACACTCTACCAGAGTTCTTTTTTTCCTTTCAGCGACTATGTTCTGATGTGGAGTGTGAGGTACTGTAAACTGCTGTACTATTCCATGATCTTTGCAATATTTGTTGACGTCCCCTAATTTATACTCTCCCCCTTGATCTGAACAAAGGATTTTGATGGATTTTCCTGTTTGTTTTTCCACCATGGTTCTGAATTCCTTAAAGTACTCAAAAACATCACTTTTTCGTCTAAGGAAGTAAACCCATGTGTATCTCATGCGATCATCAATAAATGACATAAATTAAAATGCACCTCCTAAAGACCAAGCCTGCATAGGCCCACAAACATCAGTATGCACAAGATCTAACACATATCTATTTTTCTTATCAGGATTATAGGGAAAGTCATCTCTATGCATCTCTCCTAATGCACATCCATCACACACAACGCTCTCATTCTTTAACATGGGAATTCCTTAAACCATATTCATTTTTTGTAATAACAATAAATCAAGATGATTGATGTGGCCATACCTTTGATGCCCAAGAATATCTGTTGGCATAGTTGTATAAGTCAGTGTGTGATGTGCTTTGTTGGTAACATCAAGTTTGTATAGGCCTCTTGAGCTAACTCCCATTGCAAAAGTTTTGAAATGGTCCAACAGATCCTTCACTATGCAAGGATTCTTGAAGAACTCAACCTTCAAGTCCTGATCTGTAATGGTGGAAACAGAGATCAATTTTTTCTTTATTCCTGGCCCACAAACCACATTGCGAATGTGAGGAACTGTACCATTCGACAATGCCACAGGAATGTTTCCATATCCCTTGATCTAATGAGCACGGTCATCTCCAATACATATGTTGGCACCATTTTTTTTTTCCTTAAAATTAGCATACCAATTTTTATTACAAGTCACATGTATTGATGCTCCGGAATCCACAAACCAGGCATCAGAATCATCTGTTTCAGCAGATAAAGCAGCGTTAGACATAAACAACCTAAGATCCCATGATTTAAAATTTGGGGGTTCATCAATATCATCACTAGCAATAAATAATCTGAGATCATGATTTGACGATTTTTCTGCATAATGACCTGAATGTGTTCTAGGTTTATTCCTAGACTCATTTCTCTTATTCTTATGACAGTTTATTCCTAGCCTCATTTCTCTTATTCTTATGGCAGTCTTTTAAAATATGTCCAATTTGACCACAATAAAAACAACTCTTTGACTCATTCCTATCAAATTGCATACCTTGATTTGGAGATTGTCTTCTCTGCGATGAACTGCCTCTCTGCCATGAACGACCTCTCTGCCATGAACTGCCTCCTCTGCCTATTTCTCCTTATCTCCCTCTTGTAGATCTCTTATTTGACCATAGTGCCAAATATTTATTTCGAGGCTTCAGATTCCCGCGCCTCTCTTCCTTTTGCAGTAAAGTACCTGTTAGTTCTTCAAACGTGGGAGGTTTCTCCCTTGCTGCGAGACTTGTTATGAACATATGATAATCTTCTAGCATACCATTTAAGGTAATAGTGACCAAGTCAGTGTTAGAAACAATTTCCCCTATATTTACTAGCTTGTATTTCACCTCTTTAATACGACCCAAAAATGAACTAACAGATCCATTTCCATCCATTTTAATGCCTAGCAATTTAGTTTCAGGAACAAAATGTGATATGTGTTGCTAGTTTCATACAATTCTTTAAGCATTATCCATGTTGCAGTAGAAGTTGTAGTGTCTCTAATATGTGGAATTATGCTATCTTTAACTGACATGCACAACAATACCTTTGCCTTGTTTTTGCGCTTCTCCTAATCTTGGATCCTTGCTACTGTCACACCGACAGTCACATCAGGTTTCAGTTCAGTTCCCTTTGCAATGTTCCAGACACCATAGACTTCCATGAGCGTCTGCATCTTGAATTTCCAGTTAATGAAGTTCGAGCCATCTAACTTGTTGGATTCATTGAGGTAGGTCTCTGATAGCGGATTCGCCATCACTACAATTTAGTCTCTCCAAGTGAATCACCAAGGATATGCAACTTTCTATCGAGTTTTCTCCTGTGCTGAGCAATCCGTCACTCTGCCTTTGGATCCACTGATCCAAATCTACCTCTGTTCTTAGCTTACATCATGCATGCATCCACCTTTAAATCATAACACCACCTCATATGCATATATCCACCTTTAAATCATAACACCACCTCACATGCATATATCAACCTTTAAATCATGCATGCACCTTAATATTCAAAATATTCATTTTTTAAAGAACAAAATATCCTCTTTTGTTTTTAAATACACACATCCACTTTAATTTAAAAAAAGTGAATAACTCCCTTTTTCACCTATATCCACTTAAAAAAGGAACTTACTTTAATAAAAAACATTAGATTTTAATAAATATCCCTTTTCTTATTTGCATGCATAAGAGAAGGTGTGGCACTCTTATTTTTAAATGCACAAAAAAACAAAACTTATGATTTGCACCAAATATTAACTAAACTCATGCTAACTCCAATGAAAAATTCACGCATGCAAACTACTCCACGAGCTCACGCATGCAGACTTTGCTTACCACACCAAATATTTCTCACAACACATGACTTTCCTCAAAGAAAGAAAACAAATGAGGCTCTCACAAACTTACGCTCACCGGGGATTAACGCGACCTTTCTCTAGCTCTTGGAAAGAGTAATCACAACTTCTCCTTATCACCCACACAGCTGAAGAACCCACGTAGTTCAAGAACATTCCTCAAGCTATCCACTTGACCTGCACAAACACAATCATTTTCACAGCTAACCTTCTATCAGAGTGTGTGGAGTCTGCGTCTCACACATTACTTGAGTGCGGAAATCAATAAATCCTTCTGCACTATGATACACCAGTCAACTGCAGAAATCTGAGGTTCTTCCTATGCGCGGAAGTTTCAGTTGTATGTCGTTGCACCCTTCAAGAGGAGAGACCTGCAGACCTCCATAAATTTACGAACCTCTCCCCGTAGCTCTGATACCAAGATAAAATATGTGAAACAAACACACGGTGATATTACACTCACTTCTTTATTATTCAATGAAGACTGATTGCATTCTTAAATAGGAAAAGACTCTATTGAGTAGGTTACATGCAAACCACATACAACTAGACTCTCAACTCCAAACTGACTCTTAGAACTAACACTTGTAACTTGCGCTTACTCCATTATTTCCAAGTATAAGAACACAATGCAATTTTTGGTCATATGATATGTGCTCCCTTACACTGTAATCATTATAACCCTGTTGCATCTCATAAAATAGTGAAATCAGCAGAAGCCTCACAACTATTAGATCGAGGTGATGAAGATCGAGTTTTGGAGGCAAATGCAATAATGCGATATTTAGATCCTCTAGGGACATAAGCATAGATGATAGAAGCGTGAAAAATTCGCAACCTCAATGAACTAGTAGTTAAGATAGGTGCAGAGTCCACTTGCATTGATATTGTCACTTTTTCAGAGAAATGTCATTCGAAAATCTTTGGAAACCTGCGGAAAGGCTTTCGAGGGTAAGGCTTTCGCCGAGTTTTTTTTTTAAATAAGTATTCCAAAAGTACCTGACATTTTTCTGAGAAGATATAAAAATTTAGAAGTGCAAATCAACGCAACCATTTCATGAGTATTCCAAAGAAATGAATTCGAAAAGTGCCTAACCGTTTCAGGGGTTTCTCAAATATGTGTTTGTTGAAACCTCTCGATAGCTTTTGCGGTTTTATTAAAAGATTCGTTTGAATGAAAGATTGAACTATTCTCAAAGGAATTCAGAGATTTCTGAAAAATGTTTTTCAAATGAAAGGATGAAATTGATGTTGGATAAAAGTTTTATCTTTTGGTTTTAGGGATGGAATTTGGTTGAAATTTGGTGATGTAAATTTGGACAAAATAGTTATTTTTTATTATTTAAATTATATTTCTAAATGTATAAATGGATTCAGCCTGATTCAGAGTATTGAAAAAACTCTAGAACATTTCAATTATACAAACTTAATCACTTAAATCTATAAATCCAACCATTCTTCATCTATTGAAAAAACTCTAAAACATTTCAATTATACAAACTTAACCACTTAAATCTACAAATTCAACCATTCCTCACCTAATTTCAAGTAAAATTAAAAGAAAAAAATAAAATGAAAATTACGGGAATACGCTATTGAAATCTTCTCTCAAGCTCAAGGGTTTTGAAAGATACTTCGCTGGGAAATGATAACAAAAAGAAAAAATCAGCTTTAATCGTTCTACCCTTTAAACTAAAAAAGATAAAGCAAAAATTATAATTTTAATGGGGACGTTTTATTGAAATGGTTAAAATCAAATTTAAAAAAAAAAGATGGTGAAAGAACGTGGTTACTTGAATTTGAAGTATCATAACTTAAATGTATAACCTTGAATTTCCAAGCAACTTTTTGCAAAGTGTAGAGGATATGAAGGGCTTTGTATTCAATGGGTTCAAGCAACTTTCTGCAAAGTGTAGAGGATATGAAGGGCTTTGCATTCAATGGGATGCAGATCAATGTATATCAACCATTTTTATAAAGTGATTGCTTCTAGTTGACTATGACATGGATGGTGGAGAAATAATAAACCATTAATTAATTAAGTAATATATAAATAACTAATTAATTTATTTAATGTATTAATGTATAAATTAAAAAAATAATGTAAAAATATATTAATATATTAATTAATTATTACATTAATATAATATTTAAGGTATTAATATATCAATATAAATTGTAATGTATTAATGTAACTTATTAATTATTAATGTATTAATTAATTTATACTCTAATGAATTAATTAAGGTAATATTATATCAATATAAATTAATATAATAAGGTAATAATATAGTTATACTCCAATAGAGGGACTATATCGATCGATAATGCATTGACTACATATTAGTTTGTCCTTTGACCCAAAATATTTGCACAATACCTATTGTTGGAGCTATGGAATTAAAAGCATATATTTTTATATAATAAAAAGTAACATATATGTATTGATTTGATTGGATAAGAGATCGGAGGTCTTATTGCTGGCTTTGCTATTCCCAATGTACTATATGGCAGCATATCCAAACTTTTTCTCATGGATAGTATTTTTTAATCATATATTTTTCCTCTATATTGCTTGAAGGTCGATTAATGCTAGCATTAGTTTGAATGTTTGTATTAGCATTTTCTTCTAGCCGAATATATCCGTAAGTTTTGATATGTACTAAGAATATTGAAATGTTTTGATATCCAAGCTTTGTAGTGATTGAGAATTCCAAAGTTTATAGCGTCTTTGGCGGATGTGTATTTGTTGAAATGTATTGACACTTATTATGAGATGCCTCAATAGGCCCGGCAGTGTAAATGTTTACATGACACGAAATCCTCCAACACCCCTGACAACTTAAATGTTTGCATACCACGGGATCCTTAGATAGCCTGACAGTCTTAAATGTTTATGTAAATACGCTTCTCGTAGTACATTTTTCCTCGAAATTTTCTATACAATTATAGTGAATTTGCACAGTGTTGTTTGTCCACCACCAGTTCAATAGCCATTGTATGTTTCATCCTTGTTATTCCATTGAAGCTACATACATTGTTTACTGGTTTGGTGAGTGTTTATTCTTCGTTGGTTTGTCGGTTGCTGCCATTGTATGTTTCATCCTCGTAATCGTTGAAGCTACATACATTGTTTATTGGTTCGGTGAGTGCTTCTTCTTCGTTGGTTTGTCGGTTGTTGCTTGTTGTTGTTTTGCTTACGATTCGACCTGTGCTTCTACATTTCATCATTTCGAAGTAAGTTTCGATGCCATAGTTTCATTTTGTATTGCTTGTTTGTTGTTCAATGTTTGTAGTTTGCAATTAAGAATGTTTTCTTATTTGTAGTTGCATGTTCCTTCTATGCTTCTGGTTCCTTCTATGCTTGGGTTGTAGTTTCGTAATCGTTGGAGATACATATGTTGTTCACTAGCTCGGTGATTCTTGTTGGTTCGTTGGTTCGTGGGTTGTTTGTTCTATTTGTATGGTTGGGGTTTGCGCTTTGGGGCCCTTGGGGTGCAGTTCGTCATGTTCGTTCTTTCTTGCTGGTTTGGTCCTTGTTGTTTTATTTTGTTTGATTCGGCCTTATAGGGTTGGGGTGCATCGGTATTGGTTGGAGATTTTGTTTTTTCTTTTTTTTTGGATTATTATTGTTTTTTGGGGGCGCTTTACGGTGTTCAACCCCTGCACCCATGAGTCGACATGCAATTGTGTTATTTTCCATGTCTATCAAGGCCAATATCTGTTATTCTATGAGAGTTTGCTAGTGCTCCAGTCCTTCCATGAATGAAAATTGTTGCATGCAAAATTGTTTGAGGATTACATGTGAAGTTACAATATCCGTTGTTTTTTTGTTGGAATAAAACATATGTATGCAGGGTACATTTATAAACCATGTATGGTCAAATGTGCAGATATGACATTACATGTTATTTATCCTCTACATAGAATAGTGTGCGCACGATACAATTTGTGTTGTGCTTGAGATATGATATGTGCAACAAAGATTCTGCAAGATTATATTTTGATGTCTGGAAGCATGTCTGGGTAGTTTTCCATGAAAAACTAAGAACTTGTATCGTGGGCACAATAGTATATTTAGAGGATAAAGAACATGGTTAAAGGGCATAATTGGATAAATTTCCAGGGAAAACCAGAAATCGTGTAACTATGGCCATGTAATTGTGTGATATTTTGTGCCTTGTAATATATTTTGGGCAGGGAAAAAAAATATACACATTTACAGCCATGGATAGAGAAGTGTAAAGGTTCATGTTTCTACCTTTCTAGACTGTTCCTTGAGTCAGTTTTGTTGTATGTACATATTTCTTGTTCTCCGATGAATACCAACTTCCATTGATGTTCATTGCATTTTGTGCATTCCCACATTCAAACAAACATAATAGCTAGAGAAAATGAGGGAGTCTTGACTGCATCGGCTAAAGAGGATATAGAAAGGTTCATGCTTGTACTGTTGTTTCATATTTCATTGTTTTTTATTTCATTTATGGTCTGTATATGTGTTAAATTAGTTGTGTTCCTTCCTACATGGTAAGTTATCTTGGTTACATGCGTTCCTTCCTGCATACTTAGCTAGTTCATGTTCGTTGTGTTTGCGCTGCTTTGTTGCATTTAAACAAATAGAACGGTTGGATAGGACAAAGGACTCTTTGGAGGGTAAATGGACCTATTTTTCTTTCTTTTAGATGTCTGTCTTCATACTAAATTTCCTTTGTGTACATTGCATCTTTTGCGTTGTTGCCTTGTAAAAAACAAGTTTCTTGGACAGGGAGATGAATTGTTTTGTGCAACAACAGAGGGTTTTGTGGTACAATCTTCTAAAAGGTATAACAAGTGTGCTGGTAAATTAAATATACAAACCAGGTGGGGGCATATAATATTAGACTTGAAAACAATGACTTCGCAGTAATGGGCCTTTCTGTGCTCCCTATTTCTACTTTTTCCATTTTCTATTATCCCTTTTGTTTTCTAATTCATCTGCCTAGTGTGCTTTCCGAAAATTCCTTCGTGCGCCGGTTGGCAGACTAACAGATTGACACATGTTGTCCTGCTTCTACCTTATTCCATAGTTACCCACTTTCTCTATTGCGAGTGCCAGGATGGAAGGTTGAAGATTGCTCCCCTGGCTTCTGAGGGTCCGTGATATACAGATTGGCCATGGTACCTCGTGCTCACCCCCTGTTTACTGTTAAACATTTGTCCAATTAAAAAATTCAGATGCATATAGATTTATGGTTATTTGGTCTTTCTAATGGATAATATACAATGCATGTGCTTGTTTAGTCCTAATGTCCATCTCCACATTCTTTCATCAGAAAAAGTTGGACTAGTGACACGAGCATGAGCAGCCAGTCATCCCAGACATCAACAGACCGACAAGGCCAAAGGTAAAGATGCATACGCTCTTCTCTTACTATGTTTAATAAAAAACATTTTTGGGCTATATATTCATCTATGGCATGGAGGATATGTTGATTTCATCTACAATACATGGTTTGGAGCTCGCAAGAAGTATCAACAAGTACAAACGAGACGTTGAACGTGTTGCATGTTCCACAGACTAAGAGGTGTGGTTGTGAAACTCTGGTTCCATAGTTCATCAAAACTATGTGTGTACTTGTAGAAAACTACCATTCACTTTAGTTTTCCTGTTCAAAAAATGTCATCAGGTCTAGAGTTGTGACATCCAAAGTACTGTCAATAGAGGGCTTGAACAACCGCTAAATTGGACAAGTGTTCATTGGGGACATAATGGTTGTCTATAGCACCTACTTGGACAAGGAAAACAAAAGTAGATCCATTATGCATGTTGACATGATAGACAAGGACACCATGATGACAGTGACACTGACTGTTCCTCCATAACTTGTCCAGAAACATGCAGAAAAGATATTGCTGCATAATGGGATATCCATTACAAATTTTAATATATTGACCAAAATAGTATATGGTTGTGGTGATTGCGATCGAATTATTTTTCTCAACGAAACAAGCATTGTGGAAAAAATTCCCACTGTTTGTTCAGAATATCATTTCATCACGGACTCGACTATCAGCCAGCTTGCACAGAGCACTGATATTTACCCAATCAGAACGATTGGGGCTACTGTCACACTGGTGAGAAAATTTGTCTTGCAACACATTCTCCATATAAAGGATGGAGATTCGGACAACGACAAGGCAATGGTACCACTTTTCATATTCAGTTTTGTCCTTTAATTTCGCATTTGCATGTATGTCAAATAAGTTACACAAACATTACACTGTTCCATGTTGCAGCTACAATTTTTTGATACGTATTAAGACTTGTTTTCGTCAATGGAACGTCAATTTCATAGAGGGAAGATTCCACTTATGTTGTTCAAAAATATAACAAAGAAGAGGGATGCTAGAGAAAGGATATTTCGGACAACCCAGACAACATTTGTAACAGAGTTGCGAGTAGATATAGAAGAGGATATGAAGAAATTAGCTAGCTCTACAACTGTTGTGCTTATACATCCACAAAATCATCCTCACTTTGCTTATAGAAATAGCCTTCAACAAATTTTTGCGCCTGTTTAATTTTTTATTTTTTTTTAAAAGGGGAGGGGGGGGTGCACTTGTGTATTATATTGTTCAATGTATTAATCCCTTTGCTCATGTTCCCAAGTTGAAGGTCTTTTAGTTGCAGCCAATGTGTACTCAACCCCCTTTGAGTCTGTATGTGCAAAATGCAACTATGTTGCTTCTGCCTCCGCTTTGATACGTGATGATACGATTGATTGTCTGTGATGTAGTGAAAAATGTCTATATATAGATGGAAATTGCATCAATTTTGTTATCTGAACTGTGGGCAACACAACCGTGCATTGTATGGTTAGGAAACCTCTGTTACAAAATGTGCTTTCTGAGTTGGCAGAGTTGTCGTATGAAACATATATAGAGAAAAAGGCAAGCAGTGTCTACATGCTACGCAGCTTCATATACACAACAAATTCACCTTAAATGAGGACAATGTAATTTTTCATATCAGCTGAAGAAGGGGAAAAAAATATCAAACTTTGGCAGGAAATGAAAATACCTCATGTGTCTCTGTAATATTTGTTCAACATTTAGATGAATGTTCGTTGGACTTGTCCCATATCTCTGTAATCCCCATATATTGCATGGCCCTGGTTATTTTCTACCGGGAACATATACCAGATGCAAGAGAAAATGAATGCAACGACGTCTTTTATTTGTATATCAAACTTTTTGGTGCAAAGGTCGATGGGTTCTACTCTATGGAACCTTCTGGGAACTTGCTTGCGCTCTGTTTAAAGTATGGTTGGTTCTTGGTTATCTTATTTGTCTGTCAATTTGTATACCGTTGAACTCCAACTGTTCTTTGAAGGACATGAAACAATATAATTGAAATTTTTAGCTAGCTGGCCCGCAGATCCACCTGATAATTTCTATGGTGTTGTGATGCAAATGTAGTATGTGGCTTTCTTTAGCAGATTTCCTTGATCGATCAAGTTGGTCAAATTATTGTTTTGAAATAATTTTAAATCAATGAATATATAGTGTGAGAAGTGCAACTATCCTATCATAGCAACAAGAGGCTCTTAAAATTCAAATTGGTCATTGTTTTGGCATTTTTGCTTATTCGATGAACTTGGTAAAATAAATATCCTAGAATAATTTGAAATCAACGAATATATATTGTGACAAGTGAAATTGTGCTATCAAATGAACAAGAGGGCCTTAAAATTCAAATTGGTCCTTGTTATTCTTGTGGTGATAGAATTTAAAAAAAACTTTCTTTTGTTTCCTTCATTTTTAAAAAAATAAGCGATTTAACATCCTTTAATAATTTAATGTAATTCACTTGTACAATATCAATAGTTAATATTAATAATTTATTATTTGAAAATAATGTTTTTAGATAAAGTTAGATAGGATGAGCATCCCTAAACAATTTCAATCTTGAACCCGCCAGATGTGGATTCCGCAAGTCCGCCTGTCAATTTGTATATCGCGGAAGTCTGGGTGATATTTGCAGGACACAGAACAAAAGAGACTAAAATTTTCGCCCGCCAAGCCGAGAACCCGCGATCCAAAAAGTGCCCAAGTATGGAATGGCAGATCCGCATATGCTCTATAAAATATCTTGTCCATACTTTCTAAAAGTACACTTTTACTATGTATTGCTCGTTTGTCGGAAAAATTTTATATCAGTCGCCCGACCAAATTGTACAAACTTTCTCGTCTAATTAAATTTTGCAATATCAAAATTTAATATTAATAATTTAGTATTGAAAATAATGTTTTTAGGTATGTTAGATAGTTGATAGGGATTAACATCTATAAACAATGGAAAACTTGAACCCGCCAGCCCTCAAGTCCATCTATCAATATGTATATCACGGAACTCCAAGTGCTATTTGGAGGACACAGAACAATGAAATTTCAATGTTGAGCCAACCATCTCACATGTCCACTTGTCAATTTTTATATCATGGAATTGTGAGTGGTATTTGTACAATGCAAAACAATAGAGGCCCAATTTTCATCCCACCATCCCTAGAGCCTCTAAAAAAAAAATGGCTAAATATGGAATTCATACGGGATCGCTACGGGACAATAAAAGTGCAATGTTCAGCTAGTCAGCCCGAGTTTGCCTGCCAATTTGTATATCGCGGAATTTTGGGTTCTATTTGTAGGTCATGGAACAATAAAACCTCAATTTTCATCCCGCCAGGCCATGAACCCGCGATCCAAAAAGTGCATAAGTATGGAATAAGGAATCTTCATATGTTGTATAAAATCTCATGTCCATACTTTATAAAAGTACATGTTTACTATGTATTGCTCATTTTTCGGAAAACTTTTATATCAGTCGGTCCACCAAAATGGACAAACTTTGTTGTCTACTTAAATTTTGCAATATCAATATGTAATATTAATAATTCAGTATTGAAAATAATGTTTTTAGATATGTTATATAGTTGATAGGGATTGCCATCCATAAACAATGGCCAATTTGAACCAGCCATCCCTCGAGTCCATCTGTCAATCTGCATATCGCGGAAGTCCGAGTGTTATTTCGAGGACACAGAACAATGAAAGTGCAATGTTCAGCCAGTTAGGCCGAGAGCCCCCAATCAAAAAAAGTGGTTAAATATGGAACGAGGGATACACATATGCTCTATAAAATATCTTGCCCATACTTTCTAAAAGTACATGTTTAATATGTATTTCTCGTTTGTCGGAAAACTTTTATATCAGTCACCCAACCAGATTGTACAAACTTTCTTGTCTAATTAAATTTTGCAATATCAAAATTTAATATTAATAATTTAGTATTGAAAATAATGTTTTTAGATATGTTAGATAGTTGATAGGGATTAGCATCTGTAAACAATGGAAAACTTGAACCCGCCAGCCCTTAAGTCCATCTGTCAATCTGTATATCGCAGAACTCTGAGTGCTATTTGGAGGACACAGAACAATGAAACTGCAATGTTGAGCCAGCCAACCCATAGGTCTGCTTGTCAATTTGTATATCACGGAATTGTGGGTGGTGTTTGTACAGAGTGGAACAATAGAGGCTCAATTTTCATCCCGCCAGCCCAGAGCCCCCGATCAAAAAAAATGGCTAAATATGGAATTCATACGAGATCGCTACAGGACAATACAAGTGCAATGTTCAACCAACCATCATGAGTCTGCCTATCAATTTGTATATCGAGGAAGTTTGGGTGCTATTTGTAGGGGATGGAACAATAGAACCTCAATTTTTAGCCCACCAGGCCATGAACCCGCGATCCAAAAAGTGTCGAAGTATGGAATAAGGAATCCGCATATGATCTATAAAATCTCATGTCCATACTTTATAAAAGTACATGTTTACTATGTATTTCTCATTTGTCGGAAATATTTTATATCATTTGGTCCACCAAAATGGATAAACTTTGTTCTCTACTTAAATTTTGCAATATCAATATGTAATATTAATAATTTAGTATTGAAAATAATGTATTTTGATATGTTGGATAGTTTATAGTGATTGCATCCGTAAACAATGGAAAATTTGAACCCTCCAGCCCTCGAGTCCATCTGTCAATCTGCATATCACGGAAGTCCGAGTGCTACTTGGAGGACAGAGAACAATGAAAGTGCAATGTTTAGCTAGCCATCCCGAGAACCCACGATAAAAAAAAAGTGGCTAAATATGGAATTAATACGGGATCGCTACGGAACAATAAAAATGCAATGTTTAGCAAAGCAACCTGTAAGTCCTCCTGTCAATTTGTATATCACGGAAGTCTAGGTGCTATTTGTAGGACATAGAATAATAGAGACTCTATTTTCAGCCCGCCAGGCCACGAACCCGCGATCCAAAAAGTGCCTAAGTATGGAATGAGGGATCTACATATGCTTTATAAGCAATCTCATGTCCATAATTTATATAGAGACTCATGTCCACAAGTCCGCCTATCAATTTGTATATCGTGGAAGTCTAGGTGCTATTTGTAGGACATAGAACAATAGATACTCACTTTTCAACCCGCTAGGCCATGAACCCGCGATCCAAAAAGTGCCCAAGTATGGAATGAGGGATCCACATATGTTCTAGAACAATAAAAATGCAATGTTCAGACAACCAACCCACAGGTCCTCCTGTCAATTTGTATATCGCGGAAGTCTGGGTGCTATTTGTAGGAAATGGAACAATAGAGACTCTATTTTCATCCCGCCAGGCTGCGAATCTGCGATCCAAAAAGTGTTTGATTATGGAATGACGAATCCACATATGCTCTATAAAATGTCATTTCCATACTTTATATAGACTCATATTCGCAATTACACCTGTCAATTTGTATATCGCGGAAGTGTAGGTGCTATTTGTAGGACACAAAATAATAGATACTCAATTTTCATCCCTCCAGACCGTGAACCCGCGATCCAAAAAGTGCCCAAGTATGGAATGAGGGATTCACATATGTTCTATAAAATCTCATATCCATACTTTATAAAAGTACATGTTTACTATGTATTGCTCGTTTGTCGGAATAATTTTATATCACTTGGCCGACCAGATTGTATAAAATTTCTCATCTAATTAAATTCTAGCATATCAATATTTAACAATAATAATTTATCACAGGTCCGCTTGTGAATTTGTATATCGCAGAATTGTGGGTGTTATTTGTAGAGCACCGAACAATAGATGCCCAATTTTTTTCCCATTAGCCCGAGAGCCCCCGATCTGAAAAAGTGGCTAAATATGGAATTAATACGGAATCGCTACGGTACAATAAAATTTCAACGTTGAACCAACCAACCCGCAAGTCCGCCTGTCAATTTGTGTATCGTGGAAATGTAGGTGCTATTTGTAGGACACGGAACAATAGAGACTCAATTTTTTTCTCGCCAGGCCGAGAACCCGCAATCGAAAAAGTTCCTAAGTATGGAATGAGAGATCTGTATAAGCTCTAAAAACTCTCATGTTAATACTTTATAAAAGTACATGTTTACTATGTATTGTTCATTTGTTGCAAAACATTTAAATAACTCGCCCGACCAGATTGTACAAACTTTCTCATCTAATAAAATTCTGCAATATCAATATGTAATATTAATAATTTAGTATTGAAAATAATGTTTTTGGATATGTTAGATAGATGATAGGGATTGCCATCTATAAAAAATGGAAATCTTGAACCTGTCAGCCCTCGATTCCATCTGTCAATCTATATATCGTGGAACTCTGAGTGTTATTTGGAGGACACATAACACTGAAAGTGCAATGTTGAGCCAACCAACCCGCAGGTCCACTTGTCAATTTACAAATTCCGCGACATACAAATTGACGGCCAATATATGTCACTGAGATGCAATATGACCATCGACCCTTCACATCTCCTGGGTATATCTTCTGTCCTTTTTCTTTTGTAACCCACCTGACCGATTTCCATTGGTATTTCTTGGAATCAATTTTTCCATCACCACTGCCTTCGTACTTGTTTCCAGATATGAAATAATTAAGCTTTAATTCTAGTAGCCATCCTGCGGGAACCGTTAAGATTGTCATTAATGTCCGGAAATCTGAAGAAGATTTGTCATTACTATGAATTAAACTAATATTTTCGCACAAGTATGTTATCCTTTCGAAGTATTCATTTCAAAGGCGATGCAATCTTTTTTTTTATGCACTGACGGGTTGGTGATTTTAAGAAATTTCTAATTCTTAATCTCTTTTTTCCATCACCGACACCTTCACACTTTTTCTAATTGTGCAATTAATGAGTTGTGATGGTGACATCTCATTCCGCATGGACCCTAGAAATTGTCATTGATCAGTGAAAGACTCGAGGAGATATTCAATTGATACACATTAAACCATAATTTGTAGAGGGTTATATTATCCCTCCCTGATTTTCATTTCAAACATCGTCTCGAGCAAACATAAATTCTTAATAACTTCTGGCAGCAGTTCTCTCCACAGACAGTAAACACATTGGGGCATAATGGCCAAAGGTTCCACTATTCCAGGGAATATTATTAGTATTCATCTCCCTCCGCTCAGGAGAAAAAAAGGAGATGATCCCTTGGTACATGGAGAGATATATTTCAAGCCAAAAAATTCCATGGCAACCCTGGCTTCTCAGAGAACCTGTTGAGTTGCATTCATGGTTGTCGCAGAAGTTGATGCCATGAATTCTGAGCCGAAAGAACATGATATGTGGACGATGATACGACAATGGATGATGGAAATGCAGAGAATCTTTCCACTCCTGTGCCCAAATTGAAATCAACCATAACGAATGGAACTTCCTGGCTCAGTGATGGCGGTCATGACAACACCAAAAGGAGTTTCATAAAAGAAACCGATGGTGAACGCAACAAGCACTTTGCAGTGCGAAAATTCCAGAGTTCCAAATTAGTCCATTCTGGGCAGAAGAGTTTCATTGTAAAGAAATGATATGTTGGTTCTCCTAGAGATATATTTCAAGACAAAAAAATATTGATTAACATATTCGGGAATCAGGTCCAAAACTCTCACTGTTCCAAGACATTTTCCTACTAGTCATCTCCTTCTGCCCAAAATAGACTAATTTGGGCCTCTGGAATAGCATGTGCAAGTTGTCCTACCGAATTGTTTTTGACTATGTAGAGGCAGTTTCAACTAAGGTCTATTCCACTTTCCCTACAACCATTTTCATCTTGTTCCGTAGGGGAAGCTTGTGAAAAATATCAATTTCAGCACAAGATGATTCATCGAGGAGAAAACTGCAAGGATCTTGCATACTGCGGATCCCATGCCTGTGTTTGTCACAGATACCTTCAATGTTTTGGCCCGAAGAAATGGGTCTAATTTCTAAGGATAGATGTACAATACTCGGATTTTTTCTTATTTTTTAAATGGATTTTCCATTAAAAAATATTTTCCTTCGACTCTTCATTGCTGCCTCTTTTCTGGGTTTAACGCATGTTATAATTGGCATGGTTCGATGCTCTCGTACTTCTTTGATATTGTATTTACTTAGCTTATCGTTTCTAAGATGGAACATTTAACAATTATATGCCAATGTACTGTGTGAATCCACTAGATTTTTATGCAAACAAAAAATGGATTACACAGTTTCAAACCAACGTTCAATTCTATTCATAATGTAGATAAAACATAGCAATACTAATGTACAATGTTGTAGAAAAATAGTTATTTGTGTTTCTAGACATGCAATTATTAAGTTTTAATGCTAACAACCCATAATGCAAGAAGTTTAATACTTGAATTAATATGTTGCACTCATGGAAGAATGTATCAAGAACATAGTTACACCCACACGTTCCAATAAAATCTGATCTTCAACAAAGCATTTGTTGGCAATTAGTAGAAAATGAAGTTTAGTAGTTAAGTTAATATGTTACAGTCATGGAAGAATGTATCATGAACATAGTTACACGCACACGTTGCAATAAAATATAATCTTCAACAACACATTTGATGACCATTAGTAGAACATCATGGTTTTACAACAATGGGGCTTCTTTGAAACCAATTCGTGCTTACGAAAACTGCCTTCTGTTTTTCTATTTTCCCACTCTTGTATTCCCTCTAGTTTCTCTTCATGGTTAATTAATCATTTTTTTCCCAAAAATGCCTTGCTCCACAGCTTCGCGTATTCACGCGTTTCCAATGACCGCTTCCCCTTTCTTTAAATTGGCCCTCTATTGTTCCTTGTCTCATAACTGGCACCCAGATTTCCATGATATACAAATTGACAGGCAGACTTGCATGTTGGTCGGGTCAACATTGCACTTCTACTCTTCCGTGACCTCCAAACAACATTTGGAGCTCCACGATATACAAATTGACAAACGGGCTCCAGGGCTGGGGGGCTCAAGATTTCCTTAGTTGGACTTGCCGACTGGCTTGCTAATAGAATGCCTCAAAGTTCACCGATATACAAATTGACAGATGAAGCATACAAACAAGAACCAAGTAAACTCCCAGCTAGTGTTCCTGGTCATTGTTTTTTGTTTCCACCAACTTCTCAATTCTTTCCAAGTATATATCTTGCCACGAAAATGGGATATTTGCTACAGATGTGAATATATTGGTCCTTGTTTTTTCGTCTTCTATATTTGGAAAAATATCCATTTGTCTTTTCCCTAAACTTTATCTTTTTCGTCACTTATTCATTCTTTCGAAAATGTATGGCTGAGTGTGTGGGAGGTCTTACGGGTTCATAACTGCACTCATGCTCTTTTATCATGACACCGACCAAACGCTTCCCCATTCCATACCCAGAAACTTCTCCAACCGTGAATTCCCGCTAGGCGGTCTCTACGTTGGACTTTTGTTGTTCCATGGCCTGCGAACAGTACCGTCACTTCCATGATATACAAATTTGCAACCATTCTTAGATCATACCCTCTTCCATATTATGGTCCACCTGTCATGCCCTCTTCCGTGGTGCACATTTTTGCACTGAAAAATTATGAGAAATACAATTTAACCATTGGGTCCTCGCATATTTAGTGGAACTATTGTCACCCCATTTTCAAGTCCGCTTGTCCGCTTTCCATACTTCACCATTTGTTCAAATTTATTTCGCGGATCATCGGTTTGGCGGGTTGAAGAAATATTCAGTACATAGTCATTGTTTCTTGTGCCCTCGTCCCTTTGCAATTAGTAGTTGGAAATTATATATAAGATCTTATTGCTATGCATGCAATTAGCAATTTCCATATTCCATACTTAGCCACTTTGTTGAAATTCCACAAATATACAAACTGGCTGTTGCACTGCCCCATCATGATCTCTTTCGTTTTAAACATTTTTCACTCAACAATTCCGAAACATGAAATTTGACCGTGCAACAATCGGTTGTCCCGACTATCCCCTTAACCCCTTTTTGAATCCTGTCTGACCATTTTTCAGAGCTTGCCATTATTTCCTTGCTCTTCGCCGTCTCCATCACCTTCGCACTTGTCTATAATAAAAGAAAATAAAAAGTTTATATATATATATATATACATATATTTTTTCTAAATATGGAATTACTGGCATTTAATTCTAACAGGTCATTATGCGGAAACCGTATAGAGTGTCATTGATGGGCAAAAGGCTCGAGGAAATTTCGTATTGATGCACATTAAACCAAAATTTGCGGGGGGATTATATTATCCCTTCCGAGTTCTCATTTCAAAATCATGAAATTCCATTCACACGGCGTGGCCTTTGCACGTTCACGAAACCTCCATTCCTTAATTTCTCTTCGTCGTACTCGCCACCTTCGCATTTCTAAATATGCAATAAATAAACTTTATTGCTAACATTTCATCATGCACCACCAATACAGATTGTCATTAATCAACGAAAGGCTCGAGGAGATTTCCCATTCATAATAATTTAACCAAGATTTAGCGAAAAGTTACATTATGGGCGTAATATCCCTCAGTCGAATCCAATTGTAATGTAATATAAATGTACTTAAGTTGGTGAGTTGTTTTGACCTCATTTGGTAATGCACGTCATGTGGCATAGTGTGTGCATGAACTGCACAGTAAAATGATGTAATATGCACATTCCAGGATACCTCGTGCAGTAACTAAGGTACGCGTAGTATGGAGGACAACAAGCCTCGTGTATATGATATGTGTTATAGGCTGGTGAGCCGGTTATATAATCTGGGATGCTTATGTTTTGGTATTGGGCCAGAACGCCTAGATGTTAAAGGCCAATGCACCTACTTTGTACATGACTCATGATTAATATAAAATACATCGTTGCACGTAGACCAACCATGATAAAAGATATGGGGGACTGAACTTCACCAGTTAGGGAAAGGGAGGGATAAAAGTCAAGGGAATATTATATTAATATTTACGAAAACATAAAGTATGGATAATTATTTTATCCTAAGGTCTAAAGTTGGAGACAAGTGGACCAAAGTAACTTTCGATATGAAAAGTGTCAAGTTGGGGACATGCATTCATATCCTGGGGAACTTAGCTCATTTGGTGACTTTTTCATGGATACCTTACCAGCAGCCCGACGATCATTCTCACCATCACTTTCATGAAGAGTTCACAATGATTCCTTTCCACACTCAGTTATCCAGTCAATGATTCCATGACCATTTTTCACTCACGCATTTCGTTATCCTTGAGACAACCATTTCACCATTCTGGAGCCTATTCCCATAGCCCTTTTCGGTTGGTGTACCTGGTTAGCTTGGAGTCGGATTGAAGAAGCAGGTTGTCAGGCCCGTGAGAAATTATCTAAGCGAGAGAATTGTTGGGGATTGATTCCTGAAGGTGTTAAATTGCAGCTACAATGCTCTGAGACTTCTGGTCTGGCCTATTGTTGAAGACCTGGAAGAGAAGTGGGGCAACCAAGGGACTGTTGAGAAGAGAAGGGGCACAATTCCTTGGGTGGGAAAGGCATTTGGGGAATGAGAGGTTGTAGGCTGTTAGTTGAGTGAGCACCTGAGATAGATTCTTTCTTGTTTTCCATGAGCCTTAGCCTGGATAGGAACCCTTTACCTTGGGTGGAGTTCAGTCCCAGCTTGGGGGTGACTCACTGTTGAGAGTGATGAACAGTGTAGTCTATGGATGGGAGGTTTGTGGATAGTCTGTATGCAGTTGGTGACAATATTTCTAGGATAAGTACCAATTGTATGATAAAATGATATGCTTATTTATGATTTACATGCCTATGTTACGGTTTATCATATATGTCATTATAATTGCCTGTATGTTTATGGGTAAATCCCTGTAAATGCTGCATATCTGTAGTTACTGCTATTTCAGTATAAAATTTGTATGTTACAGAAAGTAATTTCTTGTTTATGTTTATATGTAATGCTTCTTCAAGAGTGTTGCATGCATATGGTTTAGATGGATGCAGTTTAAAGAGTAAATTTATGTGGAATAGTTCAGTTGACTACTAGGTATGTTATCACAAGTTCTGTAGTAAGGGAACGAAAGCATTCCCTAGAGTAGCATGGTCCGGCCTGTTAAGGTTGGGAATGTTACCGACTAGTGTCAGATCATGAGTGGTTTCTCTAGAGTGGTGTACCCTGGCCTGTGGGTGGCCAGGGGAACGTTACAAGTTGGTATCAGAGCTTCGGTTCAACACTGAGCATGGATGGGCTAGAGGGGTTCAGTTGAAGCGAATATTCATAGAAGAGTAACTTCGAGGTGACCAAAATTGGAGTCACGAAGTGTCCATGGAAAAGGTTGGCGTGCTAGCGTGCATGGTAAATTTTGGCACCATGCGGAAGATTATTATGTGCAGATGCACATGCTGAATTTAGCCTTGCGCGGTGAGCACACACATAGTAATGTGGACATGGGGTGCGCATGTATTTCTTAACGCAGAGGATTTTTGTTGGCACGTGCATAAGTATGAGTATAAATTGTTTCGTGATGGTGTATTCAGTAGTGTGCGCAGATAATTGGGCGTGATGGAATATGTTGAACTTGACATGGTGCATGCATAGGACGAAATGCATGTGGAATATCAGTACGCAGTACCAAAACTATGCGCAATGGATATTGGCGCACAACGCAAGAGTAGTGCGCATAAGTTGTCGGTGCGACAAAGAATAAGTGCACAGTAGATATAGGTGCGCAGAAAAATGTTTTACCTTGTGATATTGCTATGCACAATAAATATAAATGAACAGGTCAAAGTTTAGAGCACGCAAAGTTGCATGGAAGGGGATGAGTCTGAGTTTAAATTTCATAATAATAAAATAAAAAGAAACCCACAACCTCATCGAAGCATTAATTAAAAAGAATTTCGAGTTTTGATTTCCTCCAATTTAAACAGATGAAAATAAAAATATAAGATTACAAGAAAAACTTATTATAAAAGAAAACAAGATTCATAACATCACCAGATAGAAATTGTAATAAAATAGTCTAAAATCTATTTATGTATTTATATAATTGTATTAATCACATAATTACAAAAGGGGGATGACATCAGTTAGCCTGTTGTGAAAAAGGGTCGTTTAAAGAACATGTCTATCATCTATGGTAATCTTTATCTCCGCTACCAGTTGTTCAAAATTCATTAAGACATGCTCATTTTAGTTGAAGACTTACTTCAACTTAGCGATCTCTACCTTTAAGGAAGAATCTAACCAGACCGGTTGATTTTCTCCAACACTTTTGGCCGCTTCAGTCGTAGATTTCTCCTTCTTCTGCCGCTTACTCCTTTTCTTCTTAGCGGCTGGCATGTTGATAACTAAATCCTTCATAGTTGGATTCAACCTGACTTCCAACCGTGAGTCTATAGTCGGCTCTGTGTGGAACTTAGTTGCTAGAATGTGTGCAAGGACCCTTTCCTCCTTATTTGCAAGAAATTCTAGCATGTTGCTCGAATAACCAGTTTCATTCGATTTAGCCTTGTCCATGTATCTCAGGTTGTGGATACCGAAAGGTGTTTTTACAGAGACCAGAAAGTCGAGCAATTTGGAGATTAACACAGATACCTTCATACTTGGGGAGTGGTAACTGTAGAATTCCATTTATGAAGTGAAAACAGATTACATACAAGAGTGTTGGGTTGCCATGCTCATCCAATCCATTTTGAATGATTAGCTTTTGAGTTTGTTACATGGCAGCATTCATCTGATGCCACATGGTTGTGAAGTATTGAATGAGTGAAGCAGGGTGATTTGACTAAGTCGCCGCCCACTCCATGAGTGGTGGATTTGACATGTTGAGACACGTGATACCGTGTCTCAACGTAAGTGGTTTTAGAAAGCCACCTTATTTCATAAGTGTATCTATGAAAGAATTGCGCATCTGTGTTTTCAAGACTTGAGTCTTATCTAGAATTGTCATGGTGATAACACCAGGAAATCTGGAGAGATAATTTTGATGTGTATATTGAACCAAAATGGTACATATTCTCATGAATTGTTGAATTGTTAGCCTGATAAGTTTCGATGGTTGCACACTTTGCAGAATTAACAACAACTCGATCAAATCCGACTAGTGCAGATTCCATAGAAATGGAAGAGGCACAAGGGAATTATAGTCAGCAAGATGAGAGAAGAGGGGTGGATGTCCATTTGGGCATGGAAGGAACGAACTCCAATGCACATGGAGAAGAAAGGAATGAAGATATGAATATGCATGAGACCGTCAAGAATTTGCAGAAGGATGTTCAAAGCCATAAAGATGATAATGAAAGGCTTATGAAAGCCAAAGAGTGGCATGATGAATTCAACATGAAGTTATTGGAGGGTTTGAACAAAATAGAAAAGAAATTGGTTAAGGAGAGTATCACAAGTAAATCTGGGAGTCACAAACCTTCAGAGGAAAAAAGAAAAGTAAAAAGTGCTAGTAGAAATCACCATCATTCCCAAAGGAATTCCAATAAGGGAACAGGAAAAATCTCGAGTCTATCCCCTGTCAGAAGGTATAAGAGATCTGGGGTGTATGAGCTGAGAGGAGAAATGAACAAAATCAAACCTCCTACATTTGATGGTGAGCACAAGAAGGATGAAGATGCATAAACAGGGTTTCTAGGCATCAGAAAGTATTTTCAATTGCATAATTATTCTTCTCATGCAGAAGGTAGAATCGTTATCTATCAACTCAAAGGAAAGGCCTCCATGTGGTGAGATCAACTTGTGTAGATGCAACACATTGTAGAGAAAGGTGTTACTTGGAGGGAATTCAAGAAGTATTTTGAGAAGAAGTACTTGACTAAGAGATACTATGACAAGAAAATGAACGAGTTATTTGAACTCAATCTTGGAAGTATGACCATAGATAAATATGAGAGAAGGTTTATGGAACTGTTGAAGTATGTCTCTTTCATCAAGGATGAGACAGTCAAAATTCAAAGGTATTTAAGTGGATTGCCATCGTTCTTCAGTGAAAAAATACAGTATGATGATACAAAGACATTAGAAGAGACCATAAGGAGAGATAAATGCATATATGATCAGCAGAAAGCAAGGTCATCTTTCTAACAGGCTTGGGAAGACAATAAGAAATTCAAAATGGATTAGAGGAAGAAGGGAGATAAGCCATCATTCTTTAGAAATAATCCACAAGGATAGAAAATGCCTAAAGAAACCAGAACGATTGACACAGGGAGTCAAGGGCCAAGGCAGCCACCAATTCAATGTTGGGGTTGTAAAGGGGACCATAGGTTCAGAGGTTGTCCTCACAGAGGTGAAAAATGTAGGGTTGTTCACAATGTACAACAAGATGAAACAATGGAGGACATGGGCAGATATGTGCCAAGGATTTATGAAGCCCTGGACAACAAGCAAGAAGAGTATTAGTCCCACATGATTGAAGTGGAAGGTATGATCAACAACCAAACCCTTGTTATTTTGATTGATTCAGGAGATAGTCATATTTATATAGACCCTAAGATGGTGGAAAGTTTTCAATTGCCAAGAAGAAAGCATGGGAAATCCTGGTTGGTACAACTAGCTACATGAGCTAGAAGAAAGGTTAATGAAATGGTCAAGTCATGCCTCATAGACATGAATGGACTGAACACCAAGTCAAATTTAAACATCTTTCCTTTAGGTTCCTATGACTGTCTAATTGGTATGGATTGGTTGGACCAACATCACACTCTCTTAGACTATCACAACAAAGCATTTACTTACTTCGATGAGGAAGGGAAACTAAGGAAGGTACATGGAATCCCCAGGGCAGTAACCATTAGATAAATTTCAGCATTGCCATTGAAGAACTGTTACAGAAAAGGATGTCAAATAATTGCAACTCAATTGGCAGAGACACCTAGAGATAAGGTGCCAAATTTGGAAGATTGTGTTGTCCTGGAAGATTTTGAAGATGTTTGAAAGGAGGTACCCAGACTACCCCCAAGGAGAGACATTGATTTATCTATAAATTCGATGTCTGGAGCAGTGCCAGTATCAAAGATTCCTTACAGAATGAGTACACCAGAATTGAAGGAGTTGCAAATGAAGCTTGAAGAACTTTTGAAGAAGGGGTATATACGCCCAAGCGTGTCACCTTGGGGTGCCCCTGTCTTGTTTGTGATAAAAAAATATGGAACACTAAGGTTTTTCATTAACTTCAGACAGTTGAATAAAGTGACTGTTAAGAATAAGTATCCTCTGCCAAGGATTGATGACCTCTTTGATCAATTAAAGGATGTAAAGATATTTTTAAAGATAGATCTCAGATTAGGATACCATCAGGTAAGAATTAAAGAAGAATATATTAGAAAGACCGCCTTCAGGACAAGGTATGGTCATTATGAGTTCATAGTGGTACCATTTGGGTTGTCAAATGCACCAGTTGTTTTCATGTGCTTAATGAATGGTGTTTTCCAAGAGTATTTAGACAAGTTTGTTATTGTCTTTTTGGATGACATTCTTATATATTCCAAGTCAGAGGAAGAGCATGAACATCATTTGAGGATGGTGTTGCAAGTATTAAGGGAGCATCAGTTATATGCGTCAGTTATCAGAAACAGATTCATTATTTGGGGCATATCATTTCAAAGCATGGGATAGCAGTGGATCCTGAGAAGATAGAGGCCATTAGAGAATGGTAAGCACCGAAGAATGTGACAGAGGTGAGATCATTCATGGGTCTTGCAGGCTACTACAGAAGATTTATTGAAGGATTCTCAAAGATTGCACACCCAATCACTTCTTTGGAAATAAAGGGAGTGAAGTTTCAGTAGACACTAAATTGCGAGAAGAGTTTCCAACACTTGAAACAATTATTGACAAGTGATCCAATATTAAGGATCACAGACCCATAATAAGACTTCATCGTATGCACCAATTCATGTAATGAATGACTTGGTGGAGTCCTCAGTCAAAACGAGTTTGTCATATGTTATGAATCAAGGAAGTTGAAGGATCATGAAAGAAACTATGCCACTCATGATTTGGAGTTGGAAGCCATAGTGCATGCCCTAAGGAAATGGAGACACTACCTAATGGGAAAGAGGTTTGAGCTAAGAATAGACCACAATGGTCTGAAGTATTTATTTGATCAGCCAAATCTAAATGCTAGACAAAGAAGATGGTTAGAATTTCTAAGCGAATATGACTTTGATATAAATCATATAAAGGGGAAAGAGAATAAAGTGGTTGATGCACTCAGCATGAAGGTGCACGAATTACATGCTACAACTATTAGCATGTACCAAACTGATATTAAAAGAAAAATTATGGAGGCTGCAAATGCAAATCTGTAGTACAAAGAATTGGTAGCAATGCTACAGTAGGGTAAGATGCTTCAGAAGGTGGATAATTATAAGTTGGGAATAGATGGAATACTATTGCGCAAGAACATGATTTTTGTTCCAAATGTCCAGAACTTGAAACATATGATTTTGCATGAAACACATAATGTTCCTTATGCAGGGCACCCTGGATATCAGAAAACCATGGCAACGATCTAGATCCATTACTTTTGGCCAGGTATGAAGAAATAGATCACCGAGTACATCGCAAGATGCATGGAATGCCAGAAAGTGAAAGCTGAGAATAGGCACCCAACGGGGTTGCTGCAACCTTTAACCATTCCTGAGTGGAAGTGGGAAATGGTGACAATGGATTTTATTACGGGATTGCCTAGAAAAATCAAGCTGCATGATTTGATCATGGTGGTGGTGGAAAAGATTACGAAATCTTCCCATTTTATTCCACCGAAAACTATGCACAAGGCAACAAAGGTTTCTGATATTTTCATGAAGGAAGTGGCATGATTGCATGGGATTCCTAAAATAATTGTGTCCGACAGAGACCCAAAATTCACCTCGAATTTCTAGAAAGGATTGTTCAAAGGATTTGGAACGAATATGAACTTTAGTACAACTTATCATCCCGAGTCTGATGAATAGACAGAAAGGGTGAACAGGGTGATAGATGATATACTGAGAATGTATGTGATGGAGAAACCATTGAAATGGGAAGATTACCTACACTTGGTAGAATTCGCGTACAACAATGGGTATCAAGCATCATTGAATATGAGCCCATTTGAAGCACTTTATGACATAAAGTGCAATACTCCGGTGAGTTGGGATAATCAAACTGATAGGATAGTAGTTGGGCTAGAGTTGCTCAGGGAAATGGAGGACCAGATGACAAAAATTAAGCAAAATTTAAAAGTTGCCCAAGATAGAAAAAAAATTTATGCTGATAAGAATATAACCCACAAAGAATTCAAAGTGGGTGATCATGTTTTCCTGAAAGTGAAAGATAATAGGAGTTCCCTGAAGTTGGGAAGTTGGGCCAAGTTGGCAGCCAGATTTTGTGGGCCTTTTGAAATCCTAGAGAGGATTGGTCCAGTTTCTTATATGATTTCATTACCTGCATCTATGTATGTTCATAATGTCTTCCATGTATCATTGCTAAAGAAATATATACCTGATGTTAATCATGTTATTGACTGGAATGTGATTTAGGTGGAGCAAGAAGGCGCTTTGCAAGTGCATCCAGTGCGCATTTGGGACCGAAAAGTCAAAGAGCTCCGGAACCGAGCCATAGGGATTGTAAATATTCAATGGATCTGGTGCGGTCCTGAGGATGCTACTTGGGAGCATGAAGATGCAATGCGGACAAAATACCCACATCTTTTTGAAGATTTTTTAAAACTCTGTTATATATGGGTGTATGATGCACTGAGGACAACGCATAAATAAGGGGAGGGGATTGTAATATCCCTTGACTGAACCCAATTGTAATGTAATACACATGTACTTAAGATGGTGAGTTGCTTTGACCTCATTTGGTAATGCATGTAATGTGGCATAGTGCCTGCATGAACTGCGCAGTAAAATGATGTAATATTCACATTCCAGGATACCCCACGTAGTAACTAAGGTGCACGCAGTATGGAGGACAACGAGCCTTATGTATATGATATGTGTTATAGGCTGGTGACCTGGTTATTATAAGTTGGGATTCTTATGTTTTGGTATTGGGCCAGAACGCCTAGATGTCAAATGCCAATGCGCCTACTTTGTACATGAATCATGATTAATATAAAATACATCATTGCATGCATACCGACCATGATAAAAGAGATGGGGGACTAAACTTCACCGGTTAAGGAAAGGGAGGGCCAAAAGTCAAGGGAATATTATATTAATATTTCCAAAAACTTAAAGTATGGATAATTATTTTATCCTAAATTCTAAAGTTGGAGACAAGTGGACCAAAGTAACTTTCGATATGAGAAGTGTCAAGTTGGGGACATGCATTCATATTGTGGGGAACTTAGCTCATTTGGTTACTTTTTCATGGATACCTTACCAGAATCCTAACCATCATTCTCACCATCACTTTCATGAAGAGTTCACTGTGATTCCTTTCCACACTCAGTTATCCAGTCAATGATTCCATGACCATTTTTCACTTGCGCATTCCATTATCCTTGAGACAGCCATTTCACCATTCTGGAGCCTATTCCCATAGCCATTTTTGGTTGGTGTACCTGGTTGGCTTGGAGCGGGATTGAAGAAGCGGGTTTTCAGGACCGTGAGAAATTCTTTGAGCGAGAGAATTGCTAGGGATTTATTCTTGAAGGTGCTAAACTACAGCTACAACACTCTAGGACTTCTGGTCCAGCATGTTGTTGAAGCCCTGGAAGGGAAGTGGGGCAGCTGAGGGACTATTGAGAAGAGAAGGGGCACACTTCCTTGGGTGGGACAGGCATGTGGGCAATGAGAGGTTGTAGGCTGTTAGTTGAGTGAGCACTTGAGACAGAGTCTTTCCTATTGTCCATGATCCTTAACCTGGATAGGAACCCTTTACCCTAGGTGGAGTTTAGTCCAAACTCGGGGGTGACTCACTGTTGAGAGTGATGAACAATGTAGTCTATGTATGAGAGGTTCGTGGATGGTCTTTACGTAGTTGGTGACAATATTTCTAAGATAAGTACCGATTGTATGATAAAATGAGATGTTTCTTTGTTATTTACATGCCTATGTTACAGTTCATCATATATGTGATTATAATTTCCTGTATGTTTATGGGTAAATCCATGTAAATGTTGCATATCTATAGTTATTGTTATTTCAGTATAAAAGACATATGTTACAGAAAGTAATTGTTTGTTTATGTTTATATGTAAATCTTCTGCAAGAGTGTTTTATGTATATGTTTTAGCTACATGCAGTTTAAAGAGTAAATTTATGTGGCATAGCTCAGTTGACTACTAGGTATGTTATCCTATGTTCTGCAGAAAGGGAACAAAAGCATTCTCTAGAGTAGCATGGTCTGCCCTATTAAGGCTCGGAATGTTACTGACTAGTGTCATAGCATGAGTGGTTGCTCTGGAGTGGAGTACCCCGGCCTGCGGGTGGTCGGGGGAACGTTACATTCATCTCTAACTATTCATTTAAACCATCATCTCTAACAAAGAAACCTTCTCATAAACCTATGGCATCAGCTCGACAACATATCTATGGAGATACAGTGAACATCTTCGGGCGTGAGGACTAGAACTTCCACTGGTCCAGGGCATTTTCTTATTACTCAACCTCTGCCGCAGAGAACCAAGTAATTTGGACCTCCGGGATTGCTCATGCAGGCTGTGTCCTTGAATTTTTTGACTGTAAGCACCTCGTCTCTTGGCACGTTGATAAATTTATTGCAGAGAAAAGAATTATTCCACTGCAGGACCACTCTTCTATTTCTTTGCCACCTCAGGTCTTCCACCAGATGATGAAATTGTCGGAGCCAACATTTATGTACAGAGGAGAAGATTGCAAACAGTTCCTAGCAAAGCATAATAACGGATTGGACCTCTTGCCCCTTTTTTTGGAAAACCCAAATCTAGTTCCTGAAGATATTACAAGCATGCAGGTTAGTTCATTTAGAAATCCATTTCATGAAATTGTCTGGCTGCTTACAAGAATAACAGGATAGGAGTGCACAACTATTGTTTCCCGCATGGCTCTTTATATTTTTTATTTCACAGTCAATGAAAAAGCCATTTTTTATTGGGGCAGGTTAATTTTCCATGAAATCTCTTCCCAATTGTCAAGCTACAAAAGGGAAAATAAATTGTATATGTCATCCTATTTAGTTTTTGCAATAGCACATTCCTTTCGGTTTCCGCCATTGTCTCTGTCTAAGAATGTCAACTACGAATTCCACCCAGTAATGTTTTGGTACCAGGCCTTGTGGAAGCACAATGATTCCCACTGTTTTTATGAGGTTTTTAGTGGCTTCATGTCTATTTTCAAAGTTTTGTTGTTAGGAGAAGATGTTCCCCGCATATCTAAATAGGCAACTAGTTTTTTGGACAAGAAGGGGACACTCGAACAACCTACTCTCCTTCCATGTCACATTATGGACAGAATGTTTGTTGCAGAAGTAGCACATCAATACATCTACTGGTTCCATCTGTTCCAAAGGAAGAAAAAAAAACAGTTCATTCCTCTACCTTGGAAAATAGAATCGTCAACAAAATTGACGATTTCACAACACATTCTAACATCTCCAACCTGAGATATGATGAATACATAAGAGGATTCGACCCATATGATATTTTTAAACAACATTTACAAACACTTGGCCTCGACAATTTTTTTGTAAATAAACACCTGCCCAAAAATAGAGACAGTGGCGACAACGGTTCTGCCTCTGATGTCGGTGACGTAGAGACAATGAAAAGATGCACTAAATTGTACATGCAACAGAGGAAAGGCCCCAGTGACAAGAGTGTTCAATCCACAAATTCCACTCCAAAAAGTACGACATCATGGAGCATCTCTCCAACGACCCATCACAACAACAATTAAACCTAGAGTTCTTCAAACGGAGGAGGAGATAATGACCCTCCTCACTCTAAAATTGATAGTTCTCACAAGCTTCTAGTAGAGAAGAAGAGAAAAAAAATGCGGGGTAGGTGGAAGAGCCAAAAATTCAGAGTGAGAACATGGAACATGACACTGATCTGGATACCATGATCTGCTTCCTTGATCATCCTGGAGACACCATCCACCATAGCCATCCAATGAACATATCAGTTACCCAAAATTTTGATGAAGATGAATCCTTTGTGTTCCGGAGCACTGATTTTCATAGCTGGAACAAAAAATTGATAATTGAGAAAACAAATGTTAAAAATAAGAAAGGAAAGTCTCTTTCATAGGTTGACGTTGCCAACATGTAGCCATCCAAAATTTGTAAACTTCACACCGCGACCGGAGAAGCACTTCATGATTCCATTGGAGGCATTGAGACCGAGAATGCCATATTGAAGGACCGATTCAAGGAATTGTAAGATGCTTTCATTCCTATGCCATTGCTTGTTGATCCTTTGGAAATAGCCATGCCTGGCACCCTTGCACACAACTTAAAAGCATCATCCACCCTGATCACATCCTGAAAAGGATATGTGGAGAACAATATCAAAAAAAGAATGGAATTGATTATCGAGGCATGGAAAAGATCAAAAACCATCACTTCCCTTGGAACTAGGGAACATACATTGCTCAATCTTTTGCAGGCTGAATTAAAAGATGAAGAAAAATTATTTTTAAAGACGGTCATCCCTTTTGGCAAGATTGTCAACAATATGATAGAAACAAAAAGAAGAGAAGAATATCTTCCATCCAAAAACCGGATCAGCCAATTGAATGCATGTTGGAAAAAAAAAGTAAAGAACCTTTATCTCATTGTTCAGTCATGTGAACAATCCATATCGAAGAAAGATAAATTATTCACAAAGTTGTCAAATATAAACTTAGCCGAAAAAACTAACGACTTCCAAGACCCCCAATTAATCGCAAACTCCTTTCCCTTAACTAGGCAAGAGTTTGATAAACATGTTTCTATGTTTAAGAACTTGTCTCTGGAAAAAATTTACAGCATCCTTCAATTTGATCAAGCTCATGTCCACAACTAGATAGTCAAATATGCAATACAGAATGAGGAAATTCATCAGGCTCTCTCTAATATTTATATCGACTTCCGGGAATTATAAAACTATCTTTTCAACACAAAAATCTGGAATGAGATAAACATCGCCCCAATGAGAGGCTACATTGAATAATGGCTCAAAATGCAATTGAAACAAGTCATCGACGAAAGGAAACAGGCAGTTGCCAACATTCCAACAGCCGTGGAGGACATCCTTGAAACCAAAGTCATCAACGACATCAATGAAACGACAGTCACAAGAAAATAGCCAAAGGGATCATATGTACCCTCACTGTAAGTTTACTCATTGCATCCTTCTTTGTTTATCAACCCAGTTATTCCAGTTTCTTAAATACAAATGTATAGGCAAACACTTATACCTTTCCATTTATTTTCTTTTGCAGCTATTGCACTCTATCTTCTTTCCACAATCCTGTTTCTTTCACATATTTCTCTAATGGTCCGCAGGAACCCCAATCCCAGTCTACATGAAAAACACATTGAAATTCTGGTTTATATGTAACAGACTTTAATTTTTTTGCATATTTCAAAATTTCCAATAGTATGTAACAAACTTTTATATTTTGACAGATTTCAAATAAAAATGCATTTAAATTTTTATATTTTAGTCTACTCTATTCATATATTTCACCACTCTCTATGACAAATGCATTTAATTTTTAATATGTTACATACTTTTATTCTTATCCTTCACCAGTCTATATTGAAAATCCGTTTTCTCTTTTATATGTTACAGACTTTTCTTTTTTATATATTTCAAAATAAATGGTGCTCAATAATGCAAGCGGCATTTACTTATACCCCATGTTCACAAATGCATTTAAATTTTTATATTTCTTATCTCCTATTAATTTTATGTCATCATATATTTTTATCTTTCACCAGTCCATATGGAAAATGAATTTAAATTTCCAAATTTATTCTTGCACTGTCGACAATTTTTTTACTTTGTTATATACTTTCAAAAAAAATAGGTTTGCCAACCATCATTTACTTTTGCCCCATATTCCATGATATACATGTTTCACACAAAATTTTCGTGATATACATTTTGCACTGAACACTTCGTTTCATTTACAATTCACCCCATTTTCCACAATTTTCTTTCTAACCTCGTTGGCAGAGACTGCACTGCCACACATCCTTGTTTTAAGTGTGCATCTAAATCTATTAGTTCTGTTGAGTTAGAAATCTCGAAAAACCTAACGGGTGCCTTCCAAATCTTAAAATACATTTTTTTCTTACACAAAAATTTGAAATGTATTTTTTAATTGAAACTCTAGATCTAAGACAAACAAATGTGTGCAAATGTATTTTTAATTGAAGCTCTAGATCTTGTTAAGAGTCAAGATAATGTTTATATTGTTAAGTACTTGAATATATCTGAATAGATATGCAAATATACTTCCAAATAACCAAGAATAAACCAAACCATTCACCAATAATGAACATATGAATGTAGACAAAACCCTTGAGGTAGAGTAACATCATATATTAATCCTTATGGAAGGAAAACACTCATCAAACAATATTTTTTTGTTATAATCACAATATACTTCACTATGCTTCAATACATTGCTTACACTTCTTTATATAACACTCTTTATCTCTTGGGAACCTTCTAGAATGTCTTCTCATATTTATTATATCTAAATACCTTAATGAGTCTTATTATTAAATGCAGTGCACCTAGTCCACCTTACATTGAATGACTTTCACTAATAATACATAACCAAATTCTCATTGGGTACCTTCCTAAGTACCTCATATTACTTCCCTAGGTATACTACATTCCATCCCCCCTCACATGTTTCATCCTCGAAACATGTGAAGAAACCATACAATATGACCGACTAAGCAACGTAGCCAACTAGACCATTCATCCATCATAATGAAAGTAGAACATGATGTCCAACTGTTTCCTTTCTACTGTGATCTTGCTCCACATCATGTCGGAGTTTCCATGATATTGTTTCTCTAGCCTGATATCTTCCTACATTGCTAGTAGTCCTGCATGCATCTCTTAATTGATTTCCTTTCTAGTTCCCTACTGGTGGATAAATGTGTTGATATTCACGCCCTTGCCTTGATGACTATTGTGTCTCTATATGATGTGGATGTCAATATACAACAATTGTAGGAATTTGTTCTTTTTTTTTTTCAAATCTACAACACATTGTGCCTTTGAGTCAATGACCTCCTTAGCTTCATTATTGTGTCCTTCTTGTGGTTTTTCTTCATCTCCTTCAGTGGACTCTACCTCTTATTCAACTTCAAACTCGACAATAACTTCTTTGTTGGCCTCCGTTGGCCCATATTTCTTACTAAGAGACACATCCTACAATGCAATTTTCTTTTACTTACACCACAACTTCAAAAACTTCTTTTGCACATTAATATTAATGGTACCCACTGATTCTATCCAAGGATATACCAAAACAATATTCACTTCATCCATATCCATACCATAAAAATCAGAGTCCAACACATAGTTTTCCATGGTGTTCTTCAAATATTTAAAAATTTGAACATTTTCACCCTCAACCTGTGTGCTTTGAACATTCTTTGGAGGAACTTGCAATCTATTAACCAATTGACCATTGATAAAATTATGCATACAACTACGGTTAA
Source organism: Picea engelmannii (assembly GCA_009831015.1). Classification (NCBI taxonomy): domain Eukaryota; kingdom Viridiplantae; phylum Streptophyta; class Pinopsida; order Pinales; family Pinaceae; genus Picea; species Picea engelmannii. Next base: position 653,586 of record ML777588.1, on the reverse strand, counting down.
TAGAAACAATGATATTTTCTTTATGAATACAACCATGAACTTGTAATATAGAGTTGCCACATGGAAACAAACCCTTAGTACTTTTTGTATCCATTTTTCCAATATGAGACCACCTATCTAAAAGTATATTTTCAAATTATTTATCGAAGAATGTCATTATCAAGTTATAGTCAAACAATTTCCGTATGGACGCATCACCTTGTAACTGTAAATTGACCAAACCTCTCCAATGCTCTTTCCACACCGACTTATCTTCTTTTAGAAATTATTCAATACTAGGTCCATCAAATTTCCCTGTAAAATACATCTTGCTATGAAAAACCCCAAAAATAGAACTATGGTTTGTAAAAAAAAAAATCTCGTGACTTTTTCTGGAAAAAACCCTTAAAATTTGTCAAATTTGAAACACTAATAACTTCACTTCCCAGACTCCGTTTCCACCGATTTATTTTTTTTAATTGGGTATTTTTTGGGAGGAATAAAAATATCCAATTTGTTTATGTCAATTCTACTCATAATTTTTCGGATTGGAACCTGAAGTGCACCATCCCTTTTTTTTTAAACAAATTTATACAAAAATAACCAAAAATTTGTTCCCTTCTTTGGCCAAGGAAAGTGCTCTAATACCACTCGTTAAGTACCTGAATAGATCTGAATATATATGCAAATATACTTCATAAATAACCATGAATAAACGAAACCATTCACCAATAATGAACATATGAATGTAGACAAAACCTTTGAGGTAGGGTAACACCATATATTAATCATTATGGAAGGATACCACTCCTCAAGAAATCCTTGCTTGTTACAATCACAATATATTTAACCATTCTTCAATACATTGCTTACACTTTTTTATATAACACTCTTTATCTCCTGGGAAACTTCTAGAAAACCTTCTCACATTTATTATATCTAACTACCATAATGAGTTTTATTATTAAATATAGTGGACCTAGTCCACCTTACATTGAATGGCTTCCACTAATAATGCACAACCACTTTCCCATTGGGTACCTCCCTAGATACTCCATATTACCTCCCTAGGTATACTACATTGCCTTCTCACATTTATTATATCTAACTACCATAATGGGTCTCATTATTAAATATAGTGGACCTAATCCACCTTGCATTGAATGACTTCCACTAATAATACATAACCCCATTTCCATTGGGTACCTCCCTAGGTACCCCATATTACCTCCATAGGTATACTACATATCTAGAATCAAGTTATGTATAGTCATCTTAGATCATTGCTATACAATATTTTAATGCACTGACTAACATTGTCAAGATTCATAAGGACTTAATTGATTTTAATCTTAGGAAAAACTCTTCTAGTTTGCAATGCACCTCATAATCAATGCTTAATGCTTAGCATAATTGTTGATTCTACTTGAAAGTCATTCATGAGATAGTGATATATGTATGAAAAATTTAATGACCCCAAACAAAGATGCATAAAATTTTCAAGTAGATAAGATCCATTGGAATTCATGAGGTGCAAAAATGAAGACTACGGTCCATTTGATGTGACATATGCAAAATCTTGTGAAACAAAATATTTTGATGATGCAATTGATGTAAGATACCATGATTTCCTTAGAAACAAGAATGCCAAGCAGGCATATATCCAATGTAAGTCCAATTATCAATATAGATTCATCATTAAGCATAAAAAGAACAAATCCAAGGGAACAAATTCTAGTCGAGGAGGCTTGTTTAAAAATTTAAAAGTGGGTCACCAAGTTGGTTGACTTGGGAAGATGTTGAGGCCTCAACAAGGTGTAATATCAATCAATCATAGTGACATTGAAACTTGACATCCCCCCATTCCTCAACATTTCATGAACTCTTTTGGGTCATCAATCAATTTTAGATGGATGATCTTGACCATTCTTGAAAATGTAGGAAAAATTTCATTGTTGCTCCCTTTACCCCCCATGAATAGATGTAGGTCAACAATCAGCTCGGGAAGGGAAGATATTGATTATGCACAACAACATATAGGTTTTAATTAATGTCCATGTTTAATGTATATACTAATTACCACTATAAATATACCTCCATCCCATCCATGAATCTAATTTTAGTCTTAAAACTGCCCACCCTCTACATGAGACCTCCAAAAAATTATTTTCTCTTAGAATTTTTCAAGAATTCATTGGGTTCTTAAGGTGAACTTCCATAAAAATGGGATATTGAAATACTAAAGTGCTAAGGTGGATCTTTTTATAGGTTATATGAGTGAGGAACACAAATTTATGGTGGAAACATAGGGTTTTCAAGCTTTGATTGAGGAAAACATCCCTAGGTATTTATTTGTAGATTTAGGAGGGGGCCTAAAGGACAAAATTTTTGAGGTGGGTGTCCTTGTTGTCCCTTTAGTCATTATTTCTTTCACAGGTACAAATGTCAAGGCATAATTTTTGGGAACATTCCTATGCCACTCTAGACCTTTGAGTTAGTTTTTGGGTCCCGAGGGCGTATCCTCAAGTTATCCTTAGGATATGTTCTATTCATCTTAGATTTTTTTTTATTGTATATTGGTGCATCATGATTACTTTTAAAAAATAAATAAAATATGTTATTTATATTGATTTAGAGTGACCAAGGTTAGTTACTAAATGCTACTAGACATAAAATCAACTAGTTCATTTAGAAGGGTTCATTAACCATGTTTTAAATATGATAAAAATAATGAACATGAAATTATGAAGATGTGCTTATGTTTATTAGAAAAAAATATAAATGGGCATGCAATCAAACATAAATCCAATAATTTATTCAACAAAAGATGAGATGGGAAAAGGAAACCAATGTAAATTGCTTGATATTTATCTATTCATAGTGATAAAATACCTTTGCCCTTATTATAGACAATAACTCAAGAATTCATTTGAATACAACAATGGCACTATAAAATAACACTATTAAGACTTATTAACTCCCTTTCACAATTTGTAATAGAATATATTTCTTACAAAAGGAATGGGTATACAAGAAGGAAAAGAGATGGGACCATTGTTATAGATCCCATCAAGGAAAAGAAAGACAAAACCATTTCAACATGGGTCTCTTTCTCTCAAAATTTCAGATGCATAATAATAGAAAAACTCTTTATTATTTATGCTATTGTAGTATGCTCTCTTTATAGGCTTTGTCTGCCTCAAGATGCATCGTAGCTAAATATTAAATTCTTAGAGGATTAGTTCGGCTATCAATCTAGTCCTTTAACTAATGCAACAAAACTAGGGAATCCATGATGTGAGGCAACCAAAAATAATTAGCTTCACTAAAGAAAAAACTAAGTCAGCACCCTTACGGTATGTATTTAGCTAGTCTTTGTCTCTACAATGGATCTCTTTTTATTTCACTTGATTCTATGTCACTCATCTTGTAGAAGGGTTTCCTTTCCTTGGTCAACCATATGTGATGAGCTAATTGGATTGAGGTACAAAAAGGTGAACCAGGAGAGTTAGTGATAGCGAGTTAAAGTGAGTATGAATTCATCCTCTCATAGAATATACTTATTCCCCTTTTTAGATCTATATCCACTTCATTTTTAGTGCTCGGTGGATGGTCCCATCTACCATCATGACTATTGAGCATGGGAGCTTGGAAGCCATGATGCAATTTCCTAATCAAGTGGGATTTGTGCCAAGGTAGTTATGTTTTATGGTACTTCCTATTGAGGGTGTTGATGCAAGGAATGACAGAATCCTTACTCATACATTTTTTAATCTCCTCAGGTTAGGTGAGATAAGAGATATTATAAACCTAGGTTTATAGCCTACCAAAAATCTCGATCAGACCTCAAGAAATATGGTTCTTGGATATGATGTTATTTTATAAATATGTATTTTTTTATGTATTTTATTCAAAATAATCTGAAGTGAAGTAAAGGAATGTTCTTGTAAAGTAAATAAATTTATGAAAATAGGTAGATAAGAAAAATATAAAATAAACAAAAGAAAAAAGATATGAAAATTAGTATATAAAAAGTCTCATAAGTGAGAAGAAATCAACAAATAATTTTATTAATATCAATATGAGTTACAACTGAGAATATCTCTCCAAGCCCTCGCTAAGACTTGCACCAGTGTAATTATTGGAATTTCAATATGTAATTTAATACATACGTGGACATCTAATATAAAAAATAAATACCAGGACATAAACCAAGATGGATCAATCCAAGTTACATGTGCATCATTGTTTTGAATTATGATAAACTAGCATTAATTAGCACCGAATTACTTCAAAACTTCTAACTAAAACGAAATAGATATTAAAGAAAATGAATGACCTTGGAGCATATCACTAGTCAATGATTGCTAGTATTTTCTTTGCCACCTTCAGAATAACCCTTCTTTCAACAAGATACTTCAACTCTAATGAAAACTCAGTATGGAATGAATAGACAATAATATCACTTAAGGCTAACACATGCCTTATCATAAGTTCTACTTCTCTATTTTCTCACGTCTTTCTTTGTCTTTCTCTCTTTATTTTATATCTTCATGAAGTAGTTGGGTAGTTCAACTACCTTTTGTTTTAAAAGTTAATTAACTTTATTTAAGAGAAGACAACTTTATTTATGACAAGGGTAATATACATTTAAATAATAGATGGATTCCCACTAGGTCTTCGTTCCTTTATTTCCCAAATATTTCCTTGTAACTCCCAAAATGATTTGAAAAAATATATATATCAACAACATGAAATATATCAAAATAAAATACCGATCCAAAATATTCCAAATTAGCAAACACTTGTATCTCCCAAAATACCAAAATGTTATGATATTTAAATTTTCCAAAAATAATATCAGATGCTTGATGCCTGTCCCAAATAATGTATTAAGTGTCTAAAATAGCAATGTCATGATATAAATTAAAAAAGGTGAGGGCACTTCGTTTTGAACAAATCTTCTCTTTATTTTCTACCTTCTCACACATCTCGTATAATATTGAAAAAATATTTATAATAAGACTTTTTATCATCCGACTTAACTATTTCAAGGTGCATGTCAATGAAAGTAATTTATATTTTTACACTATATTCTTTTAGCTATTATTGTTTAGAATGTGCATAAGAGTATTGAGGTTCCTTGGTGCTAGGATAGGTAAAAAAAATTATTTCCTTCGTCTATATGAAGGTCGTGGGGAGGCAATTTGTAATATTTAGGAGGGGAATGGGCCATGGAGGAAGTTGATGCAACAAGTGGTGTTGTATGAAGAGGAGGAGGATTATCAAGCCATTGAGAAACACCAGAAGGAGCATTGATCTGAAAATATCTTTTAAAGAATTGGTTAAGTTTTAAGCATGAGTTCATTTACCACTTAGGAATTGATTGAAAAAAGAAGATATTAATGATATATTATAGCAGCCATAATAAGAAATGTAGATATGAATGTAAGCACAAAGAATAATCAAACCATAACAATGAAGTTGTGAACGAAGTTTGGCAAGATTGCCTACGTCTCTGGGCCTTTGTATCATTGGGTGAGTCTTTTTTATTTCTCTTCAATGCTTCAAACGTACATCAGGAAAGTGTCAAATGGATTAAAAATTGGTTTGGATGTGTTCTTCTCAACCTCAAGAATCCAACACAACTGATGACATTGAAAATAGTTGAGCGTATCTCTCGGAATTGGCCTGCAAATTTCCCCTCTTGAATGGATTCCCTGCATAAAAATGGATTTGGCTTTCAAATTCCTCATCATTTCTCATGTTTGAATCTCCTTAATGCTGCTAAGAACCCCTGGTTTATATATATTTGAAGTGGGAATCAACCTCCCAACTTCTTCCTAAGATTTGGCCTCAAATTGGGCTCCAGATCTCCTAATAATGGGAAAAATCCATTAAAAACAGGCTTAAAAATCCATAAAAGACATAACCTAAGGTTAAAAGCCCAAAAATGGCAAAATGCGTGCACTAGCCCCATGTATTCGGGCTCCAGGTCACATGGGATAGGTCCATGTGTCCATAGTTTGGGTGCACTCCTATTCCTTAGCTCTAACGCTGGTCATATGTGCCATATGGTCTAGTGCTATTCTCTCACACGCCCTTTTCTACTGGCCTGGCCCCTGGTCCACAGCGCCAGGTCATGGGCTAGCCCCCCGCCGACTAGGGCCTATCTCAAACCACGTGCGACCAACTAACTCAAAAGGAGAATATGCCATATGGCATAACAAGCACCACATTAGCTCGATCGGTCCGCCTCCTTTCATGAAATTGTTGGCGTCCACAAAGGTCGAGGGTTTGAAACTGCCAGAATCCATAACAAATTTTTGAACTAGTCGACATTGGAAAAATATGGGGCACCACATAGCACCCTCTGATTGGGCCATGTGTCACCTTATGATTGGACTGTGCCACACAGTAACCAACACAGTCAATGTACAGTCACCTTACATTCAACATGCCACATCATCATTGTACAGCCCAGTCAGCTGCCATGTTAGCTTCCATATAGACCAGTCACTTGTCGATTCACCTACCATGTAACTTGTTGTATAGCCATGTGTCATGCCACATCATCATCCATACTGCACAATCACCCTGGAATTTCATCATCTGTAAAATCTAGTTATCGTCTGTACTACCATGTGTCAACCTACTATTTGGCCACATCATGTACAGACTACCACATGTCATCCATACAGTGCCACGTGTCAAATCTGTACAGGTGCCAACTCATCCCGAAAATTCCAAATTTGAGCGACACGTATTACCTTCTGGTGATGCCACATCAACATGATGATGCCATCATGATGTCATGATGACATCACCTATCATACTACTGACATCAACAATACGTCATGTTGACTTTTTGACTATTTGGAAAATCGGTCAAAATGCGATATATTTCGCCTACGACGTCCATTTGTGAAACAATTATATGGTTGGGATCATGCGACAAGCTAAACGCTATGCCGTTGGTTTTTTCTGGTTCCAAGAACTTTGATTTTTAGGCCTTCCTGGATCCATTTTGGATCATGCCTCCCCACTAAGACCTTTTGGTCCTCCAAAAGGGTATTAACTAGTCATCAAGTGTGGGATAGGCCACCCCACTTGTTCTTTGTCTTTAAACTCTGTCTTGTGCACCTATCTCATCAAGATCAATTGCAAAAAACCATGACAACTGACATCATATTATTATCCACTTCTACTCTTTCACATCTTGTTGAAGCCACTACCATCCATGTTGAAAACATTAACATCGATAATATAATAAATATGTCTGCAAATGAGCTAATATTTTTGTAGTACTTGCACGACATTAGCTTATCTTGAATCAAAGTATGATTGAACTTCCATACTACAATCATCTCATGTTCATGCTTAAGATCAATTGCTTGATTTGGCACAATTATAGGTGTGTTTCTTGCATAAGTTCTCTTCCTTAATTGTTCCATTGTTTGAATAGATTGATTTTATTTTAAGTGATAAGCATGTACAACATATTCATTGCCTTCTTTAGTTAAGTGATAATGATTATGTTCCTTATAGAAGATTTCTTTGCGATAATACAAATACGAAATGCATAAGACCATTCCACATTCATTGAGTGGCACCACATCACACGTTACCTCATCCACAAACTTTGATGAAATTGCAAACTTTAAAGTGAATTCCTTTGTTATGTGAAATTTATGATTGTTGTTTATCCATTTAAGTGAGTAATGTTTATGATGCACCTTAGTGTTTAATCCCAATTGTTTAACCATTTCCTACGAAATCAAGTTAGATTGGGATCCACTATCTATCAATGTATTGATCTTGGTATGTTTCATTATCACCCTTATATGAAACAATTTACTTCTAGAATCATATCCATCACCAATTTTACCTGTCAAACCATCTGCTATGATTTTAGTCTCATCACCTAAATCATATCCCAAGTCTGTTGTCTATGTTGTTGCTTCAACTGTTAGCCTCCCTTTCCTTTCTTTGAAGTAGTTCAATCTCTTCTCAGGATGCAATTTCCAACAATGGTCATCATCATGCTCTTCTTTCTTTCAATGCTTGGAAGAGAGATTCTCTTCCTTCCCTGTCGCTGAATTTTCTTTCTTTCCATTCCCCTTCATTTTTTCCTCTTTCCATGAAGACGATTCCCCTGATACTCCAACTCTTGTTTTCCCTGCTTCAATAAATGTTGCTTGAACATAAACCTCATCCAGATTAGTAGGTCCAAACATCTGTTTGACCCAGTTATCAAGCCTCTTAGCATTGACTACACCATCATACACAGGTAATTCAAATTTCACATCAAGCTTAAGTAAAGGCATATTATGTGTATGTTTATGGGAATGTTTTCTTGCAGTGGATTTTTAACTTGTACTTGAAGAAGAAGAAACTGATGGAGAACAAGGAGGTGAAGGAGGAGGTTTAGGAGGATCCCCTCCTTCTTCACTTTTGTCTTGTTTTGAAGATTCCCCTTGGAAATTCCTTTTCATTCCAAGTAATCCTCATATAATATCTTTACCATCTCAGTCATGGCGAATAAAGTCTTTTGCAACTCGATCTCATTCTGAGACATGCCTTCTTCCGATGCCATCTCCACAATTTGAGAAGTCCTATTTATCGATCCAATATCTGGATCCCATTCTATAAGACTTCCTTCAACACGATTCAACTTTTCCCTAGTAATCATGAAAACTCAAAAACCAACTGTCAACCTACTCTGATACCACTTGATCCGAAAATATATTTTAAAGACTTGGTTAAGTTTTAAGCATGAGTTCATTTACCACTTAGGAATTTATTGAAATAAGAAGAGATTAATGATATATTATAGCATCCATAATTAGAAATGTAGATTTGAATGTAATCACAAAGAATCAACAAACCATAACAACAAATTTGTTAACAGAGTTCGAAACGATTGCCTACATCTCTGGGCCTTTGTCTCAGTGGGTGAGGCTTTTTTATTTCTCCTCAATGCTTCAAAAGTACATCATAAAAGTGTCAAATGGATTACAAACTAGTCCAGTTGTCTTCTTCTAGACCTCAAGAATCCAACACAACTGACGACACTAAAAATGGTTGAGCTTATCTCCCATAATTTTCCCACAAAGTTTCCCTCCTCAATGGCTTCCCTGCATAAAAATGGATTTGGATTTCAAATTCCTCATCATTTCTCCTATTCTGAACCTACTTAATGTTGTTAAGAACCCTTGGTTTATACAAATTTGAAGTGGGCATCAAACTCCCAACTTCCTCCCAAGATATGGCCTCAAATCAAGCTCCATATCTCTCAATAATGGGAAAAATCCATTAAAAACAGGCTTAAAAATCCATAAAAATCATAACCTAAGGTTAAAAACCCAAAAATGGCCCAATGCACACGCTAACCGTCTATCTTCAGGATCAAGGACACATGGGATAGGTCCATCTGTCCATAGGTTGGGTGCACTCCTATTCCTTAGCCCTGACGTTGGTCATGTGGGTCATATGGCCTGGTGCTATGCTCCCACACACCTTTTTCTATTGTCTTGGCCCCTGGTCACGGGCTAAGCCCCCACCAACTGGGGCTTATCCAAAAGCATGTGCCACCAACTAACTCAAAAGTAGAATATTCCCTATGGAATAAAAAGCACCACATTAGCTCGATCGGTTTGCCCCCTTTCATGATAATTATTGGTGCCCACGGAGGTCGAGGGTTTGAAACCCTCGGAAGTCATAACAAATTTTTGAACTAGTCAACATTGGAAAAATTTGGGGTGCCACATGTCACCCTGTTATTGGACCGTACCACACAGTCACCATCATAGTCAACGTACAGTCAACATGCCATGTCATCATTGTACAACCCAGTCAGCTGACACATCAGCTTCCGTATACACCATTCACCTGCCACGTCACCTATCGTAAAACCACATGTCATGCCACATCATCATTCATATTTCACAGTCACCCTGCAATGTCAGCATTTGTACAGTTCACATGTCAGTTTTACTTCCATGTGTCAGCCTACTATTGGTCCACATCATGTATGGACTACCACGTGTCATTCATAAAATGCCATTTGTCAAATCCATCCAGGTGCCAACTCATCTCGAAAATACCAAATTTGAGTGACATGTGTCACCTCCTAGTGATTCCATGTCAGCATGACGACATCATCATGACATCATGCTGACGTCACCTGTCGTACTGCTGACATCAGTAGCACGACCTGTTGACTTTGACCAGTTGAATTTTTTGCCTATTTGGGAAATCGATCAAAATGCAATATCTTTCGCATACAACGTCCATTTGTGAAAAAAATTATATGGACGAAATCAACGCAATGAGTCAGACGCTATGGCACTAGTTTCATTTGAATCCAAGAACTTTAGTTTTTAGGCCTTCCTTGATCCATTTTGGATCAAGATTTTACTAGGTTATTATCCAACATATCATTAAAAGGATAGATAAGGGTCTCAGGAAAGTCCCTAATGTTGAGGTGTGGCTGCAAAGGTGCACTAGGAGGAATTGGGGGATGAGGAAAAGCAAGTTGTCCACCAAGGTTCAACCAACTAGTTGGTACTAGTTGATTAAATTCCTATGAATCAATATCAAAGTGAATAGAAAATATCTTTCTATTGTGCCTCCCTTGTTGCCAAAATACATTTGTCATTCTACCTCTTCTCCCTCTATTTCCTCCCATGTTACTCCCTCTACTAAAAACTATAATCTAATTGTCTTTATCATTTCAACTAGTGAAAAATAATTAAAGTAAAAAACAAGACACAACATAATAAACATCCATTACAACTTTTTTAAATATGATTTAGTTAAGGATCTGAATATAGCACAATAATTCAAATATAAAAGGAAGAAATGGAACACAAATAACGTATGATAGGGAATGAAATCCAAAAATCAATGAACGACCATCTTTTCATTTAAAATTTCAAAATACGAACTGTATATTTCTTGAAAACTTCTATGTGCATGAACAATCTACATCGTTTTCAAACATATGAACAAGGAAATGCATTTAATTGAAAATATATATGATTGGGAAAAATGATAAAGAGGTGCATTTAGCGAAAATTGACATATAATGAAAGGAATGAATGAAAGTTCATGTCTAACATTTAAACTCAGTCAACATTCATGTACATATCTTTTAGAATTTCTATACTTTTCCATTACAGAACTGATATATATTTTTTTCAATCAACATGGAAGTCTTTTGAGAAAATTTCCAAACCATTTATGTCAATCACTATGCTCTCAAACTATTATATTCACCATATATCACACACCAAAAATTGTATATGAATAGAGTTTACAACAATCCCAATTAACAGGCTCCCTAAAAAATGCCAAGTTTTCTGAGTAAATCATACACTATCAAGAGATATGGGAGGAGTATGAAGGCCATAACAATGGGTTTGCAACATTGTTATCTTAATCTTTAATAGAGCCTCTTAAAATTATTCTTTATATACTTATTTATGTATGAGAAATTTGATATATATTTTAATTTCATAAATAGGGGAAACGGATAATGGAAATGAAAATATAAATGATCGGGATAAAAGGGAATAAATGTATGAAAAATGATATAAATTATGGGGGGGAAATGTAAAGTTTATGTAATAAAACCAAAATTTTAACCTAGCTAGAAAGTCCTTTAAACTTGTTTCCATTTCCAAATCAATTATCATTTATATTTGACTAGAGTCAACTCAAACCTCCACGAAACATTCAAAACATTGTATGAATAGAAACAAAAAACTGTCATACAAACTTAACCATAACAATTCCTTTGGTATACCCATTTCACATAATCATGACCATTCATGAATAGAGGAAAGATAGGCATGTGAGAAAGGAGAGAAAAAATAGAAAGGGGATAAATTATTTTGACAAAGAGGAAGGTCAATGTTGAGCTCATAGTGTGCTCTCTCCCTCAACAAAACAAAAAAAATGATACCCATTACTCTCATATGTAGATCATGGTTTTAAAACATAGTTAGAACTGAATGTGAGAGCGAAAATGGACATAGTTTGTATAAAATATTAATCCCAATTGAGACAACCAAGAAAGGAAATAGACAACATGCGACCAATAAGCTCATTCACACAAGCTAGAACCCTTTAAACATATAGTAAGATAAGTGCAGGGTGTAGAATACATTCTTTCCACCAACGAATAGAAGGTTAACATCAATTTACTTTTAAAAACAAGTTCAAGTTTGAAACCACATCAATACTTAGTATGTGATAACAATATCGGTTATCGGTTCAACCCATTTTTTTATAACCCCCTTTTGCAGTAAAATTTCTTACAGGAATACACACGAAATGGAAAATGACAATATGAACTAGAGGATAACATGAAGCATGCAAAAATCCATAACTCTTACTATAAATTAAAAACCCACGAATTTCTTTTTACAATAACGAACCTTAAACAATTTATTCAACCTTTCACTTTACAAATGATTTCTTATGACTGAAAGACAGGGAGAGAAAAACTTTTACACTCATTACCAACTAACCAGAGCCAAAACTAAGTCATTTGGTAACAAATGTACTCGCAGAATATGCTCTAGAGTTGTGCAAGTACTTACCTTGTCTAAGTGGTTGATTTATACCAGATCCGAGGGCTTGAGATGGTTGTAGAAAGGAGCAAGACGGTCAGTTTCTCAAGATGAAGTGCAACTCCCTCTACACACTCGAAACCAAAACCAAATTATGAGAATCCTAGCCATGTCAAAGGTGGTAAAGCATGGGCCTGGAAACATTATATCCCACATCCTTTCGACTTGATTTCATGCTCGACGTAGTGTCTAGCTCAATTCCTATATGTTTCCACTACTATATCAACCTAATATCAAATTTTATGAATGAAACATAAGGTATCAACCCTCATATGTCATATTAAATCCATTGAAAATTAATAATACAATTTCTCCAACAATATGTGATATCTGTTGATTGCAACAATTGCTCATATGTATTCATTTCTTAGTTATAAAGAGGAATTGTTGATGTTTCTTTAAGTTTCAATTGTTTCTCTTCTGAGAGCTCTAGTGCAAGGAGTGCACAGTGCCCGCAAGGTGTGCGAAGGCCGATTCAAGTCTGACTCAGAAGCTCAGAAGAGATAACGTGAAACATTGGAGAGGAAGTGCAAGGAGTGAACAATCACTTAGTGGAGAGAAACATTTGAAGACAAACCCATGCAAGGTGTGCATTGGGCCTACACTCAATTTGAGTGTTGAAGAATCTAAGTTTGGAGAGTGCAAGGAGTGTGTGGAAATTTCCTAAGAAGCTCCAAAGTCTCAAGGTGAACATACACAATAGGTGTGCAAGAGTGAATTAAAGAACTTTATAAGTATGAAGTTGTAAAGTGTTCAGAGGACCACAAAAGAAGGTGCCATAGGTTCAAATTTCCGTTCTTGTTCAAGCTCAAAGGATAGTGACCAAGATCCTTTGAAAAAGGAGGATTTTTATTAGTTTGGAGGTTGAGGGGACGATATCCACTCATGGAGAAACCAATTCTTTCCTAGCTGCTAGATCTAGGAAAGTAGCACGGGAGTTACCACCGAAATTCCTTCGTACTTTGCGAGTTTGACAAATTTCATTCAAGGAGTGCATAGAAGTCAGAACCCCCGAAATTCCGAAGTCCAAAACTCATTTGGGGAATTGGTTCCAATGGACACATGTCAACAGATCATCAAGTCTGGAAGACTAGTCATATGAAAGAAAGGGGACGTGATTGTGAAGGTTTGATAATTCCTCAAAGCCTCGAAGAGTGAAGTAGATCCCCATTGTTGATAAATGGAAGACATGTGGCAGTAGATCTCAAGATCCAGGGATTAAACACTCTAGGAGATCCGTGAAGTGGTTCTTTAGAAAGTCCTGAAGCCTAGAGCTACGAAGAAGATTTTTGACCGTTGATCTGTCGAAGTACCGGAACTGTTCGATCTGGTTCGGAGTTTGGTTCTCCAGGAGCATAGAGTGTTGGAGTGCACAGGACCACCGAAGCCCAAAGTCCCGAAATGTTTTGGGATTTGAGGTTTATCCCATGGTCCCTTATAGGAATTTCTATTTCTCAGGGACCCTCGATAAACAGATTTTTCATTTGGGAAGAAGGACTTAAAATATGTGTAATTAGGTTTGAGGGCTTAGACAGAGCCTGGAAGCTGATCCAACTACCGAAGTCAAATGATCCTATATTGGGAGGTTGCGCAGAACTAGAGAGTGGGTGGGGGTTTGCATCAAGTGGTATAAGAGCCTAGATAAGATTTTGTCTGATACCATCAAGTGGTATCAGAGCCCAAATTTTTCTCCATGTGAAGAAGAACTTGGAACCATGCCGCCAAGAAGATGCAGGGACATACCTGTAGAAAATCCATCAATTGAAGAGGATATGAGGCAACTTCGTGCAAGACTAGACACCATGGAGACATTGCAGATAAGAGAACCTGATGTTGGTGACATCATCGAGGTTGAGAGTGGAGAAGTAGAAGCAGAAGGAGATGCAGGAGAAGAAGCTACAAAAAAGTGACTATTGAGAGTTGTTGTTAAAATGGGAGCTAGAGAAAAAATAGAGGTCACAATGTATGAACGAAACTTATATGTGGAGGAACTCCTTGATTGGATAATTTCTTTGGAGAAGTAATTTGATTATGAGGAAATAGATGATGAAAAGGAATTGAAGCACATTGTTACCATATTGAAGGGACATGCAGTGTTGTGGTGGGACAAACTACAAACTTACAGAAGATGCAAAGGTCAGTCCAAAATCAAAAGTTGGGATAGAATGGTAGCTAAATTAAAAGCTAAATTCATACCCAAATATTATCAAATAAATATGTTTAGGAAATTACAAAACCTAAGACAAAAGGGCTTGTTAGTGAAAGAGTACACTGAAGAATTTTACAGGTTGAACATCATAGCAGGTCATCGAGAGAACAATGAATAAAAAACTGCCAGGTATATAAATGGCTTGAGGTATAAGATTCAAGATGAAATCAACATGATGACAGTAAGGACTATAGAGGAATATTATTAGATGGCACTGAAAATGGAGTAAAAGTTGTCTAGGAAGCAAAGATAATGAAAGAGAGGGGAAACTACAAACATAGGAAGAGGAATTTCCTGAGAAAGGTTCCAAAAAAACAAAGCTGAAGCTAAAAAGTATCACACCCAAAAAAAAAAATGAATAAGTTCCAGAGGTGGAAACTATGGTGGAAGAAACACTTTTTCTTGAGGAACAGGAAGAGGAAGAGGAAGAGGAGGAGAAGTGAAATGTTATGCCTATGGAAATATAGGGCATATGTATTGGGAATGTCCTAAGAATAATAAATATGGAGAAGCTCACATTTCCAAAGCACAAAAGAGGAATGTGGAGGAAGAAACAACATAAGATGGGAGATCCCTCATGATGAGGAAAGTTCTCATAAAACTAGAGAAATAAGTAAAAGATCCAATCTATAGGAACCATCTGTTCAAGACTACTTGAAAAACCAAAGATAGGGTATGCAAAGTGATTATAGAAAGTGGGAGTAGTGATAATATGGTATCCACAGAAATGGTGGAGAAGTTGGAGCTGGAGACTAGTGCACATCCGAACCCATACCAAGTATCATGGTTGCAGAAAGGATACCAAGTGATGGTAAGTTGACAGTGTAAATTCAAATTTAAGATAGGAGGTTATAGAGATGAGATTCTATGTAATGTCATACCTATGGATGTTTTCCATGTTTTGTTGGGAAGACTGTGGAAATATGACATAAATTTCATACATGATGGAAGGGAAAATACTTACACCCTTGAGAAGAATGGTCGTAAGCATATGTATGCGAATAGAAGAAAACGGAGTCAAGGAAGAAGCTAGCCCTAACATAATTCTCATGAGTGGGAAGGAACTCTTGAACGAAGTCAAGAAGGAGCAGGAAATGCAGTTTGTTGTGGTGAGGAAGCTCAGAGTCATCCTTGCAAACACTTATATGGATGATCTACCTATAGAAATTAAGGAATTGTTGGATGAGTTTGTTGATATTGTGGTGGATGAATTACCTCGTTCTTTATCACACATCAGGAGTATCAGTCATCACATTGACCTTATTCTAGGAGCGATTTTTCCAAATAAAGAAGCATATAGTTTGACACCTCAAGAGAATGAAGAGGTCAAGAATTAAGTCCAAGAATGGTTGGATAAAGGTTTTGTCAGGGAAATTTTGAGTCCATGTGTAGTACCAATTGTGTTAAGTCCAAAGAAAGATGGAGGATGGAGAATGTGCATTGATTCAAGAGCCATCAACAAGATAACCATCAGGTATAGATTCCCTTTACCCAAAATGGATGATTTGATGGATTGATTGAGTGAAACAAATTATTTTTCCAAGATAGACTTGAAGAGTGGCTATCATCAAATAAGAATGAGAGAAGGACATGAATGGAAGACAAAATTCAAAATGAATGAAGGATTGTATGAGTGGATTGTTATGCCATTTGCCTTAACAAATGCCCTGAGCACATTCATGATATTGATGAATGAAGTACTCAAGTATTTCATTGGTAAGTTTGTAATTGTATATTTAGATGACATTTTAGTTTTCAGTAAGACTGAAGGAGAACATTTGATACACTTGAAACTGGTGTTGAAGAGGTTGCAGCAGGGGAAGTTGTTGGTAAATCTGAAGAAATGTTCTTTCATGAAGAGATAACTCATATACTTGGGTTTTGTGATCTCTTCAAATGATTTGAATATGTATCCAAAGAAGGTGAGGGAAATTAGAGAATGGCCTTCTCCAAGAAGTGTATTTGAGGTAAGAAGTTTTCATGGGTTAGAAAGTTTTTATAGGAAATTCATCAGGAATTTTAGTATCATTTGTGCACCCATACTGGACACTATAAATAAAAATCACAAATCCTTTAATTGGATATCATAAGCTAAAAAAGTCTTCAGAGTATTGAAAGGGAATATAACATAACAACTGATTCTAGTTCTATCAGATTTAAAGAAGACATTTCAGGTGACATGTGATGCAAGTGGAGTAGCAATTGGTCCAGTCTTGATCCAAGACAATAAGATTGTTTCTTATTTTAGTGAGAAGCTGAATGACACTAAAAGGAAGTACTCAACATATGACAAGGATTTTTATGCTATAATACAAACCTTGAAAAAATGGAGGCATTACCTTATTCCGAAGAAGTTTTTCTTGTACAGTGACAATAAATATTTACAGTTCATAACCAGACACGCGAAGTTGAACCAAAGACATGCTAAATGGGTAGAATTCATGCATAATTTTACTTTTTTTATTAAGAACATTAGTGGTAGAACTAACAAAGTTGTTGATGCTTTGAGAAGGAGATGTATGATATTGCAAGAATTTCAAGTGGATACCTTAGGGTTTGAACACCTTAAGGGGATGTATCGTGAAGATCCAGGTTTCAAGGAGGCTCGCGAAGCATGTGAAAAACATTTTCTAAGAGAAATAAGTCAATGGATGGAATATTTCATCTAGGATGGACTATTATTCAATGAGAATCAATTATGTATTCTAAAACGCTCAATGAGAAAAAACCTATTGAAAGAAAGGCATAGTGGAGGATTGGTTGGACACTTCGGCCATGATAAGACTTGTGTACAATTGATTTATTCTTACCATTGGCTTGGTAAGAGGTCTGATGTGAAAAAATTCATGGAAAAATGTAGAGTCTGCGAGTACGTCAAAGGGAAACAACAAAACACGAGGTTGTATCAACCATTGCATATTCCATACAGGTCGTGGGATTCCATAAGCATGGATTTTGTGTTGGGATTTCGAGGAAGCCAGATGGGGGGTGATTACATATTTGTAGTGGTTGAAAGGTTCTCAAAGATGGAACATTTCATACCATGCCATCAAAATAGTGATGCTACTCACATAGCCAATTTATTTTTCAAGGAGGTTGTGAGATTACATGGATTTCCCATAAGTATAGTCTTAGACATAGATACCAAATTCATGGGACACTTTTGGAGAACTCTGTGGAAGAAGATGGGGACATAATTTTTCTTCAATTCAACATATCACCCCCAAACAGACGGATAGACTGAGATAGTAAATCATACTTTGGGAAATTTATTGAGGAGTTTGATCACTGAACACCATAGTCAGTGAGATCAAATTATGTCCCAGGAAAAATTTGCATACAATGATTCACCAAACAAAAGCACTAGAAAAATTCCATTTCATATATTGTATGGAATGCATCCGAGAGTAATTTAAAAGTTAATAACTTTGGGACATGATGAGTTCTGAAGTGCATGAGAAGAAGACTTCACTGCAGAGATGCAGAAGCTTCATGATCAGAAAAAGGGATAGTTACAAGATAACAACCAGAAGTACAAGAGTTGAATCGACCAGAGGAGAAGAGAGGTTCATTTTGAAGTTGAAGATCGAGTTTTAGAAAACTTGAGGAAGGAAATATTCCCAAGGGTAACAATAACAAATTAAATATGAAGAAGATAGGACCATGAAAAATCTTCAGAAAATTTACTGCCAACACTTATGAGATTGAACTGCTAGAAAATATTGAAATATCACAAATATTCAATGTTGCAGACTTGTACCCTTAGAGGATGGATGATATAAAAGAATCAGGTGATCAAAAGAAGATTCAGTGGGAAAAGAAGATTCCCACAACAGAAAATCCAAAAATGGAGAAAATTCTAGGCCAAAGGATTGACAAGAAGACTAGGAGGAAGACTTATTTTAAGTCCCTGGTGAAGTGGAAAGACCACCCAACAGAAGATTCCAAATGGGTAACTGAAACCGATATTCAGAGACATGGAAAAACATTACAGGATCTCATGGATAGGATTCGATGAATATTTTGTCCAGAGGAGTATGATGCAAGAGCATCGTCATCAATCTAGAGAGGCCAAGCGAAGGACATCTCAGCACCCATCACACACATTTAAAGTTGGTTTTGATCCCAAGGAAGGTGCATCATATTAAATTTTTGAAACATTGTAATTAAAGATATTTTAATATTTGGAGGCTTGAGCCATTGTATAGGATCGCAAGAGATTGTAATCATCTTAATTATCTGTAGGATTGTACATATTTCGAGCGTCAACTCTTATCTAGTTTGTAAATGCCCATTCAATGCAATAAGCCTTAGTAGATGAATGTTTTAATTGTGATAGGATAGCACTAAGTTAGTTTGGAGGGAATGTTGGAGAAGATCCTCGTGTATAAATATATGTAATCTATGCCCAAATGAGGTTGTTTAATCTCATTGTTATTGCTATTGGTTATTATAGAGTTGTTCAGAACTGTATGAGTCCATGTACATACTTTGTTGAATGAATATAAGAAGAAATTTTTGATTCCAAATGCACAGTGTTACTTATTTCTGAGTTCATTGAATAAATGTTATGTTATTTTCTTGATGTGGTTGATTATGCTCATATGTATGCATTTCTTAGTTAGACAAAGGAACTGTTAATGTTTCTTTAAGTTTCAATTGTTTCTCTTTTGAGAGCTCTGGTGAAAGGAGTGCATAGTTCCCAAAAGGTGTGCGAAGGTAGAGTCAATTCTGATTTAGAATCTCAAAAGAGATAACGTGAAATGTTGCAGACAAAGTGCAAGGAGTGCAAAATTGCTCAGTGGAGAGAAAAGTTTGAAGAAAACCTTGTGCAATCTGTGCATTGGGCCTCTTATCACTCTGTAATTTCTAGAGGTTGTAGAAGAAAAGACAGAGGTAACTACCAAACCACTTTGGAAGCTGGGATCTAGCCCAACCAACGTCCAAGAGGTATCTCTCTATAGGATTTATATTTGTTCGATTTTAGAGAGTTAGGCTAGTTATAACAGTTCAATATTTGTTTGTTTGAAACATATGGATGAAAGAATGCTTAATTTTCTATTGGGATATGGGGTCTATATTTAAAGATAAGGACCTGTTTCTTATTTTATAAGGTTTTCTCCATAGGCCAGGGTAGTAAAACTGTGTGGATCTAATTAATTTAAATGAAATGAATAAGAGGAAAAGAGGGGGAAAATACACTAAGTAGAAGAGAAGTTAATAATTCCTTAGTTTCAGACGAACAACATGAAGATGTTTAAAAAACCAGAGACAAAGTATAATGAAATAAATTATGTTTTTTAATTTTCTTTTAATGATTAGAATTGGAAACACATGCAATGATTACATAGAATGGAAAAAAAATTAACAAAGAGAGAAAGCACATCACCAACAGTCTGACACGTGAATCCCGTGAATAAGGCTCTTTTATTATTGGTCGATCCTTTGAAAATTTACACAATAGCTTTTGGATGCAAAAATCAACCCATAATACTTTGAAGAGAGAAGTATTTATACAACTATTTACAACAGATATTGTCATAAATGATCAAGATATTTGAGAGGAATATCTAACTAACTAAATCTGTAAATACAAAATGTAGGGATTTTGTAGATTTTCTTGGATCTCTAGTGTTGATTTTGTGGAAGTGGTTTATGATTCATCTCTCTGAATTTGGCTAGGTGTTGCTCCTTACTGACTAGAACACAAAAAAATTATTTACTCGAGTAATGTGCATAGCTCTTCTCACCTCTTTTTACTTGAGATGGAAATCTTGAGTAATTTCCTGTATATTTCATCCATCTCTGTGTATTTGGCAAAGGTAGGCTTAGTGATGAAGATATTCTTGATTTCATGTTGAATGCTTAAGTATAACTGTAGTGTCTCCAGGAAAGATTTACCAGTGATGCTTCCTTGTATCCCTGCAAACTTTGAACTATCCTTTGCCACTGATTTCAATTTTTGTTTGTAATCAAGCAGAGTGATCAATTTTTCATTTAGTACTAACAATCCAAGAAGCCCTTTCTTTTGTAGGATCTCAAATTTACTGAAGAACCTATGCACATCTATGTCCATCACTTGAGATTTTTATTCCAGATGTAACATTAGGCCTTTCTTGGTCAAAACCTTCTTGATCTCAAGGATGGTTTCAGTTATGTCCTCAATCTCCAGTTCTTCTAACTTTTGTTTGGTTTTGGAGTTTAGAAATCTGATAAGTTCTGTGGCCTCTGTGGGTCTTTCTCCCAATTATTCCTTGATGATTTCAATTGATCCCATGGATTTCTATACTCATTCATGTTTTTCAAAAATGATATGTATGGAGGCCCAAATTTCTGACATTGATTTGTTGATATCTATCCATATGTTTTCCTTAGTGTGGGCTAAGGTATTTTCCATGGTAATCTCTTTCCCTAATTGTCGTAATTGTTGACTAAGCCTTTGAGAATTATTCGTATTTGCCTGGTGACTTTCCTAAAACATTGATTTCAATTACTGCAATGTCTTTACCTCTTCTTGTAATTTTCTGATTTCTTCCCCTTGTATGGACATATCTTCCATGGATTTTACAACTTTGTCAGGTGAATCTAAGACTTGTACTGGGATTGTTGATGGGATTGTTGTTGGAATGTCTATTGATGTGGAACCTTCTGTTGTTCTAATCCCTGTCAGAGGCACTAACTCTAGTGGGATCATGGCCAGATGCACATTTTTCTCCTTTTCTTTTATCGGCTTGTCCATTTATGCTTCCATTTCCCTTATTCGTGCATTTTGTTCCATGATCAACTTTAACATCTTTTTTTTGTGGCTTTCAGTCTCAACCGCTTCTTTGGTTTGTGAATCTTTCGTAGCTGGAATCTTTAGGTGCTTTCTAAGAGATGTTATATCAACATTCTTCTTCTTTAACAACTCCTCTACTCCTTTGACATTTGTTGGATCAGACCCAATTTTAAGAACCAATTCTTCTGTGATTTTATTTTGTTATCCTTGGCCAGAGAGATCTTGTCTAGCTTTAATTGGGGTTGGATATTATTTAGGGATACATGAAATTTAGAAGCAGTCATTAAGGTATTTGTCAATGTTGAGAATATCATTTCTCTTATTTGTCTATGCATATCCATCTGCTCCACTATATGGACATCTTTTACATCAAATTCAAAAGAATTATTTTTGTAGTATGCAACTGTTTTTGGATGGGGAACATGTTATTGTAAGAATGCCATTTGCATTCTTCCTCTTTATGTGTCAAAATTTGACAACAATCTATGTTGAGAAGTCGAGGTTTGCTTCCACAATTGAGTGTAGGTGTTGTTGGGACCCTATAATTTTTAGGGAAATCAGTATTCTGAGTGATATCTATTTTAGGCATAAAGAAGATTTCTCATAACACTATTTCTCATGACGCATAGTGAAGATGTGAAGCGGAAAAAAAGATCTCAATACATCTTGCTTATTTTCACATGTTAATTTTTGGATTTTGGTATAAAATTGGTTTTGGAAATTTTGTCTAAAAAATAGATTTATTCTAGCCAACATTTAAGCTCTCGGTCCTATTACAGGTCTTCATTAATTTTATCAAACTTTTGGGGCCCGAGGGATAAGATCAAAAGATCCAAGTTCCCTATCTAGCCTAGCATCTTCACATACCACATACGACCATAGGATTAACAACAATACACAAGCCCAACGCACAAGCGACAAACTTCCAAGTGGCTAGCCTTTGGTTCATATCATCGAATATGCAATGTAACCTTTGGTGTATGTAAACACTAATGTGTATTTTTTCCTCCTAAATGTGGGATATTACCTAGAAGTTAAAAAATAAAAGTGCAACATTGTTAGCTATCCATTGTGCATGTGTCAAGATATGGCGATGCATTGGTATCCAATGTGTGTAGGTGTGAAGTATGCACGCAGTGTAGATGCTTGTTTCATTTCACTGCCACTATTTGATAGTTAGGGGATCGATATCTCGACACATGCAAACATAGGCTCTTGACACACGGTGGAAAAATATTCATGATCTCAGGCATCCACCAGTTTTTTAAATCAATCGAAGAGGAACTTGAAACATTTTCTCCTCTTACTGTTGTTTTTGATGGATGCTTTTCAAATCTAAGGCACTTACATTGAAATTCGAAGTTGGTACAACATCATCAAACAATTGTCGATTCTTTGATGGAAATTGGAAAAATATCTCAGGATCATGGCATATGGTTTCATGTTGATGTTGAATATGCCGATAATGCTTTTATTTATCCTAGATATCGACACTATCTTGATGGTGTGGAGTTGGAAGACTCATTTAATATGAATACCCATAAGTAGCTTCTTACAAATTTTGATTGCTCTGCACTTTGGGTAAAGGATTCCAAGGCATTGGTTGAAGTTCTCTCTACAAATCCAGAATTCTTTAGGAACAACGCTTTTGAATCAAGCATAGTGATTTCTTATAAAGACTGGAAAATACCACTTGATCGTCGCTTTACGTATTAGAATTATGGATGGTTTTATGGTTGTGTGGTGTTTCAAATTTACAAATGTATATAAGAAATCATATTGATCTTTCTAAACATTTTGTGGATTTTGTAAAGGAAGAAGTTGGGGAACAAAAAATACTTTAAGCTAAAAAGGGGCAGTCTCTAAAAAAAATGCAAGGAGAATGAACAACCTTGCTTTTCCCAAACATTATCTTCCTAGGTTTTTTTTCTAAGATCGATCCAGAGAAAGGATTAGAGCATGTTTTCCATTGGTTAATTGATGTCAAGAGAGGTTTATCAATGTTTGCAGGTGGTTGATTTTTTTTCTCATCAGTCGGGTACCAGTTTGATCCACATCTTTAGGTAACAATTGGATAGGTTGTAGGGAATTCTAGACTTTAAGGCATAAAACCAACAAAGTGAGTGTTGATCCTTTACCTGTCAATGTGTTGTCCACCTTCTGAATGGAAAAGGAATTCTAGTTGAAATAAAAACCTAAAATTCATCGATTGGTAACACACATGGCTTTTTATTATTGTTCAATTCCAGGAATATAGGTTATAGGTTACATGTGTCCAAATGGTGTAACAATTTCTATTTTTAGAAACAGAGGTAAGATGACTCGATATTTGAGGAATAAGGAGGTTTTTCTTATATATATGCATATGTAAAGACAAAACTGAAGGGGGGTTTTGGAACTTGTTGAAGAAATATTTCCCATTATTGTAATCAGCTCACAAAGCCATAGTTCATCAATCCATTAATACAATTGCATCAGTTATAGGATTCATGTGTCAATCATGGTGGTGAAGTACCTCTATCATTGTAATTTGTTTCCATTGTGTTTATTAAGTTATCCATATTCTAAATTATTATAAGAACCTTAAAGAACAGAATTTGTTGAGATATACACTCTGATTCTGTCTTAGACATAATTATAAATGTTTTTTGCTTAAGGGTTAATTCTAGGATTCTTTATTGCCCTGTTTTAACCTAGTCCTCTCATCTTTTTCCTCCAAATCCAAAATAAATATCAAAGAATCCAACAAGAATTCTTATCTTTCCATGTAGGGTTGTAGAACCAACCCTTGACTGAACTTTAACTTGTGACTCCATTGCCCGATAAATGTTCTTCCTGTTTCGACCAACTCCAATCAAAAAACCCAACCCTGAACTAGATAACTAGCCTAAAATCTATTATAAACAAAGCTACAATCAGATAGAGAGAGCCCTCTCTGAGTCTTGGAGGTATAGACATAGGGCTCCAAGTGGTTTGATGTTACCTCTATGATTTCCTTCATAGCCTTAGGCAAATTATAGAGTGCTAACATAGTGGCGACCATACTGGGGACGAGCTTTACGGTTCTCCAAAAAGGT
Organism: Picea engelmannii; assembly: GCA_009831015.1. Taxonomy (NCBI): domain Eukaryota; kingdom Viridiplantae; phylum Streptophyta; class Pinopsida; order Pinales; family Pinaceae; genus Picea; species Picea engelmannii. The sequence goes on along the minus strand of ML777588.1, from coordinate 628,905 downwards.
ATATCAAGTTCAGATATGACTTCTGATGGTGAAAATAAGCCAAACAGAGGAAGGTTGTATCATTCACCTAGCGATTCCATTGACTGTAGAATTCAGAAACAGAGATTCACTGGAGACTCCACTGGCTCAAGATGGGATCCATTGCAAGAAGGTATTCTCCTTTAAAACGAGATCACATTCCATAATTTCCAAATCAAATGCCTAAGGTAAATTCTCAAAGAAATTTGCCTATGTTTAAGATGAAGATGGTGATGATGTTGTTATACATCTAGTGAAATTTCATATGCATTCATGCAAGATGAAAGTTCAATTTCCTGAAGATTGTCTCTTGAAGATGTTCATGGCTTCTCTTGAAGGAAAATCATGGTCTTAGTATGAAGGTTTTCCACCTGCAAGTATTCAGTCTCTTAGAGTTTTTCATTAAACATTTTTTGAAGAATAAAAAGAGTCTCATCCTTCTTTACTTTTGGTTAAGGATTGTTGTGATCACTTTGAAAATTTTATTCAGGAGCTAGAAAATGCCTATGGTGATGAAGATTTTATGGATAATGAACTCTTGGATGCTTTGAATGAAAACCTTTTTTACCACCATGTGAACATCATTGATTCTACCCTAGATGACAACGAATGTGAGCAAAATTCTTCAAATGATGATAGGGATCTTCCATCATCTGAAACAGAACAGAATTTTGAGTTTCCTAGTAAATAAACTATAGAAAATCATGACTTACCAGTGGAGGTAAAAAACAATGTAGTTGTATATAATGAAGCTGTCATATTTGATAAACATGAAGAATGTTTTGATATTCTCTTTGAGGATGATCCTGAGAATAATAAATTGGAACAAGGAGCAATCATAGATGAAGATTCTCATTTGGATCCTCAGGAACAAGTATTTTTTCATGATTTTAAAGATAATTTTGTTGATATCTTAGAACCATTAAAAGGATTATGTTATCCCACGGCTGGTTTGTTGCAAGATTTATGGAAAGTTATGGATTCTTATGTTCAAAATCAGTTAAGTTTGAAGTTTCCATTTCATTCTTTCCTCTTCCTAGCTTTATTGGAAAGAATAAATCACCTAGTATATATATGTTCATCAAATTAGAATAGGTAGGAGTGTTCCAATAATCTCAACAGGATGAGCACTTCTTTCAGTTTAGTTTTTCAGAGTTTTATTTTTAGTTTGGTTTGTAGACCTCAGGTTTGGAATAGGTACAAGAAATGGTCACAGGTTCCAGTGTATAGTTTGGGAACAACCCAATGGAGACAACTGGTCTTCAAACTCAGAGTTCCTATATTCTTGACACCTCATGATGAGATGTCATCCCCAGGTGGAGCCTATGTTGGGACCCTATAATTTATAGGGAAATCAATATTATGACTGATATCTATTTCAAGAATAAAGAATGTTTCTCATAAAGCTATTGCTCCTGACGCATAGTGAAGATGTGAAGCTTGAAGAAAAATTTCAACACATCTCATCTATTGTCACATGTTAATTTTTGGATTTTGGTATAAAATTGGTTTTGGAAATTTTGTCTAAAATATAGATTTATTTTGGCCAACATTTTAGCTCTCGAGCCTATTACAGGTCTTCATTTTTTTTATCAAAATTTTAGGGCCCGAGGGCCAATATCCAAAGCTTCAGGTTCCCAAGCTAGCATAGCATCTGCATATACCACATATGACCATAGGATTAACAACAATACACAAGCCCAACACACAAGCGTCAAACTTCCAAGTGGATAGCCTTTGGCTCATATCATTGAATATGCAATGTAACCTTTGGTGTATATAAAAACTAATGTGTAGTGTTTCCTCCTAAATGTGGGATATTACCTAGAAGTTAAAAAATAAAAGTGCAATGCTAATAGCTATCCATTGTGCATGTGTCAAGAAATGACGATGCATTGGAAACCAATGTGTGTAGGTGTGAAGTATGCATACATTGTAGATATTTATTTCATTTCACTGCCACGATTTGATAGTTAGGGGATCGATAGCTTTGTGCATGCAAAAATAGGTTCTTGACAGATGGTGTCGGCATATTCATAATCTTGGGAATCCATCAGTTTTTTAAATTAATTGAAGAGGAACTTGAAACATTTTGTCCTCTTACTATTGTTTGTGATGGATGATTTTCAAATCTGAGGCACTTACTTTGCAATTCGAGGTTGGTACACCATCATCAAACAACTATGGATTCTTTGATGGAACTTCAAAAAATATCTCAGGATCATGGCATGTGGTTTCATGTTGATGTTGCATATGTTGGTAGTGCTTGTATTTGTCCTAGACATCGACACTATCTTGATGGTGTGGAGTTCGAAGAATCATTTAATATGAATACTCATAAGTAGCTTCTTACAAATTTTGATTGCTCTTCACTTCTGGTAAAGGATTCCAAGGCGTTGGTTGAAGTTCTCTTTACAAATCCAAAATTCTTGAGGAACAAGGATTCTGAATAAACCACAATGATTGATTATAAAGACTGGAAAATAACACTTGATCATCGCTTTAGATCTTAAAATTATGGATAGTTTTATGGTTGTGTGGTGTTTCAAATTTATAGACGTATATAAGAAATCATATTGATCTTGCTAAACATTTTGTGGATTTTGTAAAGGCAGAAGCTAGGGAATAGAAAAGACTTTAAGCTAAAAAGGGGTAGTCTCTAAAAAAATTGCAAGGATAATGAACAACCTTGCTTTGCCTAGACAGTCGCTTCCTACGTTTTTGTTCTAAGATCGATCTAGAGAAAGGCTTAAATCATGTTTTCCATTGGTTCATTGATGTCAAGAGAAGTTTATCAATGTTTGCAGGTGGTTGAATATTTTTCTCATCACTCGGGTATCGGTTTGATCCACATCTTTAGGTAACAGTTTTATAGGTGGCGGGGCATTATGGACATTAAGGCATAAAACCAACAAAGTGAATGTTGATCCTTTACCTGTCAATGTGTTGAGCACCTTCTGAATGGCAAAGGAATTCTAGTTGAAATAAAAATCTAAAATTTAGGGCTTGGTAACACACATGGATTTTTATTGTTGTTCAATTCCAGGAATATAGGTTATAGGTTACATGTTTCCAAATGGTGTAACAATTTCTATTTTTAGAAACAGAGGTAGGATGACTTGATCTTTGAGGACTAAGGAGGTTTTGCTTATATATATGCATATGTAAAGAAAAAACTGAAGGGGGGGGGGCGGGGGGGTTGGAACATATTGAAGAAATATTTCCCATTATTGTAATCAGCTCACATAGCCACAGTTCATCAATCCATTAATACAATTGCAGCAGTTACAAGATTCATGTGTCAATATTGGCGTTGAAGTACCTCTATCATTGTAATTTGTTTCCATTGTGTTTCTTAAGTTATTCATATTCCAAATTATGCTAAGAAGTTTAAAGAATGGAATTTGTTGAGATACATACTCTAATTCTGGCTTAGACATAATTATAAATGTTTTCTACTTAGGGGTTAGTTCTAGGATTCTTTATTTCCCTATTTTAACCTAGTCCTCTCATCTTTTTCCTCCAAATACAAAATAAATATCAAAGAATCCAACAAGAATTCCTATATTTCCCTGTAGGGATGTTTGTAGAATTGACCCCTGACTGAACTTTATCTTGTGAATCCATTTTCCAATGTCTTTTCTTCATGTTTCGAACAACTCCAATAAACAAACCCAACCCTGAATTAGATAACTAGCCTAAAATCTATTATAAACAAAGCTAGCTCATATAGAGAGAGCCCTCTGTGAGTCTTGGAGGGATAGATCTAGGACTCCAAGTGGTTTGATGTTACCTCTGTGATTTCATCCACAACCTTGGGCAAATTACAGAGTGTTAACAGGTGTTGTTGTTGAGGAGATCATTCCTTTGCTTGATCTGTTTATATTTGTCAAAAATGTTTGAATATTTGTTCCCATGAGTCGATTCAGCTGTCAGAGTAGTGTCTGTGTTTCTTTGAGATGTTGGTGATGATGGAGAGCCTATAACCAGAATTTATGAATGGGTTAAAGAGTGTGGTCCCTCCAAGACTGTGGTTGATTTCATTTCTCCGTCCTTGAAAAAATCTGTTGTATGACTAGTTTTATCCCTCTTTCTATATACCTGAAAATCCTCAGCTGATACCTCTGTGATTGAAGGAGAAACCTCCTTCCTTGATCTCTTCTCTGATTTATTTTGGGGTGTATTATTATTTGAAGTGGTTACAAAGATAGGGTTCTCCTCTGGTTCTTGCAATGTGTTCTCCTGCCACTCTCTCTGGTTCATGTATCTTTCCACCTCTGGCCTATGTGTGTGTACATAAGGAGTACTCTTTTGTTTTGTTTTGAGTTCATAAATGACACCAAATGGGTCATATTCCCAAGTGAAACTTAGAGGATACCTCATGTGTTTCATTTGTTTCAAGAGGCTATATGCTTCTTCTCCTGCTGATTTCTTATTGCAGATGAAAGGTCCAACCTGGGTTTTGATTATGAGTTGTGATTTATTCTTTGCTGCAACAAAATGAATATCATATGAATTCACCATTTTCCTTATATATTCTAGTGCAAAAATCCTCATTGGGAGGTATTTGGGCAATCTGTAAGGAGGCATATCACACCCATATACCCTTATCTTTGTATGGTTTTGGTATAAATAGCAATCCCATTTCTTAGCTTGATCAGATAGGTGCAAGAGCTTCTGAATTTGTTCACTGATCCTTGTCTTTGTGCTATTGTTCAACATACAAAATACTAGATGAATGAATTGATCTATGAAGTCCTTGAATCTGTACTTTGTTGAATTTTTCCTCACCAATGAGGTCCATGATGTCACTGGCTATGGGCTTCCTTCCTGGTTTAAATTCTGAAGTGCATAGGGGAACCTGTCTAATTGGTAAAATAAAAACATGTAGGATAGAACTGAAGAGTATTTGAACATCCCTTCAGTTGGAAACCTGAATAACTAATCATGAATATTATCAGCCAGAAATCGACTGAAATTGAATTTTATGGAAACTCTTTCTTCTGTAGAAAATATGGATAGAAAGCCTAAAATAGGCCCATCTACCTATTCATTTGAGTAATAACCTAATAGGTAAGAGAGCATGGATATGATATGGTTGGATTTGACAGTGAAAATGGAAGATGAGTAAGGTGGATTATTCTTGGGCAATTGGGCATCCTCTGGGAGGAAAATCTCAAATATACGGGCTCTTTGGGGGGAAGTCATTTTCTGGTATAGCTCGTTTAGGGCTTCAACAAAGAATGGGATGGTTGATTTATTTCTAGGGATATGCAACATCGGTTTGATGGCTTCGGAAGTAACTATGAACAATGTTTGACCAGAGGAGGAGGCAATGACCCTTTGGTCAGGCAAGTAGTAGGCTTGACATCTAAGAAAATTCGAGGAAGTGGTAAGTTTGAGGAGACATGTATAGAGGAAAATTGGACTCCCAGAGTCCAATTTCATCACTCTGGTCAAGAAAAATGTATTTCAGCCATGAATGCAATTCAAAGAAGTCGAATTCACACCTTAGCTCTGTGAATTTGTAATCCTTATCTTCCAGAGGGATGTGGTCCAAGTTGACAAGAGGGGGAAGGATTGGGTTCTCGGATGTGTCTGAATATTTAGCCTTGGGGGCCATAATTGATAGAGCTTATAGTAAAAAAATGGCAGAATTGTATTACCCGAGGAAGAGATTTTCCTATTGATAGTGAGAGGTGGTGGCGGTTAATTTGATAGATGGGTTCAACGCAGTCTCCAAGGTGTCTTTATCAGAAAATGATGTAACAAGATGTGAAATGGGGTTTTAAGGTATACAAAACATATTTGTTATGGAACACGGTTGTTACGGGGTGGTTAATGGTCATAGGGAATGTTTTAATTGGCTAACGGGTATGTAGAGTAGGACAGATGGTACGTAGTTATAGGATTATGGTGGCGGGGTGAGGTGAGTGGTGTTAGGTTTTGGTTTCGAATTTTTTTTATTTTTTTTTTTTTGGGGGGGGTACGAAATGCTAAGGATGCACCACGTTAGGTGGGACCGATGCGGGGAAAACCACTTTTCGTACCCCTCCCACTATTAAAGGTAGAAAGGTCAAGGGTCTAAAAAAGGTCGAGGACTGTTAATCAGGAAAGAGGTGGATGCCGCTAATGGAGACCTGTGTGGGATTTAATCAATACAAGACAAAATGTCTTGTCCTCTTCCAAACTTATGATAAAAATATTTTCCACGAAGCGCCAAACTTGCATTTTGAAACTTTACACTATAATTTTATTTTCCTATGCTAAAATAACCAAATTTAATCAACTAGGGGTATATTTTGAAATCCCCTTTCAATTTTCGCAACACAAAAAATCACCTAACCTATCTCCTAACCTAGGCATGTAACACATTAATCCAGCTTAGAATTTTGGATTAATTATTACTCTAAACTATATACTTTGTCCAATATTAAACAGTTTGACCTAATTTATTCTCTAACCTATCAACAACAAAATTTAAAATGTTTGATCATGATTAGACAATATGATTCAAACTAATTTTCTTTTGATGGGTTTTTCTCTTTTTTTCTCTTTTTTATTTTATTTTATTTTATTTTCTTTCTTTCTTTCTTTTATACCCTCTTTTCATTTTTTCTATTCTTATCTTTTTCTTTTTGGAAATCATTTGCAGAATGAAATATTATTTACAATTTAAAATGACTGGAGGAAGAAATTTCAGTCACTAGGTGATACTATGAAATATAGGGTTATAACATGGCATGCACTCAATTAGAGTGTTGAAGAATCTAAGTCTAGAGAGTGCAAGGAGTGCACGAAAAGTTCCCAAGAAACTCCAAAGTCTCGAGGTGAAAAGGCATTAGAGGTGTGAAGTAGTGACTTAGAAAACATTATAAGTATGAAGTTGTAAAGTGTTTAGAGGAGCGCAAAGAAAGGCACAAGAGGTTCAAATTTCCTCACTTGGTCAAGATCAAGAAGGATAGCGACCAAGATCCTTTGAAAAAGGAGGATTTTTATTAGTTCAAGTATTTTTCATGACAGACTTGGCATGGCAGAGAATGCCTCCCTCGCTGAGAGGGAGTGTTGATGTTTGCAGCTTCCTAATACATTCTACATATCATACTACTCTGTGACTGAGTTGAGTTGATTTGTGATGACACTTATCTGAGAAGGGATAAGTGTGGCACTTATCCGAGAAGGGATAAGTGCGGTTGAGCTTATATCCCAACGTCCCATGTGGAGAGCACATGAGGACATGTCAAGGGAGTTGACCCTTGACGTCATACACTATGGGAGTTGACCCTAGTGTTTCTAGAGGGTGTAGACTCTAGAAGCCCACATGAAGTGTCATGTGTGAAAAACTTTCTCCAAATCGTACTCCTCTATGAAATGAGTTGAGTTGATCTGTGAGGACACTTATCCAAGAAGGGATAAGTGGGGCACTTATTCGAGAAGGGATAAGTGTGGTTGGGCTTATAACCCAACGTCCCTTGTGGAGAGCACATGAGGACACGTCCCATGAGGACCCTAGTGTTTCTAGAAGGTGTAGCCTCTAGAATCCCACATGTAGTGCCATGTGTGACAAACTTTCTCCATATCATACTCCTCTTTGAATTGAGTTGAGTTGATATGTGAGGATACTTATTGGAGAAGGAATAAGTACATTTGATCCTATAGCCCATTGTCCCATGTAGAGAGAACATGAGGACATGTCTAGGGAGTTGATCGTTGACATATCACACTATAGGGAGTTGACCCTAAGTGTTCCTAGAGGGGGTAGCCTCTAGAATTCCACATGGGAGTGCCATGTGTGACAAACCTTTTTTCTACTATGGTGGTTGTGTACCACTGGTGAAGACTGTGTGTCTCTCGATAGTAGTTGTGCATAACTTCCCCTAGATTGGGCTGCATACTAAGGGAGATAGGATACATTTATCATAAATATTCACTTATGGTAAATGGGCCCAGACGTAGTCCTTCCTTAATCATGAAAAGGAATAATATGGACTCGAGGTGCTTGAAGTGCTTTCCACGTGTCAGTTAGCATCATGTTGACATTCACTCATAGGTGTGTACCTATGGTAAAATATCCTGGTGTGTTCTTTGTCCTAGTGATGGTGATTTGAGAAGGAATGATAAAGACTCAAGATGCTATATGCTTTTACATGCGAACCCAAAGTAAGCCTAATCTTAGAGAGAGTTAATTGGCTCAGAGGGAGAGCCGCAAAAGGAGTTTTCCCTCGGTTCAAGTGGGAGAGAGATGTCTCCCAAGACTGAAAGACAAGTGTCATGAGTCTAGGGTGAAGTTTGTATACTTCAAATACAAGAGTGGCATATTCCAGAATGTCTCCCTCGTTGAGAGGGAATGTTGATGTTTAGACAACATCGGGAAGATATTATCTAAAGATAATAATTAATAATATAATTATTATTGATTATTAAATATATTATATAATAAGTAAATGATAATAATAAATAGTTATTGATTATTCAAGGGATGCATCTTTTCATGGATGGTCACCTTATGTTCCCTATATATCGAACACTCATGATTGTAATCGAATATCTCTCATATCTCATATCTCATATGAATAAAAACCAACACGGAAGAGATCCACTTGTGGAGAAACCAAGTCTTTCCTCTCTGCTACATATGGGAAAGTAGCATGGGAGTTACCACCAAAAGTCCTTCGGACTTCATGAGTTCAACAAATTTCATTCGAGGAGTGCACAAGAGTCGGAAACCTTGATGTTTCATAGTCCGAAACTCATATGGAGCATTGATTCCAGTGGAAATCTGTCAGCGGATCGTCGAGTCCGAAAGACCGGCCATCTAGGGGAAAGGGGACATGATTATGAAGGGTTGACAATTCCCCAAAGCCATGAAGAGTAGATTAGATCCCCATCGTTGATAAATGGGATACACGTGGCAATTAATCTTAAGATCTGAGGATTCATCACTCTGGGAGATTCGTGAAGTGGTGCTTCGAAAAGTCTCAAAGCCCAGAGCTACGAAGAAGATTTTTGACCATTGATCCATGGAAGTACCAGAACCATCTGATCTCATTCGAAGTTCGATTCTTTGGAAGCATAGAATGTTGGAGTGGACAAGACCGTCGAAGTCTGAAGTACAGAAATTTTCATGGATTTGAGGTTTATCCCACAGTACCTTGTAGGACTTTCTAGTGCTCAGGGACCCCCGAAAAGCGGATTTTTCATTCGGGAAGAAGGACTTAGGAAGTGTGTAATTGGTTTTGAGGTCTCAGAAGGATCCTACAAGCTGATCCAACTCCCGAAGTCAAACGATCCTACATTAGGAGGCTGTGCATACCTAGAGAGCGGGTGTGGTTTGCATCAAACCACTATCTATATAAGCTCTAACTGGCCTAGAATATGCACTTAAAAACACAACCAAGTTCGAAGTTGTTAAGTAATTTTTCTTGGTGGTAAGGAAAACTATGACTACTAATTTAGAAAGGAAAGTCAATTTTTTTTTAACATTTGGCATTTTGTTGATAAGACTCTTATGCTAGGGCACAATATTGTTGCATTGAACAAAAAAATGAAATCTGAAATAGATCAATATAGTTATATTTCAATGAAAATTATGTCAAATTGTTTATGGAAAAAGTCAAAATCCTCAACCCTATTAAAATAAAAATACATAATCTTCCATCAGATCAAAGATTGATCAAAATTGAAAGATAATAAAATTATAGGATAAGAATACTTAGAGAACTACTTAAGCACTATGGTTTCATCAAGAAACAAAGTCTTGACATGTTCTTTAATGCTAATAAGATGAAAAATCATTTGGAAGGTCCTTCATTAATTGTTGATTCCCAAATGATAACTAGGGTGGCCTTTAACATTAAGGTAGAAGAAATTAAGAATGTCTTTGCTATCGATTTTGATAGTCTAAAAACAATCTTAAGAGAATACCATAGGAAATGGCTCATTAATTTTGTCACAAATAATGTTCAACATAATTCCACTATTAGAGATCACTCCATCACACTACATGGTCTAGAACATGGAATGGACGGGATAAATATTAAAGGGGAAACCGCTATGGGCTAGTAAAGGGAAACCACTCTTATCTACAATGGTAAATATCAATTGATAACTAAAGTTTCTCCTAGTTCTTGTTTCCAAATCTTTGTATTTATTTTCTTTTGTCTATGAGAGCACCATCTCATCCTTCAAGAGCCTTACATGTAATATGTATTACATATCACATGTAATATGTAATACATATTACATGTAATACATATTACATGTAATATGTCATCGTTCAGAGATGAATGCATTCCCTTTTATATTTTTTTAAGATAAACAATTTGGGTTTATTATTGAATATATTTTAAATATACGAACAACAATCAAGGAAAAATTAGAATAAATAGTCTTTCTCTTTATTTTCCATCATTGTTGTAACTCATTCTATTATTTGTTTTAAGCTAATGATTTTTGATGCTATTTAGTACATATGTATTTTTTGAATGTTGGGAAAGGTCCTTAACAACTCCATCGTCCATGATTTGAACTTAAATTTGACAAGCCAACTCTATATGCTCTAATAGTCCTCCTCTAAAGGATTTTTTGTAATATTTTATACCACTAATAGAAATCCTATGATTAATAGTGATGAGGGAAACCTAAATGAACTTGTTTTATGTTTCTTTTCTAAGGTATCTAGATGAAATTGTCTTTAATATAAATCCTATGATTGATAGTGATGAGGGAAACCTAAATGAAATTGTTTTTTGTTTCATTTATATGGTATCTAGATGAACTTGTATTTATGTTTCTAAATTCTATGGTTGGGAGTCATACTAAATTTTTATCTTCTTTAGTTTGGTGATGCTTCATGCCTGTTTAATATAAATATTTTTTTTTGCATAATGGAAAAATATATTTTTGTATTTTTTTTTTTTATGGATAATCAAAGAATAGACATTTCATTACACATGAATCATATTATATCTCCATAAGTAGGAGCCCTCCATGTTTTTGGTGGTTAACTTCAAAAGTAGTTCAGACTTGAGGCACTTCTTAATTTAACATTGACCAGTTTTTTAATTTAACATTGTATAAGTTTTCTTAAGTTTCATATGGTTATTTGATTACTGAATTAAAATCGTTATATTTATATTTTGATGTATAAATAGTAAACCTTGAGACATTTGATTAGTTTATATAATATGTTATTAGACAAGTAAACATTGCATTAAAAGGAAAATTGCCATGTATCCTCCTATCTTATTCAATGCTCTCAATACTTAGTCATTTGCTTGTATATATGAACAAAACAAACAATGCTCTCAATACTTAGTTATTTGCTTGTCTATATGAACAAAACAAATAGTAATTAAGTTTAATGGAATAAAAAACATTACTTGAAGTAACTTTAATGGCACTTGTGTAATTTTTGAGTGGTATTTAAACTATTTCATTATTATATTTTGATATTACACACATATTATGTTAAAAACCAAATATCAATATAGCGTAGAAAAGCCTCAGAAAAAGTACTCAACTCCTTGAAAAAGAGATAATTTCAGATAATATGCCTCTTCAAGGGGGCAACCTCCTTTTACCCCACTTAAATGTTCAAGTACAAGATGATTCAAAATGAAAATGTCTCCTTGGTATATATAGGAGACTAAGAGGTATAATTACAACTAATGGCCTAAAGCCGACATAAATAAAATAAAATTACTAATATAATATTCCCCAATTAAGAAACGACAAACAATGTTGCAGAATTAATAGGCTTATTGAGAGGTCTGCAAGCAGCAATGGATAAAGACCACCGCAACATAGTCCCGGAAGGAGACTCACAAGTTATCATCCACTTAATCACCAAGATTCTAAATGGGAGTCTCCCTTAAAAGATCTCACCAATATGGCGACTCTCAGGAATGCTAGAAGATTTCAAACGCCTCCTCACACCCACTCTCAGCATCATACCTTCCCACGTGAAGCGAGATGCAAATAGAGTAGCAGATTGTCTAGAAAATGAAGCGGCGGAAAGGGAAGTTGATTACTCCTGTTGGGTGGACCACGCCTCAGAACACTCAGACATCTTCATGAGGTGCCAAACCTTAGCCACCAGAGACCTACCCCCCCCGGATGGGGTGACACGAGGGCAACAGTGGACACACGGGCTATCGTCGGGATGCCCCTTTAATGCATCAACCAGCAAGCGCCCTTCTACCATTAATTAGCAATGGCTTGCACCAACCACCTCCATTTGATGAGCCCTCTCACACGAGGGAGTTGTACCAGTCGGCAGAGCACTCAACACCCAGCCTTAATGGCTTTAGCGGTCATGGTAGCATGGAGTATTATCACGGAGATGAATCGGGAAGAGAAGCATTGGCTCCTCGCAGTGTTCACTCCGTCCGAGCAAAAATCCAGAGCCCCACTGAAGTTCAGGAGAGGAGAGGCCAATCTAACAAGAACTCGGGCACCCTCCAGGTTCTCCACAATGCCAAGGCTCAGAGGGAAAACGCGTAGAGGGGTCGCCTGGTACAGGGCTAAGTCCTGGCGCCAGTACCAACGAAAATTCAAGCGGGCACTTGCCTTAGCATCCACCAGACGCAGAAGGCAACATTGGACACCTCCCATGGTGTATGTAGAGGAAATTAGTCTGGAAGAGGCTATGCAGAGCCACCCCTCAATTGAACTCGAAAAGGAAAGAAAGCTCCCGCCCGGGGACACCCTACGGAACCCCAACACCGACAGCTTGGAGGACTTCTTCCTAACCTGTATCGTGGAGGAGGAAACCCCTCCCGACGGAACCACAGGGGCGGAGGAGCCACCAGGGCTTTCGACCAGAGAAGCGAAGGACTCCAGGACACAGGCACCCGATGCTAGCGGAGGGTTGGAACAGCCATCCTTCTCTGAATTATGGCACCTCCCACTCATCTTCGAGCTCAGGAGTCTAATGGACGACCAAGTTTTTTGCCTAGCCAGGATGGACCAAAGGCTGGACATGCTCTTTGCAGCCCACTCCAAGAATCTTCCACAGCAGCAGTGCCCGATGTGTGTGCAGACGTACTCACTTCCAGTAGGCAGGCAACAGAAGAGGAACGAGCGGTAGTGCACGGGCAAATAGATTCACTGAATCTTCTGGTTAGAAGTATCTCTGTTGTTTTAGTTCAATTATCTTGCTTAGTTTCTTTACGTCTAGTTATGGCATACTTTTTGAAACTTATTAGCATAATAGCCCTGGTTTCCTTTGGGCAGGGAATTCCCATGTATATTTTGATAACAGAGTCACACTTGGCACAGGATATCCAGCTGTCTCGGTTTCCTGTTTAGGCGGGACAGCTGGTATCATCAACAGTCACTGTATGCTCTTTTTGTTAATATAATAGGATCCACCCCTTTTTATTTAAAAAAAAAAAAAATGCCCCAATTAAGGGGTAATGAGCCAATATTAGGGCTTAACATGCCCCTCCCCTTGAGACAAGTTTTGTCTACAATGCTTGAGTAACTCTAGATGCTTCTGCATAAAAGACTCATCTTCCCAAGTGGAATCTTTAGCTGGTAGTTTCCTCCATTTAATGAGATACTCTGAAATGGATCTATTCCTCGGCTGGCGAATTTTTGTGTCAGTGATGGCTTCAGGCTCCAATATGATTTTTCCTTCCTCATCAAGTTCTGGAAATATAGTTTGAACTGGAATATTTTCACCTATAACCTTCTTTAAGATTGAAACATGGAAAACTGGGTGTACTCGTGAAGATGCAGGCAACTCCAATTTGTATGCCATAGTACCAATCTTTCGCAACACCTTATAAGGGTCATAGTACTTTGGTGATAATTTAGTATCCTTCTTGGATTGCTTGAGGGACATATGTTTGTATGGTTGTAGTCTTAAAAACACCCAATCCCCTGCTTCAAAACTTATTTCACTAGGATGCTGATCTGCTTGTTGTTTCATGTGATTTTGTGCCATGGTCAGGTTGTCCTTTAAGATTTGGAGAACTTGTTGTTGATTCTCGATGTGATAATCCACTACTTGAACCTTATATTTTTATTTTAGAGAAGAAGTGATGGAAGGAGGGTGGTATCCATAAAGTTCCATAAATGGTGTCATTTTTGTTGCAGTATGAAAGGAAGTGTTATACCACCATTCTACCAAGGGTAACTATTTGAACCATTGTGTTTGTTTATCAGAGACAAAGCAACGAAGGTAGCCTTCTAGAAATTTGTTCACTATCTTGGTTTGTCCATCACATTGAGGATGACAGGATGAGCTATGAGCCAATTGAGTACCCAAACAAGAAAATAATTATGTCCAAAAATGTCCAGTGAAGATGGGATCTCTGTCACTTACAATAATATTTCAGCTACCATGTAGCTTTTGAACTATCTCCATGAATGTGGTGGCAACTGTACTAGATTTGAAGGGATGAGAGAGTGCACAAAAGTTTACGTACTTGGTCAGTCTATCAACAATCACCATGATGACACTCTTTCCTTCATACTTTGGTAACCCTATGATGAAATCCATGGAAACCTCCTCCCAGTGTTGACTTGGGATGGATAATGGTTGTAAAAGACCTGGGGTCTTAGATGTTTCCACCTTATTTTGTTGGCAAACCAAACATTCTTCCACAAACCTTTGAACATCAGTTTTAAATCCATTCCAAAAAAAAATCCTTCGTGACTCTATGGTAGGTTTTGAAAAATCCCAAGTGCCCTCCTACTGGAGAGGTGTTCAATTCCAATAGTACATTTTGTTTGAGTTGGGAGTTCTTACATAAATATAAGTGATCTTTGTACCATAGTGAATCATTTTTCCATGTAAATGTATCTGATGCACTGGAATCCTGCTGCAACCTTTGAATGAGAGTCGACACTTTTTCATCTTTCTTCCATTCATCCCTTGCTTCTATTATCCAATCAGGTTTAATGATCGAGATAGCAAGAGAAAGGTCTCAACATATTCATCCTTTCTTGAGAGTGCATCTGCCACAACATTTTGCTTCCCCTTTTTATAGATGATTTCAAAATCATAACTCAATATCTTGGTTACCTATTTTTTTTGTTCTTCTGAAGATAGTCTTTGTTCCAAGAAGTATTTAACACTATCATGATCCGTTTTGACCTTGAAGTGCCTACCTATTAGGTAAGGATGCCATTTCTTCAATGCATGTAGTATTGCCATCATTTCCTTCTCATAAATGGGTTTGTGTAAGTCATTTCCCTTGAGTGGTCAACTTTCAAAAGCCAGGGGCATTCCTTCTTACATTAGGACAACACCAATTCCATTTCCCGGGGCATCACATTCCATAATAAAGGTTCTTGTGAAGTCTGGAGTGGTCAAGAAAGGAGCTTTACACATCATCTCTTTAAGTTGTTCAAAAGATTTAGCTGCCTCTGGAGTCCATGAAAATGCATCCTTCTTAGTTAGTGCCATTAAAGGTGATGCTATTCTTCCATAGTTCCGAAAAAACTTGTGGTAGTAACCTATCAAACCCAAAAATCCTCTAAGATTCTTCAATGTTTTGGGAATCGGCCAGTCCATCATGGCCTTAATCTTGTTAGGGTCTACCTTGACACCTTCATGAGATACAATATGACCCAAATACTCTACCTCCTTTACTCCAAAGAAACATTTGGATGGTTTGGCATATAGTTGTTGCTCCTTTAGTAGTTGTAGCACCTTGTCAACATGCCGCACATGATCCTCTCAAGACTTTCTCTAGATTAGTATAGAATCAAAAAATACTAACACAAATTTTCAAAGGAAGGGCTTGAAAATGGAATTCATCAACCCTTGGAATGTGGAACATACATTTGTAAGGCCAAAAGGCTTGACCAAAAATTCATAATGGCCTTCATGAGTTCGGAATGTTGTTTTTGGGATATCTTCTTCCTTCATTCCGATCTGGTGATACCCTGAACGAAGATCCAATTTTGTGAAATAGATTGCTCCATGTAGTTCATCTAACAATTCATCAATGATGGGAATGGGAAACTTATCTTTAATAGCGATCTTGTTGAGCTCTCAATAATCTGGACACATACGCCATGAGCTATCTTTCCTGAATACCATTACCACTGGTGCAGAGTAAGAACTTTGGCTAGGTATAATAATGCCAGCCTCTATTATTTCTTCAACCATGCGCTCAATTTTACTCTTCTGGGCGTAAGGGTATCTGTATTGCCTAATGTTAGGAGGAACACTCCCAGGAATTAGGTGAATT